>BGPR01000026.1:2369890-2475094 GCA_013235015.1 Araneus ventricosus | reverse complement strand
ATTTTGTTACATTATTATTATTATCTATTTTAATTACATTATCGTGAGAATTATTTTGTTACATTATTATTATTATCTATTTTAATTACATTATCGTGAGAATTATTTTGTTACATTATTATTATTATCAATTTTAATTACATTATTGTGAGAATTTTTTGTTGTTGTTTTGCAGCACTGCTCGTTTCTGAGCTGACGAGCCGCCACCTTCAACTTCGAGTGAACCGAGTTCTGTATTTATTTTACTTTAAGGAAAATTTGCTCTTAAGCTGCAGCTCCTAAAATCTCCGTCCCGAAACGTTACTCTAGCACGATAATAAAAGAAGTTGACTCATGTTTGAGCAGTTGGAAGATCAGAATTCCAGGTAAAGGAAGATGCGTTCGATGACCAGGTGTTTAACGGTTGCATTCTGGATGCAGTAAACAGCGTTTGCCGCGGCAGAAACCGAGAGTTGCTTTTTCATGCTTATTTTTTTGTCTGCTCTAATTGCTCATGTTTGCAGGCGCTGAGTAATAGTGCAGAACAGCTTTGTTTGATGAATGGCGCTGCTCGTGCATTTTATTTTGAGCGGAAAGATGCACGGATTTCACTCGGAGTTTTATTTGCTGCATTGATTCCAGTAATTTAAGCAACATTATCATTATTTGGAGAAATAATTTTTTTTCTTTCTCATACACGAAGTATAAAAAGAGAAAATATTGTTAACGTCAGAAAATCGACACCGATAAGTGGATCTTGACATTTTAGACCACCCGATTTATGGAATTATGCGAATCTTTAAACACGCGATAACTAAAAAAATCGCTTATATATCAATACCCCGTGCTATATTATAGTCAGGGTGTGAGAACTAAACATGTAAAATTTTCAGGCTCATATTAACGTATCAAATAAAAATAGATGCTTGTCCTAATTCTCCAAATACTAGGAAAAAAATATTATACTTTTTGACGAATAAGCTTATTACTCAGCATCCCATTTCGAAGCCATTCGAAAAATAGTGGGGATGGCCATCGTATACTATTACGTTCAAAGTTCTAGAACTTTTTAAATATCTTCCAAATGCAAATAAGTTATGCCTTGCCATACTGAACAAGTGAAGAGTATCATGTAACCAACGAGTGAGAACCGCTTTCATCCAATTTAAATATGTACGTACAGCGCATGCTCGCAGCTTGTTAATACAAGCATTCAAAACTGCCCGTCTAGGGGAGGCCAAGTTGTGGGTGCTCCATCACAATGAGGCACGACCTCATAGGTCCCTTCTGGTGTCAAATTACCTGCCAAAACATCATCCCTGATCTCGCTCCGTGTGACTTTTTTTTCCTTAAATGAAGAATTTTCTTAAAGGGCAACGATTCTCTAGTTCCGAAGAAGTGCAGCTACGGAGGCACGGGGGTGTTAGCGAAAGAAGGCTTGCAATCAGCATTTACATGTTTTTGTGAACGAAGACAAAAACGTATAGTTGCATAGGATAGTTACTTCAGAGGAGGAGAAATAAACAAGCTCTATCTATTCTCATTCTTCAGTAATCAAATTAATTCCGTAACTTTTCGAACGTAGTAGTAATCAAACCGTGATTAGTCAAACAGAAATACACCTGAGCTGCAATCATTTCTTTAAATTTCCATCCCACAGCAGTATGAGACCGTTTCGTATACGAAATCGGATTTACCGGCGTACTAGGCCCACGCACGTAACCAATGACCGGCGGAATCGGGTCTCGAACCGCGACTCTGCCACGAGACCACCGTGGTCCATCGAAGTTGCACTATTTTGGAATGTTTCTCGAATTAACTGCGATTGGTAAACATTTTTTATTGATCTTGTCTTGTCGCATGTTCGCGAAGACGGAATTTTGTAATCAGTTTTTCACCCCCTTCCCGATGTGCTGGAATTTTCAAATTTTGTGCATTTGTGTGTTCTCGATTACAACGCACTATTTCAATATTTTCAGACCTCATTTATCGGTCAATCGATTTATTTAATTAAATTTTGATTCAATACAATGGCTTCTGGCAGTGAATATGAGGAACACATTTCGAGATTCCTTAATATTTATAATAATGAATTTCAAATTAAAGACTAAAGGTTGAAAATAATTAAAATAAAAAATCTTCCTTTTAGTTTACAAATAAAAGAGTGTTTTTAAAAACTGTTTTGATCGATCGGGATCTCACTGATTTCGCAATTGGAAAGTGAACATTTCAAAATGTTCTAATGCTACGCAATGTAAGTGCAAAAAAGGTGTCACCTCGTGTCGACAGGAGCGTGACTGAGTGCAGAGGAAGATTAATTCATCGCTTTGTTGGCACTTATTTGATTTCTGGCAATATGTTTCGAAATGTGAAGCGTCGTAGCATTCAGAGAGATGAAGCAATCATAATTTCAGAACTTCGGGCCAAGACTCTAGTTGTGGGAGTGAAGTTGCAGAAATTTGAAAAAAAGGGTAAATTATTTTAAAAAAAATAAAAATCAAGGAGAGATAGAAAAGTTTAAATAAGATTAATGAATTTTATTCTTTTTCCTTCACCTTAGTGCAGTCCCTACCGTACATAGGCACGGGGCTTAGTGGAGCCTCAAACCGAGCCCCCTTACGTGTAGATCAGAAACTGTTATGAGATTATGAAATCTAGCCAAATGTATTTCCCTATTCCCAAGCCCCCTCCACACAAACAACTTAGACAGAAAAGGAATAATAATATAAGTTATAATTGCATTCAAAATAAACGCTTATATTATATATGTAAACAGCTTTAAATGCAAATAAATTTGAATGAAGTTATTGTAACAACAGACTTCAGCATGCAAGATTATGCGTTATATATTTCATCATTGCGAATATTCCGAAGGCAAATAGAGCTGCACCCATTCGTTTTTATCCTTCTACAAGAGTTTCTGCGTGCTCAGTGTCAGTATAAAATAGATAATTTCCTCTGACAAGAAGGAAGATTCGTACAATGATATCCCGATTTTCCGTCTTCACTGAGAAAAAACAACCAATAATTTTCCGAGCAACGTTTAGTTAATGAGGTCAAGCATTTCGAATAACACGCAGATTATCTTCCGCGCCAATTAGAGAGGCAATATGTGATAAAAATTGAAGATTTGATATTTGCTGGGAGCTCCTCTCTCTATTTGGGCCTCAAAACCGAAAGGCAGGTGCTCGGTTGCGGTGGCCTGCAAACCGCATTCTACGTGGGGACCGACGCTTTAGGATCGGAGGGTTTCAGGTTCGATATCCAATTCCATCATAGTTTATTTTAGATTAACTTCTCATCTTGCGGCGACAAGAGAGCATTTCGGGACGGACTTCGTAATAATGTTGAACCGTGATCAGATGACACGGACGAGACGTGAAACGGCACTCCCTTCTCCAAACTGCCACGCCACACCAACAGGAAGGCATTTGACCCTAGACGGACTAAAATTTAGCGTGCACCAGGCCCGTGCACACGCCGAATCTTCTGCATTATCGGATGTGGAGGCCAAAGCCGAGCCTTTGCCAGCCGCGGGCCTACTGTATCAAAGATCTGCCTTATTTGCGGGCCTGATGCACGTTAAAGCTGATGTCGAGGACCAAAGGTTCTCCCGATGACGGAGCATGGAAAAAGAATGGGTGCTACATCAGGTGTCTTCCTCGTTATCTGACCACGATCCAAAATAACGAGATTCGTCACAAAAT
This sequence comes from Araneus ventricosus, assembly GCA_013235015.1. Classification (NCBI taxonomy): domain Eukaryota; kingdom Metazoa; phylum Arthropoda; class Arachnida; order Araneae; family Araneidae; genus Araneus; species Araneus ventricosus. Next base: position 2,471,408 of record BGPR01000026.1, on the reverse strand, counting down.
AACTCTTTTGTTGCTGCAGAACGTGACGTGAATACTTCAGATTGATTTTTCCATCGGTCATATTCGAGTGACTTATATTTTACATGTAGGAAAAGTTGGAAAGGCGAATTCTTCAGAAGCTATCATTTTTTTAAAACTTCTTCCCATCCCGAAGCCGAGACCTTACCACCTCGGAAAGTCTCATGGAGGGATGAGGAAAACTTCCAAACACAGAATATTTAATCAGCCCATGAAAGATGAAGCACCTGCGGAATTTTTAAATTTAAATGATTAAATTGAATTAGCGGCTTACAAATTTAAGTGTCAAAATAATCAAGGAGAAAAAAAGGCCTCGGTGAAAGTGCAGCAGACTCTTTGTAATCCGGCACTTTGCCAATCCGGCCCCTCGAGTAGCCTGGCGTCTTCAGAAGGGTCGCTTAAGAGAAAACAAGCTACTGCACGCGGATGTCAGTGGCCTTGGCTCGAAGTGAAACAATAGGCTACTGCTCAGATTTAGAATTATATTTTGTAATATTTATGATATATAGTATAATTTTATATGTTTTGTGCGATAAATATAGGCTTTGCTATCAATTACGTTTTGTTAAATGAACCTCCACTAATTCGACGATTTCGTTAACCGGGAGTTATCTGGTCTGATATATGCCGGATTACTGTAGGTCTTGTTTTAATCACTATTTTACTAACTTTCAATCGTTATGAATATTTTTTCATAACAAAATAAAAATTAAATGAGATAATTCCGTAACCCCTTAAGGGTCGCATCTTTTTGCTATAAGATGACCCCTCATGTTTCGGAAGGGGACCGTCGTTTTCATTTATCTAAGAAGGCATAGGATACTTGAGATGCTAATGGAGTCTACGTCATTTTTGTGCCGAATTATAAAGCTAATAGTGATTAAATTTTAGCTTATAAACCTAAAAATGCGATCATTCGATGCACGTCGGGCGCGAGACTTAAGGGGTTAAACGATTTGAAAAAGCAAAAGCAAAAAGTTTAAAGTATAGATGGCAAAGTGTAGTTAAAGACATAAAAGGTTTCCACGTGCAAAAACATGCAAGTAGAAGAGAAACACCTGCTGGAAAATAATGTTAAAACAAGGAAAGAAGTCGCTTGCAGTTACAAAATAGACACAAAGATATTTGAATCTGTATGAAAATCATTAAAAAACGTGATGATTCAGAGGAATCAAACACAGCTGCCCATTCGCTGAAAAATCTGCTGACTACCTTAAATAAATCCACGCTTGATACTAAAAGACTGCTAAAACTTTCTTTATAGAAGTTATTCAGCTGTTTTCATTCTCTGGGGAAAGATAAATATATTTCAAATATGTGAACTTTTTAATGTTTTTTGTTGAGTTTCTTGAGTAAAATTTTAATATAATTTTCTTTCGAAAGCTTTAATAATCAACCTTTGCTTGGTTATATAGACTGAAAGCATTGAACTTTACTAAAGAGCGTTGAAGGCAGTCAGTTAGTACCTGGGCCACAGAATTGCAATCAAATGTTTTGGATTAACATAAATAAAAAATTTATAAGAGAGTCAAAAAATTACTTCTCCCACTAACGGAATATCACTCGTGTTTTTTAATTATTTTGTATCTTTGATGTTTTTCGGCAATAGATTTGGGAATTATTATATGAAGAAAAAATTTTTTTACGCCATCGTGAAATAAAAATAAATATCTGTTCAATGATAGCCATTTTAGAACGGCGTTGGTTTCCTCTGATTACTGTAATAGTTTTGAAAATTCATTTTTAATTATAGTGTTTACAAATAAGTGTATTTAATATCTTCACTGAAAGGAGTAGCAATGCGAAAAAGTACAATCTACTAATTTAAAAGCCTTCAAGCTTTTCTTGCGCCCATTCAACAGACTAATGCGGATGTGGGGAAATGGGAAATACCCTTCACCAGCGGTTCCCAACCGTTTTGGTTGGGCGGACCACCTGTTATGTAAAAAATATTTTGAGACCCACCAACTAAATATACAAGTAAAAAACAACAAACACGTGTAATACATTTATATATATATACATATTATATGCACGTAAATCTCAGTAATTAATAAAGTCTACTGTAAAAGGATTAAAAAATATATATTTTTAAAGCAAAAAACGAGTGACGATTCTTGAAGTTCCCCTGACTTCGACTCTTGATTAGCTTTCTTCGGCCCACTAATACGCTATCCACGGCCCATGGGTTGGGAACCGCTGCCCTACACTACGCGACGAGAAGCCCACTTACTTTATCGTATCACCACAAGGAACCAAGCCCACAATTCATAGTCCATTGGTGGAAGAGAGCCCTATCCAGGAAACTCTTAAGACGAACTATAGATTGTTTAATCAAATTCCTGGCGACTAACGAAGACCTAATTAAAAGTCAAAATACAACACCGTCACATACTCCACCCAGAAATAGATACATCCAAGGATTCACCTCCCGGAACCAGGAATTCGATGAATACCCAGTTGAGGAGCAGAGCACACTAGCTTAAAAACAGCAACCAGCCACCACCAAATCTTTCGTAATTCATTCGAAAAATTCACCCTTCACATCACTGCCAACCCTGGGGTAACAATTCCATCTATCCCTAAGTATAAGTAACAAGACAGAACACAAAAACCAGTCCCACAGTTTTTAGGATGGTTGCGACAATAATCATCAATGTAGCCGATTGTAATACATTATCAATTCTTCTTTATCGTCGCATCGAATAACACTAACAGCCCCGAATTATGGAGCTGCAACTGTACGAAACAATGTAACTGAAGGTAACATTGCACTGCACTCATATGATACCTCCTCTTGCATATAATTTATATTATACTCGGATTGTAACCATCTATGTACTTTTCATTACATTCTTCTTTGTTTATGTTTAATTATTTTCCCTTTTATGCGTTTTTATATATCATGATGTAATTTTTTTAGCTTTTGTCTTTCTATAAAGTTTCACACATACTTATCCAACCGACAGGGAGCCGTTTAGGCTCCGAGTTCGGGGGTATGCTGTGGTGTTACGTTGGATAATTCTGATGTGTTGGTTTCTCGAAATCCTCGCCACCCCCGTGAAGTGAAAAATTTTGCGTTAGGCACATTGAATGAACTATCAGACCAGGTTAAAATTTCCATGTGAAATCTATGGACGGTAACTTCGTCGTCACCGATAATGAGAAAAGCGTCGACGCTCATATTATGCCAAAGTAAGCGTATTAGCCATCGCAGATAAAGGCAGTCAACCTTGACGTCTAAGCGACGCTTATATCAAGTTGGTTTAAATAAATCGAAAATAATTCTTCAGATTAAAAGTTTTTTTAGTTTCATCGATGATGTGTTTCCAAAACGTGGAACATCAAACCGTAGACGGAGAGCAGTTGAAATCGAATCCTCTGCTCGACAGCATAGAACCGATAATCGTAAGCGAATGCGTGTCTGCAATTGGTCAGCATCAGGCCATGCTGAAGTTCAAATTCTGGGATCAATGGACAACATTTGCCGGCATTATGACCTTGTACTTTCAAGCAGAACGTGCAAGGACTTTCAGTGGAGCCGTCATTACAGGCTGAATTACCAGGATGGAAAGGTCATATTGGAGACATCCTCTATCCATCCTTAGTTTGAAGAGTTAAAAGCATCGAGTACTTGAAGCACGTCCGTCAACTAAACAGAGGCATCGCTTTGACTTATACAGCTGAACAGCGCCACTTCGGTTCTAGTCCAAAAAGTTTTGCATTTCAGTGATAAGTCTATCCAATCGTCCCGGATCACTTCATTCTAATCCTGGTGAAGAGTATCAGCTTGCTCAAGTCTGGGTCCAGGGCTTTGAATAGGTAAAAAAAAAACTAAGCCAGTGGATAACAGCAGATGAACAGGTTCCAAAGGACCTTTTGGTTAAAATTCCATAACTTTTATTGGACTGCAACTCTTACGTTCACCTAGAGCAGCGGTTCCCAACCTGTGGACCGCTGCCAATTTGTGGGCCGTGGATATCTTATTGGTGGGCCGCGAATCGCTAGTCACGTGTCAAAGTCAGAAGTAAAGAAAGTGAAAGTACCATCAAAATGAAGAAGACTCTCTAATTGAACTGTCATGCGACCAGACTCTTCAATCGTTTTTTAGAACAATGTCATCGGTCCAGTTCTGGATAGAATCCAGCAGTATCCAGCAGTTGCTGAATTTGCTCTGAGACGTTTGATGGGGTACTCGACCACATATTTGCGTGAACGTGATTCCTCAACTTTAGTGTTTTTTAAACATAAGTACAGAAACAAACTGAATGTGGAAAGTGACTTGAGACTGAAACTGTCATTTTTTAATCCAGATGTTGAATCTCTCAAAAATCCCATTGAGTTTTTTTTATTTTGAATCTTGACCGTTTGTTTTTGAGTTTTCTTACATTCTGACAGCTAAGTAATAACAATAAAGTTTTTTTCATTTATAAACAATACAGTTTTAACACTTTTACCGTAAACTCAACTAATTACTGATATATACTACATAATATGTACATGTATTATATGTGTTTGTATTTTTTTACTTATATATTTAGTTAGAGGGTCTCAAAATGTTTTTTACACAAAAGGTGGGCCGCATAACCAAAAAGGTTGGGAACCGCTGACCAAGAGGTAGAATTTTTCGATGATTACAATTCTTACTCATTGTATATTTCGTATAAGAGAAAATAAAAAGTTATTAGATTTTTATGGCATAGTTTATTATTTATGGCATTTTTATGGCATAGTTATTTTTATGGTTCCTTCTCTATTAAATCGAGTGTTACATCAATTTCTGTTTTACTCATTGTCCCTGTAATACTTTTTTGCTACTTTCACAAAAAAGTATAAAAAGTTTTTATATAAAGTATATAAAATTATTGTTTCTCACATATTTGAATAATAATATTATGATAAATTCTGTAGGTGATTTAAAAAAATTAGATTTTCTATTCTGAATTGAATAATTCATCTATTGAACTAATAAAAGAAGTTCTAGTTCCACACTTTTTTAAATTGCACTCGTGTGAATGAGGGAAATTAAACTTTCTCCATTCTTTGAAAATGCATTTAAGGCAGAGGCGGCGCTAGCAGAGGGGCAGGGGGGGCGTCGGTGACCGCTTGCCCCCCCCCCCCGTCGGCGAGAAATTAAGATTTTTGTCGGCAAAAATATTTGCGATTTTGAGAGATATTGAGAACAGGGTATCCAGGAATCTAATAATTTTAATCGCATCTTCAAGTTATTATACAATAAACGGTCGAGATAAGCGATTAGTGTCCGAATTTGAGGACTGATTAACGGTTAAGTGAATGATCGACATCCTTTTCAATTGTCGTCCATTCGGCCTGTAGTTCGCACCATATTTGACAGCATAACGGACAAGGCGACAAGTGGATCAGATGTCGCATTTCGCCGACTGTTTTCGGTCGGTCGGCTAAGAGATCAAAAAGACGGATGGAAATTTGTATGTTTTGTTTTTTTCCTCGACTGTTTCGATCACTTTTCGGCGGAATAATTAGGTAAAACTAAAGTATCTGTATTGCACAAGAGTGTGGTCATTCCTCTCAACGGACATTTTTGTTCGGCGCGGATTTTTTCGGCCTATAAACATAATGTTAAAATAACCTCTATTAACGGCCACTCAAACCCCTCTGAGAGTCGGGTTGTTTGCGCGTTCAACTTCAATGAAATGCATTCCTTTCGTCTCTCCGACCGTAGACATTTTATTAAGAGAAAATGGAGAAAAGAAAGAACGAAAAATTCATAGACTCAAAAACAACACCGGAAATCAGATAGAAATTAATCATTCCTTTCCCAATGTGAAGAGAAAAATAAATTTCGGACTCGACTGGTTTGGGCATTAAAGAGTTCATTTTTGCCGTTCAGGTACTGATATGAATTCTGACAAAGAATTTGTTAATATGGTCGCGACCATCAGCGAATTAAACTTTCAGCCCAACGACTTTAGGAAAGATAGACGATATCATTGTCTTTCCTCAACAACTACCGACGAAAAAATTAGGGATATATTTTTACAATTAAAAAAATGAAAAAGTGACCTCCGGAAAGAGCTGAAGGACACAAGCCGACATAAATTTCATACTTTTTCTAAAAAAGAAAATAGAGAGAGAAATTTTCGGATAAAGTACTTTTTTCTTTGGATAATTCTTAAAATTGGCTTTGTTAGAAATATCGAATTAGGTCTTATTTAAATAAGTATTTTGTGCTGCCACTCCCAAACATAGCACCTTTTCAGAGCGGCCAATTTTCCTTTGAATGGTGGTTATATACTAGCCGCCCTCTTCGACTAACTTGTTCGTCAGGAATATAAATTGAATTGAATCTCATATTCATAATTTGATATTCATGGTTCCCTTAAAAAAGAAATTTTAAATTTCAAATTGAATAACCCGTGTTCTTTTAGTATCTTTGCATCTGCTCTGTTCATTGTCTACATGAACGTCCCTAATGGAGTCAGGTAACTGCATGTGTCATCTAACATCTAATTGCACGTCGTCAGCACATTTCTTATTCCTTACGCAAAATACCCATTTCATTTCAGTATGAAAATAACGCGACACATTTTACGTCTTGCAGCATGCTAGCTGGATTAAAACATTCTGGTAGAAAGAATTAAAACACAACAACCATAATCATTGAACTTACTAAATATGTTTCCAAATATAATTATTGCCTTTGAGGACTTCGTTCACAGATTTCAGAGAAAAATCGATGAAACAAAAGAGAAAGTAAAATCCATTGGGACATCACCTTAGCTTTCAACAATGGAAGTGAAACACGCAATTAAATATTATTTGTGTAAACACTGGTAACGGTTTGAATCATATCGCAACAATGAAAAGTATGGTTTTAAACTATACGCAAAAATATTTTTACAAATTTATTAAAATTAGAGAAAAAAGAATAAGGTAACTTAATTGAAATCGGTAAAAAGATGAGTTTGTGAATTTTCAGATGGTGGCTCGTACTGATCAAAACTACTATTTTTTAAACTTACACAATAAACGTGAAGCATTCCGATTAGTTAGCTATGCTTGCAAAGCAAGATGAATTGGCAAAATCGGTCCAGTTGTTCAAACTGGGAACTTAGTCAAGGTTTCCCTCTCTAGAGAATGCACATTGAAGTAGTGTTTTTGAGATTTTTCTCGAAAATGAAGAATGGAGATGGGGAGGCAACCATTGTCGATGTATCTAGGGTCGTGAGCCTTCATATAAAATAAATATTGGCGAAATCGATCCAGTGGTTGGGGGGACTCTCTCAAGAGCTTTTACCATAGAGAATGTACAGTGAAATAATGTTTTCCAGATTTCTCTTTAAAATACAGGCTGATGAGGGAGAGGCGATTTTTGATGACGTATCTGGGGATCAAAGCTTTAATCTAAAATAAAAAATTGTCGAAATTGGTCCATTGTTTGGGCTGAGGATTGCTCCTTTGGTTCTGCAAATTATTTTAAATATATAGACTAGCCGCCTTCGGCGACCAACTGTTCGCCCGTAATACTAAAAGCTAGTAGCTTGAAACTTGGTGAAATAAATTGACGAATTGGCTGTTGTAGAGGCTGAAGGACTCTGCCAAAGTTTTATTTTGTGATATATTTTGAAAATAAAAGGTGGTGGGAGGCAGGAGACCATTGATGACATATCTAGACGTCATAAGTTTCCGTATGAAATAAAAACTATCGACATCGGTCAAGTTGGTGCTCGGGGACTAGTCCACTGGTTTTGCGAATTGTTTTAAACTAGCTGCTTTTGGCGACCGACAGTGGCGGCGACTCGGCGGCCACTTTTCACGGGAAAAATTTAATTTATTTTAGCAGTCCAAAATAAAAAAATAAAAAAAGTGGTGCCCGGGAAACTTAATTAATCATAAGCTTTGATATGAAATAAAAATTGTCGAAATCGGACCATTGTTTGGGCTGAGGATTGGTGCTTTGGTTTTGCAAATTATTTTAAATATATAGACTTAATTAAGTGTTTGCTGTTGCTTGATTTTCAATTAACCCTCTGAGATTCTCGAGAATTTGAAGCCGGATGTCTTGAAATGCCTAAAAATGAGCGACCAGCTTGTTCGCCGGGAATATGATTTCAATTGAATCTTGCATCATTTTATATGCATGGTTCCCCTAATAACGTAATTTTAAACTTCACATTCGAGTAGACATTTATTCCATGCTCTTTTAGTGGCTTGTACCTCTTCTGTTCATTGTCTACATGAATGCCCCTAATGGAGTTGAATAACTGACTACGTCATGTAGCATCTAATTGCACGTTGTCGGCGCCGTCTCCACTTTCTTATTCCTCTTGTAGAATCTGCATTTGATTTCAACATAAAAATGACGCATCGCATTTTATGGCTAGTGGCATATTAGCTGGATTAAAACATGCCGAAAAAAAGAATGAAAAGATAGCAACCGTAATTTATTCAGGTTACTGGATATATTTCTTAATATACGTAATATCTCATACAGCTTGGTTTACAGATTCCTCAAAAATTTTCATGAAATAAAATATGAAAGCAAAATGTATTAGGATATTACCTCATCTTTCAACAATGAAAGAGAAACACACAATTAAATATTTGTTTAAACAATGTAAACAGTTTGAATTGCGTTGCAACAATGAAAAGTATTGTTGTAAACTTTGTCAAAAATATTTTTTAAAAAATTATTAAAATCAGAGGAAAACTTGTACGGCAACTTAATTGATATCATTGAAAAGGTAATTTTTTGAACTTTCAGATGTAAAAATAATTTTTGTGCTGTAATATTTTCAGCAGTTATTAAGGAAATATGCCAAAATTTTGGCTAATTTTTAGTTTATTAGAATTTTAAAAAAGGGCTTCGAGGTGCATATTCCCATCCTCCAAAGTATGTTTGTGCCAAATTTCTTAACTCTAGGTCCAGCGGTCTGCCCTGTAGAGCTCCAAACACAAACTCACACACATTCTCCTTTAATATTAGTAGAGATATGTAGAAATGCATTTATAGGTTTAAAATTTATTAAAAATTATTTTCACATGTTTCGGCTATTATTTTATTTTGTTATGACATTTAGATAATAATCTGCAAATTTTTTTCCAGTATCAGTGCGGTACACTTCATTTGCTAAGAGATTTACGTTCATAATTCTTCATTTTCTATTCTGCTTGTCTTTCTCAGTCAGACAATTCTTACTGCACCGGCATTATAGAAATAGCTAATTATTCCAATTAATTAATTATTATTTAATTCTCTAATTAATACTTAATAACCTTTAATTAAATATGATATTATTATGTATTGTTTTGAAGTTACATAAAGTAGAGAAATGTTGTTTGCCCCCCCCGTCGGAAAATTTCTGGCGCCGCCTCTGATTTAAGGATATTTGCTTCTGAAAAAAATTATTAATGCTTTATAGTAATGATGGTTTAACCCTCCACACCCCAGCAGAATTGGATATCAGCCAGATTTTACACCGTTGAAAACATCATTTCAATTCGAAATCGTACTAAATGTGCTTTTAGACATATTCATCAAAAAAAGGCTAAAATATATGTGTGGAATAATTTCATATTAACACACTGACGTAAACAGTGAGTAACCAGAACTTTCACCAGCATAGCACACAAACACTTTTCAGAACACATTTTATTACATCACATTACATTTACGTATATTTCCGAACAGTTAACACTTTCACAGATACACTTGTCACAAATAATTAAATAGTAGAAACGTAATTTTCCTTTAAAGGAACATTAAGAATTATTAAAAATATCCTACTACATCGTTTCAACGAAGATTCAACATTGTAAATTGTGGTTACTGTTTAGAAACAAATAATGTATCCTGTAACAAAAAAATTCTTTTTCTCTTTTCGGTAGAAGTAATATTGTTGGAGTTCAAAAAGAAGCAAATTTATGAAGCTAATTAAATAGTTCCATTAAAAATAAATATTTGATGTGTGTCATCAGTCTTTTTGGGGAGGCAGCTGTTTAATGTTTGAATTAAATTTGATTTATTTCAGTTTTCATCTTCTTTCTTTGTTTTGATCATGCTGAGATCACTCTCAAAAAATATCTAAGCGAGCCTTATTTTGAGAATGTGTTGACTCAGAATGAATCTAGGATTTTTATCCGAATTGCCAACATCAACCTAGACTCTTTTGTTTTGGGTCATGACAAATAGGCTTGCCATACGTCCCGTTATATACCTCGCATTACTATTTGTCCCGTTTTCTCCCCCTTTGAGCGAGTCTAAAGCTGTGAGATGACATATTTTTGCATTCCAGCCCACAATGCCAATAAGGAGAGTATATTTCCCTCTACTCAATGGTCGGACGAAAGAAACAGGGTGCCAGTTGTTGACAATTCAAGCAATTTTGATTTGTTCTTATAATTTTAAAATGAATTGTGCCCAGTTTTATAATTATGTGAACGAAGAAAATGATATAAATTAGAAAGTAAAATCAACTTTAAAATATGACTCGGCTAGAAAGGATTAGCGTTGCACCTTTTTCATTATTCTACGTGTTCATTTGATTAAATTGCTTAAACTTTATTGACTTGTTTTATCAGAGTAATATAAGTCATTACCAATCGTTTTTCATCTTTTATTAATTTATAGCACTTAAACGTCCCGTATCAATGCTTGGAAATTACGGCAAACCTAAAGACGAAGAAACTATTTCTCATTCTCCATATATATTGGTTATTACTGAGTCGTAAGTGCATTTTTAAAAATAAATATAATTGAACTATGAATGATTTTTGATTAAGAGATTAGAAAATTGGAAATAAAATTAGGATAAATTCTTACTTTTCTGGAGAATTGGTCCATAATGATAATGTATGGACCAATTCTCAAGGTACAGTAGTCTGAATTTTATTGTTAAGAATTTGGAAAAATCATATATATCATATATAATAAGTGATATTCAGAAAATAGTAGCAAAACGCCACTGAAAGTGTGAAAGAATACGTAATTCGCATCACAACAACCGAACAGAAGTTTTCAATCAATCGCGTAAAAGTAAGTTATGTCTGTTTTCAAAGACGCATCAAGTTCAGAGTGCGAGGAAGGCTGCGAGGTATACAAATACGCCCATTAACTTATACCAATATGATCCTAAAACAACCGAAATATTTAAACAGAATTTAGATTTAAACAACAATAATCGATGTTCTGCGTAAAGAAATCTCCACATTTGAAATGAAAGTCATTTAATTAGACATCCGAAGACGCGAAGAAACATTATTCACCAATGACATAGCCGCCCGCAGCTTCCTGTGTGTTCCCAACTTGACTGGTCGTTGATTACAGAATCACAAGATTAATAATTTAATTATGCTTTGCAATATTAGACAGCTTGCTGCAATGCAAAATAAGCACATCAGACTGCATATAAAATTATCCCCGCTCATTTACATGCATAAAAACCATTTGGATAATTATGATCTTGCTTAAATATGCGCCAATACACTACATCAATGTTAAAATGAATAAATAAATGCCTTCTTGTCACATCACAATAACACATACAATCATTTATGACATTAAATATAACACGTAAAATATTTTCATGTGCGTTACACTTATGAATAAACACATATAGATTGAACCATTGTTCGGACAATTGCACACACTGTTCAATAAAAGTAAAACGCTATTTACATGAAGAAATAATTATTTAGAAGATTGTGTGCTTTGGCACGTGAATTAATCAGTTTTTTGATAGAAAAATTGCAGGTATTCATCCAAAATAATGTGGGCTTCAGTGACGTAGTGTTTAAGAAAGAAGTATATCTATAATCGGTGACAGCTCAAGCTGACAGTACGGAGAAACTTGGATCGTTGGATCGTTGGATCATTCCGCCCAGTTAAGTAATCCCGAGTATGATTCTAATGTATTGAATATTAGCTGACATATTTGAGAAGAATTTAGTTTTAAATGTCATTAGTTGATATTTGTTTAATGAAACTCTATAGTTAAAACGAAAGTTGTTTTGTTTCAAAAAATTCTTTCTATAGCTTAACGATGCGTAGAAACACATTTATGGCATTCGCCAGAGATGCGATCAGTCATGACTTTCCATATGCTGTCGACTTGAGTTGCCATGACTATAATAACCAAATATATAATATTCTGAATAAAAGAAAGAGCTTTATTCATTTTAATATCTTTAAAGATAGCATAATTTTTATATAATTAGGCATAAATGGTTATTATATTTAAAAGGCTTTGAAACAACTGGTAATATTTAGTTGCAAGCAGCCTTTTTAGTTGATAAATATAATTCTTTTCAGAAAATAACACTTTTCATGTTTTTTCATCTGAATTGCTGCGAAACCTTTGCTATGACGGATTAACATACAACTAGACAGTTCTTATTAAATCATTGTCACAAAATATTCACTGTTATTTAATGAAATAACAGTAAGCACAGCATTTAATTCTTACCTCTTTTTTAAGTAATATACACAAAAAACACAGACATCAGTTTAAGTTAAATAGATAAAAATGTTGGTTAAAATGCTCCACGGTGATTAGCATTGCATTGGTGGCTGATCCGCACGAATTTCGAAGCTCAAATCACCACAGTCGAGAATACTCGAAATGGAGATCTTAATGAGTTTGTTTTAAAATTATTATAACAAAATTTAAATATTATCAAAGATGAACAGTTGAGAAGAACTGCATGTTACCGGCCGTGAATAAAAGTAATCATCAGTCAGGAGGCCAAAGTGGATCTGGAATTAGAAAATACACAGCATCTTAACTAAAATCTGGAATCCTGTTTTTCCGCTACGTCAAATTGTCCAATCGCCAACACTATGCCAGGAAACTAGGTTGCTGCTTCAGTAGTTTTGTTGACGATGGAACGATTTGGTATACTTTGGAGAAATAGGTAAGCAGAATTTAACCGTTTGTGGCTAATAATATGTGAAAACAGAATATGAGTGGAATTTGAAATTCTTTCTTTGCCTCAGTAGCATTTGCCACATTTCAAATATTTCCAGAAAATATTTACTGTTCCTATGGGAAGAGTGTTAGAGAATTTATTGAAACATATCCGAAATTATCTATATTTCCAAGTATTTTGCGCAATGCCTACATTTTACACTTTGGGAGTTACATATATGAAAACAGAAAAGAAGGTACATTCATTGACAGAAATAACTTGATGATTCTTAACTTCTTTCTTCATCCATTGAATAATGTCATCAACTTATTCATATGCAAATAATGAGACGTAATATAGAATTCAGCATTAATCTTTTGGAATGAATTACAGCTAATTCTTGTCAGATAAACGTTGAAAGTCATTTGAATAAAAGAAAAGATTTATAATAAGACATTAGTTCCAATGACCGTCATTTTCTCATAATCATCTGACGTGAAAGTTGAGCAGTTCATTTATATCAGATTAAGCTCGAGCGAAGCAATATCCATAGTTTGTCCGTTTTGACAAACTCTAATCTCGGTTCACTGAGAACACAATACTTGGGAACATACACAACACCTGTGTCACTGCGTTCACTTCACACAGATCACTTTGACATATCTGATTTAAGAAAAATGCAGGTTATTTATATACCATTTATGGGACTGAAAACTTTTATTATCAAAAACACCTCCACAAATTTAATGAAAAATTAAAAGATAATGTCGATTTGCTGTATTTCATGCTATAGTTCAAAGAATTTTGCTTATATAAAAGGATTTTTAACTCTTTAGACTTTGGTTCCTAACCTTCCACATCTGCTTTAACCACGCTTTTGTTCTCCTTCAAGTGAGCTTTGAATAATTAAAAGGATTTTTAACTCTTTAAACTTTGAGTCCTAACCTTTCACATCAGATTTAACCACGCTTTTGTTCTCCTTAAAGTGAGTTTTGAATAATTCTTTTTGTGATACTAACATGTATTTGCCAGTATTTTCGGGTGACATTTTAATTTTGTTTCAAAACAATGTTTTCATTTCATATTTTCACAAATGAAGTATGCAAAGAAAAAATATTGTAATAATCTAAAAATTCGATCACGTTATTTTCGTGATTTGCTTAACAATATATGTCGTGTTGGTACATTAATCGTGTGTAGCCGCCGAGTGACAAGAGCATCAAGTTATCCATGAAGCTTGTTAGGCCAACTTTCTACACCTGCGTTGAGAAAACGGAACTTGTTATCAGATTGGAGGTTCCCTTTAATTCTGCATTTCAAATGGAAAATAAAATTCATTTGATGTTTAAAATAATTTAAAAGAGTGGTACACTATAATCAAGAAGGATCAAAGATAGTTCAGGGCATTCATACAGTCTTAGCACTTTGGTAGTCAGATCTTAGGAGAAAATGTCTAAATTGTAACGGTTTACAGAGAAGCATTCGAAATTTTCTTTATTTTAATTGCATATAAGCTTCTTTAACTTCCAAAAGAAGCTTTAAGTGATGGACTGAAAAAACGTGTTTCGGAAAGTCTTAAAGTTTTCTCTGAAAATTTTGTTCTCATCGTCATAAATACGATTTAAAAGCATCATTTTCACCGCAATGCTTGGAAGTTATTTTTTTTATCTTGAGTCTTCTTTGAACTACAGATTATTATACAGCAAAGCCACATTTCAATATTTTTAGGGCATTTTGCTTTTAGTCAAATTATTCGCATTTTAGGCATACTGTATTTTGCCTTTGTTCGTGAATGTCGGTTGCTCGACAGTTCCTTAGAAATCAGAGTATCTTCAGCAAGCCTCGGTACTTCTGTACTTATTGTAAATTAACTGAAGGATGATGCTCTGTTTATAACTTCTATTTGGAATGAAAGGATATTAGAACGACTGTTTAGAAGACGTATGTCCTTTCCGGGTCCTTGTCGTCTTCCATCTTTTGGCCATTCACCGAAACTTCACGCAATGGAATAAGATTTTTCCTGTGGGGTGCGACTTTGTGTCGGGCAGTGTCGGTCATCGAAACTTCTGTGTGGGAGAGAAATGCAGTTGATGTGCGCGGTAAGCTTCTGGTCCTCGTGTATTTGTGATTTGGATTGCGTCGAATAACCGCCCTCAGATAGCTGTTCCTCAGCACAGTTTGGACCTACGAAGAAACACAGAATACAGTAACGGGCGAATGAGAGTGATCAAGTAGGACAACACAAAATAAGTTCAAGAGATGGCTGAACTTTACATGATTTTGAAAATGTACATATTCTATAAAGCACATACACGGTGCCCACACAAGTTTGTGGCAAGGTTGTATGATAGAAAGAAAAGGATAAGAAAGCTTGATGTACTTTTCTATTGTCTTTTGGATTTCATTTTCATAAATTTTGCTAAAAATTGAGTTATTTAGAGCGGTAAACGTTGTGAGTACTAAGAGAGAAAATGTTGGGAAATCGCAAAAAACTATTCTCTCTAGCCATAGAAACTTCAAATTGGCATTTTCCAAACACTTTTTAAACTACTTAGAGGACTGTAAAGCACTTTTCACGTTTACCACATTATAAAGTATAGTTTTTTCTACTTTAAAGTAAAAAACGGTGCATTTCTTTTTTCGTACTTACATCGTTTACCACTTTTAGTCTTCAATTCCTTATTTTTCAGAATCACTGTTGACCCATGGATTCAGTAGTTGAGAAAATAAATTGTGTTCTTTGGTTGGCAGGACTAAAATCTACCATTGCTGTCCAAAGAAGGTTCAGAACTCAGTATAAGAAAGAAACACCATACGGGAATTCCATATTCAAGTGAACGAAAAAGGCAAATTAACGACCACAATTTACTTTCTTCTCTAGTAAGGCCTTGCACCAGTACTGCTTATGAAAGATACTTAATTTGAAACTTCGAATCCAATTATTGCCGGTTGACTTCTTAATATATCTACTCTGTCACTACACCTTCTTAGTAAGATAATAGTTTAAAATCATTTTAAGATCTATACTATTGAGAGGAAAACTGAAGTCACTAAGCTGGACTACATATTGCATTCCTTCTCATTGGAGAAAACAAGGGGATTTTCATGTTTCCTTATATGAATTAGCTTTCTTTTGTAACGAACTGTTCACTTGGGGTACCAAAAAAAGTTTCTGCGCTTTAAAAGTACCCTAAACTTGTGAAATTGCTTTAAATCAAGTTTCTAAGGTCTCTGGAGAGAACTCTATACTCTTACAAGTCCCTATTTTCCTTTCATAGACCCTGAGCTTATCTGCAGCTAAAGAAGACATTGTTCTTGTAATTATTTAATACAAAAATAACTTTAAAAACCAACTGGGGTTGCTTTTTATAGCAAATTTGCATGGTGCAAAGAATCCTTCCTTTTCGGTGCAAAGTTACCCCTGGTCAGCCACAAAGAAATTAGAACTTAACTAACAAATATAATTGGCACCTAAAGCAACAAAATGAAAACTAGGTTCATTATCTTTCGCATTTAAATGCACATGAGTTCAGAAATGTCGTACTTTCACCACAGGTTTTCAACATTAACCCTTAAATGTCCGGTGTTGCCTTTGAGTAACGTAGCCAATCATGTCTTCTAAAATCTTGAGAATAAGACTGAAACTCTAATATCTGTTGTGGCCAATAGGATACATATTGAAAATTTCATTAAATCAATTTGCAGCACATAGATGTCAGCCTGAGTGCTAATAAAAATATTAAAAAAAATATAACGTTTTTCATTTGAGGCTACATCTTTTTTGCTTTGTTTCTACGTTTGAGAATATCATATTTCATTTTACAATGTTGAAAGAAATTCCTTATCCGTGTTGTTAGTTATTAAAATTCATCTGTAGTTATAGAATAGATATAGAATGTTATCAAGGGAATTTTTTTCCTGGAATAAAACCCAGTACTGTCAGTCGGTAACAAACTGTTTCTTAGTCATAAACCATACTTAAAACAAAATAGGATTTTTTAAAGTATTTTTCTCTTTTTTTATTCAGGAATTGAAAGTCAAAAACATTTTTAAATCATCTTTGAAAATCAGGCCTTTAAGGGTTTAAATTTGCCCTGAAAAACTGGCTCTTTGTCTTTTCCATCTGTAACTTCCTGAATGATCGTTATATATGTTTAAGGCATGAAATACAGTAGTCGGTGTTCACAACTCGCACCCCCAATGAGTTTATTTCTATTTCACTTTTCAGGAAAATTTTACACTGGTGCAAAGTTTCCTCCATGAGTCTAAAGTAACCCCGTTTTACGGAAAAACATAAAAAGAACATGAATTTTCAAAAGGGAAAACAATATATGAAGTTACAATATTCTACATTAGCAAAGAGAAAGATTGCTAATAACGAAAAATTGTAAATTACTTTTACAGAAAGCATGCGTAGTTGCTGGTACACAGAAATATAAACATGCCAATGTATATATGCAGATAAACAAAATCATTTTGCATTTTAATGAAATTTAATAATGAAAGATTAGTCTAAATTTAGAATCTTCTCAGATTTCGCCGATATTGGAGGATGGAATTGCCTATCTTGTTTTTTGTGTTAGTCAGGGCAGATAAAACTTATGTTAACAACAATTTTAGAATTTATTAGTCATCTTTTTAAATTGTATGTTTCAGCGCATTTATTTAATCAAAGTCAAAGCTAACTTTCCTAAAAAAATTTCAGGTTAGCCTACTTATTTCCTGAATAAACTACTATTATTTTGCAACAAATTTCAAGAAAAACTTGTTTTAGTTATATGCGTTTCATATCAAAGAATGTGGTAAAATTCTGAATATGACTACTTCATAAACTTTTATAGCAAGGAAGTTTACTTATAAAGTACGTTAAAAAATTTAGACAGCAGTATTATTACCGAAAATATTCGTTTAGGGAATCTTTATTTCTTTTGAACTCAAACATTTTTTAAATGATAAATATAATGGTATACATTTTATGTTTTTTTCTATATCATAGCATTTTGAATTTTTTTTGTTACCTGTTCTTTTTCGAGTACAAAAAAAAGTCGTGACAACATTTTCATTGAAGAAATTTTATTAAAACTTTACAACTGAAAAAATGATTATGAAAATGATGAACTATTAAAAGACAAATAAAATTAAATTCAGTTTTAAATAGTTATTCAGCAACTTTAATTTAAAAACCTATTTTCAACTAATGATATATTTTACCATTTATTATTACAAAAGCATTTGAAAGAAGGGGTTGTAAAAATTATCTCAACAAAGGCGAGAGAACAATTTAAGAAGGCTATATAACTGATTGAAGTATAAATATTATATTTCAGTAATATTTAGGCGAAATAAAGTATTTTTGGCCTTTTAAAGAAACCATTAAAAATTATTGACAGTCTAATTAGTTATTTTCTTAAAACAGTCTAATAGTGGCATTACTTATAAGCTGTGATTATTTTTAATTAATGGAATTTCTGAGTAATTATGGTCTTTTAATTAAACTATTTTCGTCATTGAATGTTTAAGTACTTACTTCTGAATTCATAAAACAGTAGAGTAATCCAACGAAGAAACCCTAAAATGTATGGACAGCATATGATTAATTTTCAATTTAATCAAATGATAACAAAATAGAAAAACATAAGAACACTTATAGAGGTAATCATCGGAAAGTGTCTACATAAACCCTACAATTTATTTCATAATTCTAATTAAAAATTTTTTCTGATAAAGCTGCTCTTGATGATTAATTGGTCTCAGGGGTCCAAAATCTCTTTTTACTTTAAGAATAAGAGACGGAGACTCGTGCGTCTGAATATTTCGTGTATCTATTTTATTTTTGAAAATTAAAAAGTTAGTTCAAAATTAACAGTTATTCGTTATAGACAAATAATTTATGTGCATAATTTTATTTATTATCATCATTGACTTGTTACATTAACGTAAGTGTAAATTTACGACTACATATCACGAATGCGAACGAATCTATACCTATATTACACATTTCTTTTTAACAAACCATATTCTGCCCTCCTAAGCTTAAAAGCCATATTTCAATTTTTTTTAATTTTCTGATTTTTCCTACTTTGTAATATGTGTGAGCTACCCGACATTATTCCTAAGCAAGAAGTCCGCATCTTATTAAGAAATGGTAGAAAACCACTAAAGAAAAAATGTGTATCTCATAAAACGAGCGCAATGTATATTTACTAAAATGTTCATAGCCAAAAAGTTGTATTTTTTTTAAATGTACGCCTTTTAGGTTTAGGACGGCAGTACTGTTATCTTATATTATGGGCGATAATATTTTGCATTTAATTCAATAACAGAAGAACGCTCTCTTCTTTTTATATTAAACCTAACGAACACTGAATTTACTTTTTTTATAATGTCCTATTTATTTACAGCACATGACTGACTTTATAAGAAGTCATGTGCTTCTTAATAAATAAACAGCCTTCATCAGAAGAATATTATTACTAAGCAGAATTCGCCAGCTATCTAGTTTTCTTATCGTGTAAGCACTAATTGAACTCTGCACCGAAAAACCTCCAGATATGAATGCTTTCTTTAAATTTGTCGCTAATCGAGACTCAAGAATCAAGGTAGTGGCAACAATGTAATAAATAAAAGTTATTTTTTTCTGCCATTTTCCGTCGAGGAAGGATTTGCTAACAAATAAATGTGCCTACGAATACAGAAGGAATTAATTGGTTATGTTTGAGTTAATTGACCTACTTTTTCATTTTGAGTTGATAACAGTTTTCTAAAAAAGCGCGCTGTACTTCATGTAATAATCTGAAAATGTAATTCGAAGAGCAGATGCAATCGAGAGCAGATTAAAGACAATAAAATAAATAGATGAAAGCGATACAAGAAAAGATAAACAACGCCACTAGAAAGGAAAACGATTATACAAGCAACTTTGAATGCACTTGTTTAACTTTACGATTTCCCATTAAAGTTATGTAAACCTGTATAAATGAGTGCAAGGAATGCAGGAAAAAATAAATGAAAAATTAATTTCTGACTCAATTTCAATTAAAATTAAATAATTAATAACAATAATTGTGTAATAACAATTACCTTCCTAAAATGTTTTCTTTTTTTAAAGTGAAAAATGTCAGAAGTATTTAATTAGAAGAAATAATTAAGAAAGGAAGAAAAAGTATACAAGTTATTCAAAATTAGTTGAAAGACGACAAAAATGATAGTGGTGCAAACGTGAAACTCTTTGTAGTTTAAGATTACAACAATACATCGAGCAACAAAAATCGAGAGAAACGCATAAAGAATCTTCATTAAGAAAAATATTCGGCATCGGCAATGTACGTATCTTACGGAGTTCCATCTATGAAAAGATTTCACTTCGATAAAATAATTTTGAAAAGAGAAAATTTAATTTGTACTTTGGCGGAACCGAAAAAAATATTTGGCGAATAATTAGAGGTGAGAGAAAGATGCGCTCTAAAAAAGTGGTAAAATTAAAGACAAAATAATTTTGGTGTTGAACAGTTGTTATAAAAAGTAAAAGACCATTGATAAGTGGATAATAATTAATTAAAACAAAAGAATTTAAAATAAAAACACCCACAGAATTCTGCTTATGTTACGATTAAAAAAAAATTAATCAGATTTTTAATATCGTTTGAAATTTTGTAAATAATTTTTAAAGATGAAGTTTGAAAAAATGTGTATTCAATAACATAAAATATTATCTTGAAGTAATAATGTAGTAATGAAGATTAAGTAATATATTTTTTGAGCTGAAATTACTTTCTGTTTTTTTAAAAAGAATATGTTGAATCTGTAATGCACCAAGCTGACCCAGTTAACTTGAAGAATCCTATATGTGTATTTGATAAGATTATCACAAATAATAACAATCTAAGCATAAGCCAATTTCTTGGAACGGAAGTGTTTTGCTCTCTAAGCATCCTTATAGTTCCGCTATTGATACCTCAGGCCTATTTTCAACGAACTGACTTCTGGTTATTTCAAAGAAATCTTAAAATATACTATGCCTCTAAATTTTTTATAGTTGCTTGGCTGTTGCGCAATAGCCAGATTCTATGAGCAGCGTATTACGAAAGAAGCAAAGAAGAAAACGAAAAACATCTGCCCTGAAAATCAACAACATTTATGCTTTGTTTTTCAACCATTCAGTAAAAAGAGGTTGCATCTTGTGTGTTGAGAACAGTAAAATTCAGGAATTATTTTCCTATTAATCATGGAATGTCTGTTATCTGAGGGAAAGTACAGTTTCAAAATCATAAGGAATGTATGAATATGTGTGAATAAATAAATTGAAAAATGCATAAATACTGAATGATCCGGCTCGACAAAACCCAGACTTAAAGAAAATGATCTGTTATCATGCAATAATTATCATAACTATAGTTTCGAAGGAAAAGATTTTTAAATATCTAATAGGCAAGCCGAGCTATTCTTCACTCGAAATATTAAAAAAAAACTATGTGTAGGTCGCGTTTTAAATATATCTTTTGTCGTCGTGGGTATGTAAGCAATAGCAGATGCGCAGTTACTTTGAACAACATTCGCTATTATTTTGCACTAATTAACGTGGTAATTTTATGAATTGAAAACAGAAAATACAAATCGTTGGCCTCAAAAGAATAGGGAAATAGAATAATGATAAACTGGAAAGTCTGTTATTTAATTAATTTTTTTATTGTCGTACGAAAGCTTTTGAACTATTCACAATGATTGCTTCTCAATGATTACTATTTTCTTGAAAGCGACAATTAATTTTAATGTAAAAGTAGGAGACTGGAAACCTTTCGCAACGCTCATAAGCTATCTTGAAGCTTCCTTTTTTTTCACACAGTGTCGCTATTACTTTCATATAATAGCATATCCACGCCAAAAATAGTAACGGTGTTCACTATAAAAGATAGTACGATTACTCTCAAACAATGACATATACAC
Source organism: Araneus ventricosus (assembly GCA_013235015.1). Lineage (NCBI taxonomy): Eukaryota > Metazoa > Arthropoda > Arachnida > Araneae > Araneidae > Araneus > Araneus ventricosus. The sequence goes on along the minus strand of BGPR01000026.1, from coordinate 2,449,559 downwards.
GCCAAAAACAGTTCATTTGTAGAAAATCAATTGAATAAAACTGTCACTCGCATACAATGAAGAGCACAAACCATTAAATGCAATGAAACAAGGCTAGTACAAAGTATTTTCTGAAGGATGTTTCCATATCCTGACATATTTAATATTGACAATGCTTCGACATTTCCATATATCCTGTATTTAAATTACATAGAAAAGAGAAGTAATACATATAAAAATAAAAAAAATTATAAAAAGATTTTCAAAACTTTGAAATGAGAGTAAAACTTCACCCTCAACCTTCCTTCAATGCAAAGGACAATGTTTGTTATACTTCGATTTAGTATGAGACATATATGCACGTAGCTATGCTGTCGGGAATCGATACCCATGCCATTGATTTTTGGTTTCACTACGGAATAAATTTATACGAAGTTCCGGTCACATGGCAAACGTAACTGCCCGTTTCATTTAACATCCAACTGCACTATATCATGCACTGTAGCGAGACGTACGCCATTTTATTTTGCTACAAGATGCATAATGAATTCAAAATTCAATGTCAGTGGTGCATTTGACACGTTTCTCGCCAGGATGAATTAATTTCATTGTAAACTTCATTTAAGTGAGCGTAGGTTGATATGCAAAACTTGACAAATTCCAATTAACAGCCCAGCAGACAGCCTACTACGTAACAATTCAGTTTGAAAAAAATTCAGCACCTAATGCTTTGAGAGAATAACTATATTTTAAAATTTGTATTTTAAAGTTGATTCTCTGTTGCTAAACTGCGTCCATATAATAATACAGCATAAAATACAACGTATATAGGTAAATATTTTTTCGATAATTTTTGAATATATGTACTTGTGGTTCCAAATTTAAACTGCGAAGTAAGATTTATCCCATTTATAAGATTATTTCTTCCGTTAATTTTATTGCTATATTTTTTTCAAAAATTAGAATAAATTTACTTCTGAATATAACATAAGTTAAGGCATGAACAGTTTTTTTTTGTATTTCTGTAAGAATTATTATTCTTAATTCCTTAAGAATTCTTGTTTGGTTTATACAGTTTGCTTTCCAATTAAAAAAGTTACTAAATTTAAATTCTTTTAATTCTTATCAGACGAAAAAAAAATCGTCTGCAGTTTCTTTCACGTACTGCAACGCGGGAATTTGCGCGAATCAATACAATATTTGCACAGGTTGAAAGTTAACGATGCTAGTCAGTATGCTTTTATGTCACTTTTCCTCACTGACAATTTAACTGCTTGATTTTTGTAACAGAAAACGGGAGCATGAGCAGCATTTTCTATGGAATCTCTATTTTTTAAGCTAATATGGAACGAGGACATCTTTAATGAGGAAAAAACTGGCATAACACGGAAGAATCGAAAAATATTGCTCCTATGTGTAATGAATGTGTAAATAGGTAACTCGTTATATGGCCGTGATAAGAAATGTACCAAGAATACCCAAGAAATGTTTACTGAGAATACGTTAGAATGTATTCGTAAGAATATGTTTATTAAATTTTAATAAAATATGCATTACTCACGCACTACGAAAACAATTCATGCTTTCGAAATGAATTTTTTAGTGCAGCGATTCTCAACCTGTGGGGCTCGCCCCCCCCAGGGGACACTGAATGGGAGGCGCGATCTTATCGAAAAGAAAATATTATTAAAAAATTGATTATTTTACAGAAAGGAAAGTAAAACAAAATACATTGTGACATAATAAAAATTAAAATACACATTTCCACTGATATAATACACTTATAAATAGGATTGTATCAATGCTGCAGTTAATAATTAACTTATCAATACTAAAATAAAAACAAGTTTAATAATTATTAGTGATTCCTCTCTACGGACTTCTCGCGAAGCCTCGAGAATGTCCAATACGTGGACAGAGCAATGGAGACTAAGAGATAATCAGAGGGAGCAATTCTGGTTTTGTCCATGCAGCGGATCTTGGTTTGCCAAATATCAATAAATTTACTTATTCTTGGTAATTTGTAATGTTTGTAATTAAGGTCGTAGTGCAGCTTTAGAGTCAAAATACCAAAAAAATATTATTATTGTCTGCATTGTTATTGTATGGGGGGGGGCGATGAAAATTATGACTGAAAATTGGGTCGCAAATACTGAAAGGTTGAGAACACTGTTTTAGTGTACAGTTCTGGTTCTAAAGCAGTTCAGTTCTTACCAGCTTAGAATTGACCAATCTAAAATATTACAATGTTTTAATTGCTAAAGCGATTAGTTTAATTAAAGTGATCAGTTCGATTTGTTGGAGATTCACACTGTTTTGGGGCTTCCTGCGCCATTTTGAATCACATGTGTTTGGAAAAGCATTTTTTTTAGAGGAGAAAATTGCGATGTTTTTAATTTATGTAATAAACGAAAAATATCAAAGGCCAATTCTCCAATCAATGCGCAGCACTTGCTCGACGAGGCCATAAAAATCTTGAAATTTAAAGCTCCATAACTCGGTCGGTTTTAGTCGCAGAAGAGTGGGACTTTTCATGTTTAAAATGTTAGAGTGTCAAGAATATTTTACTAATTATGAGTGATAGGACCGGGGGACCGTATAAAAAGTTAGAATTTGTAACTTTTTCAGAAATATATTTAGTGATTAAAAAAAACATAAAATATAATTCTCTCTTTCATATAAAGCATTTTTCCAATTGGAACTATATGTCTATCTCTAACGGTTTAAAAATTAGCCATTGGACCATGATAAGTGTGGACACCCTGTATATTTATCTAAACACATCACGATAATTCTCAATTGATTTTCGGAAGCAGGTTCGGTGTACGCTGACACGATATAAATTTTATAAACGGTGTTAGAACCTAGATTCCCGTCGATACCTGAGATGACTGCAAAATAGCATTGGTGATCATGTACGCCTCTTCGAAAGTGGCGTCGTCTTTGGGATTAATGCAGAACATGAGGTGCGTGAGGCCCAGCAGCGGAAACAACAGAGCCGTCGCCTTCACAGCTTTCCTGCAATAAAACAACGCAGTTATTACCAGTTGCTTTTTCTCTTGTTTTCACCAAAACACACAACCAATCAATTTACCATCAATTCTCAGACATTGCGACAATTAAAGCTTACGACATATTCCAATTCAATTACCCAATAGGCAATCTTACAAAAATTTCCAAAAATGTTATTTTTAACTCGTGAATAAATAATGCACGGATTCTCCTTGAGTTATTCATCGCAGATACAGGGTATTTCTAAACCTATATTATTTTGAAATCACGTTTTAATTCATAGACAAATAGAAACTTAAAGGTAGTCAACACGTGTCTTCCTTAGACATTAAAAACAATCAAATGAAAAAAGTGTTATTTAAATAAAGATATAAATAACAAAATTGTAAAGGGAAGAACCACTGATAAAAGTACTCTAAGCAAATCGTAATCTGAATCAAATTTTTAATATATTTGAGTTTTAAATGAATGTTTAGGGATTTCTCTTCTGCGATATTCATCGCGGAGTAATTTCTTCACTAGCTGTGTGGCCCGGCGTTGCGCGGGCTATATCGAATAAAGAGTCATTCCCTGGTGGAGAGAAGAAGTGTGGTCACGTGAGGTCTCGGGATCCGCATTTTTTCATCTGCCCGCCTCCGTTTTTTTCAACAAATATTTTCACTTACTTTCCCCAACAAACGTAAATATTCTTTCAAATCTATTCTTTTTATTACTTTATTTTCATATGCCCGCCTCCGGTTTATTTTTTCTACAAATATTATCACTAACTTTCACCAAAAAAACGTAAATGTCCTTTGAAAACTATACTTTTAAATTAAAACTTTTAAATCTAGCCTTTTAATTACCTTATAGCTAATTACCCAGCGTTACTCGGGATCGACATTTTTTCATATGCCCACCTCTGTTATTTTTGGTACAAATATTGTCACCAAGCCTCCCCATCAAACGTAAATCTATTTTAATTCCTCTCTTGTTGGATTAAAACTTCCTAACTTTTCCAATCCTAGTCTTTTCACTACCTTAAAACAGTATGGTTTGAATGAAAACGCGACAATTCCAATGCTTATAAATTAAAACAGGGTAGCATAATATTTTGTTTTGCTAAAGAAAAAATTAAACGACATAATAACGATGAACGATTAATAGTACACCAAACTAATAAATTAAACACCAGAAACATATATTTTCTTCTTGCCCGCAATTGAATAATAATGGAGAAAAAAAATATACGGATCAGAATGAATAAATATTTTCCCCCACAAAAGTAAATATCTTTTCAAATCTAGTCTTTTTATTATCTTAGAACAGTAATGTTGCGAAATGAAACACCATACGACAAAAAAAGAAAAAAAATTACAGGAAATTTTTCCGATGTTTATAAATCAAAACTCCAAAAGTCGGAAGCTAGCTAAAAAATAAAAAATAATAATAATAAAACCTTTTATACAAACCAGATGCAAGAACATCAGTTGTGACAGATTGAAAATAGGAGCTGCCGATAGATGGCAGCACAATATTTCATTCATTTTGACGTTTTTAATTAATATCTTTTTAACTAATTGTAATTTTGGAATTTAAATGGCCAAAATGGATTCCTTGGATTATTTCCCATCCTTTGGTACTTTCGGCGCGCTTCTGCATTGAGCGGTACTTGAGAAGATAGCCGGACATAGATACATAGCTACATACTCGTCGAATTTTAATAGGATAGATAGTATGATTTTCAACTCTCCATGCTTTTACGATTTTGTTTTGACATCCATATTGAGGATAATTTCTTTCTACTTTTTACACCACGAGTACACGGATGAATAGTCTCCGGATAAGTAAGCGGGTTTTCGGTTCTCCTGGGGTATAGCAATATGGTGTAATCATCGCCGAGGACGGGTCATACCTCCTACGGGAGGGATTGGTGCACGGTCCGGTGATGGCTGTATCTCAACTTATCATAGTATCCGTGTTCGCTGCGGCCGGTCATTCGGATACCCCAGACGGTCAAGTGCTAGGGATGGGTCATTTCTTCATGAATATCACTTTTTAGTACTCTAATAAAAGGGGGTTTGAAATTTTGCATATTATTTTCTTCTTTTTGTCCTTAATATATGTTTGTTGATTGACACTTCCATTGTATTCATATGGATTGAAATGATGCGTTGTTGAAAATCCACGTATTGATGGATGGATATCGAATCAGCAAACTGTAGAGCATCATCGCATCGGGCGTAATGTTCAACAGTTTCCTCTTGCCATGGCTTGTGTTTCTGTTGGGTTCACACAATTGACAGCACTGGTAAAGCACGCATCGCTGTATTTACATTTTTGTTTTAAGAGTTGTGAACCTGGCATTTTCTACTCAAGTTTTTGGTTCCGATGTAAAAATTCGTGGATAATGCGTTTGTAAAATAAATATCTAGTTTCAGTTTTGTAAAGGAGTTATTTTCTTGATTGAAACTACTTTCTGTTGAGTCAGGGACTCAGAAGTATGTTTACTTAACTCTAATGAATTAAGATCTTGAACAGTTTTACTTTTGTGAAAAGGTGAAACATTAAATAAATTTAGCAGAGATTTCGATGAAATCTCGGTTTGCTCCAATATCTTCATTCCAGCATTAACCACAAGTGAAGCATCATCACGTGTGAAGTAGCCACGTGGACTATTTATGAAACTAATTAAAGCTGTTTTACCTTTTCGTCTCCATTGTTTCCATACTTTTTTTATCTGTTACTTACGCCCGTAGTTTTATACTATAATATTGGTACGAAAATCGTCCAGTGGGTGTACGGTGAAACAAGGAGGATGATGGAGAACGATGCTTTATTCGCAAATGTTCCGGAAACACACGAAGCGTAGGTAAAAAGAAAAACAGCACTTGCACAAATTAGCAACACAGACAGACAGCAAATTACTAATAATAACAGTAACAGCACTAACAATAGCGCTCAGCGTCTAACAGCTGACCAGTTTGCAACACTCCAAAGGGATTATTCCACAAAGGATTCTCCTTCTCTACCGACAGGGCGCGACGGAATATGGATTTCACTAGAAAAATTCAGAACTCGGTTCGTATGAGAGATAGAGGCACAATTCTTGAATTTCCTGGAGCCTTCATTTTATCGCCCATACGCCAAAATAGTCGCCAAGGTCGGGTGTTTTGACTAGGCTTTCCTCCGGCACTCAGTAAGAACCCCTGTAAATGTCTCCTTTCGTTCATAAAACTCACATAGTAGGGAAACGGTATTACAGTTTTGTAACAATACCTATCGTGACTTCTCACTACGGCAATTATTTAATAACGCATAAAAATGAATGTAGCCATTCGAATTCATCGAAATTTTGTCGCCTGTTACCGCAACCTTGCGACTGGACTGTCCTTTGCACAGCGTCAGGATTTGGTGGCTGAGCATGCATACAGCCTTCAGCTTCTGCCTGAATGGAGGTGCGCATGTGCAGTGTTATTGAGAGAAAGATTGTGCAAAACTTAGTGCTTCTTCACTCTTCTAATAGTGCCCCAAGAAGGAATTTCATAGGTTTTAGCACAAAATAAGAAAATCGAATCAGATTCTTGATAAGACTTCTAAATATTACGAAGAAAATTGAATAAATTACTACACTGAAAAAAGCTGAGGCTAAAGCTACAGCACCGCAATGTCTTACACGAACCACCTATCCTGTCGAAAACAAGCGAATACCCTGACTGTTGCATTGTATTATTTTTTCTAGTATAACTGTGCATCCATAAAATTATTAGTGTTTCAGAAATTCGACAAAATGCGCAAATCCTCTAAGTTTTGAGTAGTGTTGAAGCAGATGCCATTGAAAAGACAAAAAATTACATCGATTACAAATGGCTCTAACTTCTTTTCGGACTACGACAGGAAGAAAATTTTTTAACACAATGAAGAAAGTTCAAAGTTTTGTTTGAGTGCGGTAATGATTGCTCATTGTGACTATCCTTGGCCACATAGATAACATCCAAGCGGTAGTCAACAACCATGTGAAGCACTGTCTTTGCGTATTTATAGTTCGTTCACTGTTGCAAGCAAAGGAGGCGTTAACATAGTGTCTACGGCATATCCCAGTGAAATGAACATGCAAGAAGTAATTTCAGGAGATTTAACCACATGTGGCTATCGAACGTGCTTCAGTGCCTGAGAAGATTCTTCACAGGGTATGTCGTGAAACGGACTACCGCATGGATGTTGCGGAACCCAGGGAAATCACGAAGGTCAATTATTACTTATGCAAACAAAACAAAACTTTTTTTGTGCTGGATTTCTTCTGTTTCTTTGTTTCAATTATGTTGCGCCGTTTTCTTTTGTTTAAAATAGTGTGAATCGCTTTTTTATATTTGTTATCTGTAACTTCTACCATTTACTATGTGTGTATTTTATTTATTTTTTAATTTTTCTGTGGGCATCTTGTTTTTATTAATTTATCTTTTGTCATTTTAATTGGCAATGTTTAAATTTTTAAAATTTAAATTTTTCTTCAATATTTGATGTAAATTTTGTTTCCATTTCCACCACGTCTGCTGGATTGTTCTCCTCCAGGAGAGTCGACCCGCACTCTAAAACCTTAGGGTTGTGTCGGCTCTCCTGGGGATTGAATGAATGAAAGAAAAGCTTCCTTCTGAATTGTAGTCGAATTTTTTCTTCCTATCTTTGTTTACAAGAAAGTTAGAGCCATTTGTAATCGGCGCAAGAGTTTTGAATCAAGCTGTATAATGATTGGCAAATATGAGACTTATTCAGAGGGAGAAACTTCTTGACTATTATGATTTTTTAAAAAATAAATAAGAGCTCTCCACTTACCAGTTGATACGCATGGGATCTCTCGGCACCGATGACACGGCAGATATTCTTTTACTGGATCTCTCATCTTGTTGTATCCTACAGAAAGAATTTAAATAAAAATGTAAACATCATGTCAGCAACATTATGCATAATCATGCAAAATCAACAAAGCTATTCCGAATCTATCCTCTCTACACAGAGCATAGATCAACGTAATAACTGTCAATATCGCCGGTATTTCCAACACCGGCGTTATTAAATTTTTATCAATTTCAATTAAATGGCATCTTACATTATCCTAAACATTTATCTGAAACATTCTAAAATTATCTAAAAAAATTGTCTAAACAAAGTAAGTTCAAAAACAGTTAATGGTTTCGAAAGGGTATCAGTTTAATACCAAAAGTACCATTCTACTTAAACGTTCACACTATTTGCATTAACTCATCAAGTTTTCGGTGGTGTTGATTGGAATTAAAAACACTCGATGTGCGCTTGAAAACATTGAGAAGGGTATCCGGTGAGATGCCTTGCAAAGGGTATGGAGTGGGATGGAGCTGCACTGATATGCTCCTGAAGATCATTCAGGGTTATGAATAATGGTGATTCATTGACCTGGCATTCAACGAGCCCCAAAAGGAGGAAGACACTGATGGTTAGGTCCGGCTTCTCACACACGTTCCACAACATCCTCAGAGACTGCCGGCCTGGCAAGAATATTCTTTTCTTCGATCACAAATGCACCCGATCGCAACAAATGTGTTATGTCACTTCAAACTGGATTCGTGAGCATGTGGACCAGCACCAAATTGCCCCTATTAACTCAGTATTACCGTCAAACGTCCTTAGTACGCCCAGGAATATTTGAATGCTGCAGATTGAACTCCCTGGGTATTCATTTATCACGTCATTTTGTTTAAAAATTGACCAGAATTTCCATTTTATTGATATGAATCAACCCTATTAGCACAAGGTATTTATATGACATCTGTGCGATGTCGTTCGATATTATTAATGACGTGCAATGTCACGAAGATATCGGCGCAATCCTGTCGGGCATCCTGTGATAATAGGAATTTAACTCGTCCCTTGGAAATAATTTAGCTGTTTCCAATAATATAATTTGATATTATTATAAAAAATTAAAATTTTGAACCTGATAACATTATTTTTTCAGAAGTCGCCAATTTCAAGATTCTTTACCATTATGGGAATCGTTCTGTCCTTTATCAATCACAGTTGCTCTCCGCCAAGTGTATTATAATTTGTGCCGAATATTGTGTGCATTCCCACTGGCAACGGCAGTGGCGTAGTTGCGACTTTTGCCGCCCTCTCTTTACCAGATACATAGGCCAGATAAACCTCAAAATAAAAAAAGTAACTAATATCCAGGAAAACACATTTTATTAGTTACTTAATTCATCGTTTGACTCCCTCGATGACTGCAGATAGGTTGCGAAATCGTGCCTCCTTTCTTTCGCATATTGGCAATTTACCGACAAAAGGCGAACAATACGAATTAATTACATTTTTTTATGTACTCAATGATTGAGCTAGTGTCTCTGCTCTTCTTAGTTATAAATTTTTCTTCTTGCATGTCTCATTTTGCCGCCCCTTTCGAAGTGCCCCCTCCACCCCACTGGGCGACAATCCACAATATTTCCATGTACTAATAGGGACGCAATCCACATGTACGAATAGGACAATATTCCACAATATTACCATGTAATAATAAATCTGTTTAAATACATTTTTTTTTTGCTTTTAGCAAGTTCTATTACGCACTAGCTTCTTTGCTGCGTGTGGTGCTATGTTCACTATCACTCCCTCTAGCTGCCAAAGTCATAACTACGATTCAGAAAAAAAAAAGATACAGAATTACTACTGCCTTACCTATAGATACAGTGGCGGCCAGTCGTAGGGGCGAGGGAGAGCAGTCGTCCCTCACTTTTTGCGGGAAAAAATTAAATTTTTATTTCATTGTAGATGCCTAAAACTAAGAATTATAAAATAACAATAGTGTCCAGGAAAGCTAGCTAATTTTGAAACGAAATTTTTAAATTTTGTTATCTATCCCCTATACTCCGGGTACTTTTAGGTGTTTATAAATCCCTCCCCCCTACATTTGCCACTGGATGGATATAAATTTTATCAAAACATGCAAGTAACTACTAATTATATGACATTTTGAAATCAGGGATTGTTTTGGTGCAATTTCAGAAAGATATCATGTTAATACTTGGTATTCATTCATCCTTGTTATTGCTACTCACCATCTTCCTTGTTCGCCCGTTTTTGAATTTACTATGTCATGAAAAAGTGAGTGAAACAAAAGATTCGAATTTATAAAAAAGTATTTACATTATATGATCGTGAGAGCATTTCAAAAGTTTCTCGAATCCTCCTTTCTCGATTCATGCTGCCCTCTATCGGGAATTAGAAAAGACTTTTATCCGACAAGACAGAACGGATAAATATCAAATGCACGCATTATTAGAGTCCCTTTTTTAAGTTAAAAAAGTGAATAATACAATATATTCTACAAGGATCACTAGGCAAATGAAAGCTGTAATTTTTTTTTTGTAATTTTCTAAATCTGGTAATTTTTTAAATTTTGTAATCTTGTAATTTTTTTGAATTATGTGAAAACTCGCAACGTTTTCACCATATATCAATTTCCAATCAAAACAAAGGATTTTTTTATGTAAGGGAAAACATCGTACAAAGGAAACAAATTTTTTTTAATATCATATTCGGAAATAAAAAAAAAACAACAAGCTATAACGACACTGCATAATATATGCTATATTATTAGAAATATATATGCTTGATGGTTTAATAGTTAAAAGAATTCAATCTATCTAACTCCAATATTTTTAACTTTAAAGTTACAGTTTAGTTTTCTCCTTTACTTTTGGTATTGCATGCGTTTCCGAAAAGCATTATTACCATAGGAACTGTGCGACAGCTTTTGCATTACTTTTTACTTTCTCGTATACGAATTATACAAAGAGAAAGTATTGTAATCGTCAAAAAATTCGAACTCGAGATTTGGACGAATCTCCACGTTTTAGACCTCCCTGAGTCCGAAAAGCACAATTTGGGAATTATGTCTGTCTGTGAACACGATAACTCGAAAACTATTAGAGTTACGGGGATGAAAGTTGGTATGTGGTCTTTAAACATAATTTGTAGGTTTCTATCAAATTTTGGACAAAATCCGTCCACGGGAAGTCTGTCTGTCCGAGGTCATGCGAACACTATAACTCAAAAACTTGAATAGCTAGATGGATAAAATTTGGTACACAGTTTTATCATCATGAATGTAGGTCCGTATCAAATTTTGGGCCAAATCCGTCAAAAGGTTGACTGTCTGTCGGTCTGTATAAGCGCATCTCCAACGAATCCGCTATCTCCACGCGCATGCGTACTGGACGCAATCTTCTGTGCACGATATTTATTGACTACTGCTTGGCGCTTTTTTTTCATCCGATTCTCCATGCGCATGCGTACTTGGTAGCAAACTGTACACGCGGAAGGATTGTCCTTGAGCCAAGAAAGAGTAGAAATCGGTATGCATTTAATCGGAACCAGTGGTGTAAAATACCCAGGTATTTATTTTTAAAGGTAAATACCCTAGGTATATACCTGGGTAAATACCCAAAATGGGTATTTACCCGGATATTTATTTTTGAATTACCCTTATTCATGTAAAACACAGGCACTTCTATGAAATATGATGTCTCTATATATTATAAATGTATAGAGAATATATATTGAGCCTAAGATAAGATTAAAAAAAAGAAAGCTCGTAATATATGAACCTTTTAAATTCTATAAAAACTAAAAAAATGAATCAGAAAAAACAAAAACGCATACTATATCATGGATCTTACATAAAATACGTGGCTTAAATATCAATCCTTTTTAAAACTCAACTAAATTTAAAAAAAGAAAATGTTGAGTTTGGTTTTAAAATGATAAAGAGCTGATAATAGAAACTAAAATGAAAGATACAATTGTTTATAATTCTTTTTGGATTAATTAGACAGAGTACCAGACATTGCTGATAAGTTAGCAGATGTCTCAGTTCTACAGTTTTTAAAAGTTAATTATTCTGAAAGTAATATTCACTTATACCACTTTCAGAAAAGGTAAGTTATTTTTGCAACAAGATTTCAGGAACAAGAAATGTGAATTTTTTGTTGCTGAATCTGTTGTATTATTTGACAGTATAGTAGACATGCACACTCACACTCAGTTTCCCGGTTAGACGGGATTCATCTGGATCATGAACATCAATACTTAAATGATCTTAAAACTCTAAATTTGATGTAAGTGTCATGGTTGGAATCTGAATAAAAGAAAATTCATTAGCTATTTTATCCCTTTCAGAACCTTTTTAATCCACCAAGACTTTTGAAACAATATTATTATTTTTTTCCCTCCATTTTGTTTACATTGGCAAGTTTGTACTCAACATTACAGCACTTACCTTGGATACTTTTATCATCCTTAACATAAAAAGCTCCAAGAAGGTAACTTTCCCCATTTTTTTAAAACTTTTTAACGTAAAATTTACAGTAATATTAATGCACACGAAGTAAATGACTAACTATTCAGTAAATCAAAACAAGAATGTTTGATTTCCTGCATGGCAATGTGAGTAAATTATGGATCACAAGATTCACGGGTACTATCTGTCTCTACTAATAATAAAGGAGAATGTGTGTGTTTTAGCGCTCTATAGGACAGACCGCTAAGCATAGAGCAACGAAATTTGGCACAAACATACTTTGGAGGGTGGGAATGTGCACCTCATAACCGTTGTTTTTTTAAAGTTTTAATTAATTAAAAATTAAACGAAATTTTCCCTTAATAACTTCCGAAAATAGTACAGCAAAAAAAATTAATTTTACACCATCTGAAAATTTAAAAACTTGTCTTTTCAATGATAACAATTAAGTTTTCATTTGATTTTCTTCTCTAATTTTAATAAATTTTTAAAAATATTTTTGTCATCCATTGTTACAATGAAATTCAAACCGCTTTCATCGTTTAAACAAATATTCAATTGCGTGTTTCTCTTCCATTGTTGAAGGCTAATATAAGATTCTATTGGATTTTATTTTCTTTATTTATTTGATAAGTATATAAAGAATCAAGATAGTAAGTATATCAAGAAATAATCCAGTAAACTGAACGATTATGGTTGCTACGTTTAAAATCATTTTATTAGTATGTTTTAAGCCAATTAACATGCTGCTGGACGTAAAACGTGCAGCGGTATTTCGATGTTGAAATAAATTTGTTAAATTAAAATTCGCGTCGATTACTTACAATTAGATGTAACTTGACACGAACAGTTAGGGACTTTCATATAGACAAGGAACAGAACAAGTGCAAGGCTACGTTAAGAACGCGGGGTAAATCTCTATCGCAATTTGAAGTTTAAAATTATTTTGTTATGGGAACCGTGAATATCAAACTATACACAAGAGAGTCAGTTAAAATTATATTCCCGGCGAACAAGCTGGTCGCCGATGGCGGCTAGTATAACATAAACGGCATTGAAAATAATTATTCTATTGTAAGTGTCAAAGTTTCAAACCGTAAAAACTAAATTATCGGCCGATCCCATTTAAGTTTTAGAATACTTTATTCTGAATCCTGATAGCAATTGTTTTTTGTTTATATAATTTATTCAAAGCTACTTTTTGTAAGGTGCAAAATACCCAGTTTAGGGGTACATATTATTTTTTTTATTTCATTTTGAAGCATCATTCACAAATACTTTAAAAAAAATACCCAGTTTTGGGTATTTATAATTTTTATGTTTCATTTTGAATCAACATTCGGAGATGCATTTTTTTTTGCAAAATATCCAGTTTGGAGGTATTTTTAAATTTTATATGTTTTATTTTGAATCATCATTCACAAATGCAATTTTTTTTCGCAAAATATCCAGTTTTGGGTATTTATAAATTTTAAGTTTAATTGACCCTTCACAAATACTTTTTTAGTAGGTATTTATATAACTCTGTATGTTTCATTGTGAATCAGCATTCGAATTTTATTTTTTTTTTGCAAAATACCCAGTTTTTGGGTATTTACCCAGGCCTTGGGTTAATACCCGGGTATATACCCAAAAAATATTTACCTACCCACTGGGTATTTACCCACCCCACATCACTGATCGGAACGCATCTCTTCTAATTTGATTTCTTACCTAAATATTTTCTGATAGTCATTGGATCCTGGGTTACAATAGGTTCGAATTTTTTTATCCACTCGGGGGGAGGGGAAGCAGCACCTTTTTCGAGAAGTATACGAGAAAGTTTAGGGGAGACCACTCCCTCTGGTTCAATATTTAGACGGTCCATAAAACGGTCTAAAAAAATCACTGATATAATCATAAAATTCTGCAAACCGCAGTTCCTCATGCTATTTCGCACGTTTTTAAAAAAAGAAATAAATGAAATAAATCTGGATCGTCATACAGTTAATAAATAAGACAGAAAGTAAAAATAATTGTTGGTGGGGGAAAAGAAACAGCACATTAAAAATAATTTATTACATTTTCATTTTTCAAGAGATTTTTTTATTTTATTTAGAAGCAGAAGCGTCTTTTTCATAGGTTCAGATTCTATCAAAGCATAAGGAGCAACATGAAGTTCGGGAACGAATTCTCTCTACAAAATCCTGCGTAGAATGAAGGATTCGAGAAGAACTTGAATGAATGCAAACATTGTTTCTATTTAAAAATTAGTCAAAAGTTACCGATATCGTGAGAGGTCTTAGAATTTTTCGGTATACTTACTCCCTGATAAATGCCATGGCGAATTGGCTAAGTCGTGATGAAGTTTGACGTTCAGTAATGGCATTGTTTTCACAGTATGAACCTTTAGATAAAAAAGTATGGATATAGATTAAAAACATTTTAAGCAATGTCATAGACGTCTGTTCAAGGTGCGTTCTTTCTTTTGAATTGTAAAATAGGAAAAAATCGCCTCAATAGTTTTAATTGGAGTTTTTAAAAAAGTTTACAAGATTTATATTTCTTAACATTAATAAGCATAAAATTCACGAGCGTATTGTCAAATATTTCAATTTGTTTTCACTTCCATAAAAACATAACACTTTCAATGAAAATAAATAATTTCATAAAACTATTTTTGTAATAGTAATATCTGATATTCGATCTGTTGTCAGTACTATTTATTTTAAACGGCTAATGCAATAAGAATCAGAAACAGATAACTAACAAAGCTGTACAATTTATATAAAAAATATAGTAGCAGAGGAAAAGGCATTTTAAAAGAAAAATTATTTATCACCAATTTAAAATGTTGTCCCGGTTGAAAATGATCTTCTCTACATTTTTGAATTTTGCGCCCGATTTTCTTGAAATATAACCCAAGGCACTCTTTCGAATGAAATTAATACCTTCCAAATATGATATGAATCAAGTCAGGAGGCCTAACAATTCTGATATGCAAATTTCTTTTGAGTAATCCACTGACTTTTTATCGAGTTAAAATCCAATCTGTTCGTAGCACAAGCAGATGGCGTTTTTCTCCACACATTTTTTCGGAGTTTTCCAAGCAGTTTTTAGACGCACATTTACGTGATATAACACACAGTCAATCTGCATTGTAAGTAATCTTGTGTTTGGCAAGAAACAGAAGCCTTTCATTCATAGCGTCAAGCATCCGTAGACAGCTTGTTCAGATGCTGTCTCAGCTTAAATGAGTTCTATAAAGTTTGGGAAACGGCTTCATTGTCCTAAATTGTTCTTCCAACATTCCTTTAAATATAGTCTTTCGTCTGGCTCGATGTAATGTTTTCTACTTTTTCCTGTGTTGCTTCGAAACTTTTCGCGGTGGTGTTTTTCAATGCACATGTTGCTGAATTTTTTAAGTCTTGGATACCAGCCGTTTTATTTTGAGTCAGACGAAATTTAGGTGCTAGAAAGTTTTTTTACTTTTTGATATTTTTTTAACCTTTATTGTCTCTGTGACATTGAGATTTCGGGAATCTTTAGAAGAATTATCTTTGTGTTGTATTTCCCCTCTTTCTCCTCTGCACTGCGAGGAGTTCTAACAATTTTTGAATTTGATTAAGGGTATTTTTAAACATTAGGCAGACACAGTTACCAGAATTGATAACATTTGGATTAAAAATAAAAAAAAAGGTTTAATTTGTACGATTAGAACAGTAGTGTCATTAGGAAACCACACATTTAAAATAAGGTAAAAAGTTTGCCATGCCAAATGATTAAAATTTATCCAATCGTAGATGTTTCATTACTTTGTAAATCTGTCAGATAAAGCGGTCTGATGAATGTCGTTAGCCTTCTCCCCCATTTCGTGCTGTGGTTCATGCAACTGAATGTAAATTTTTTTATAATATTTTTACGAACCTGGAATATCTCTTCCCAGCAATATTAGTCTTATGGTTGGGGAGATAGATCTATAGAGGTTCTTAATAGCTATTAGGGATGCCCTCTGACCTTGGCGACCGGAGGGTCGGAGTTATGAGGAACCTTCGAGATAATTCTACATGACGCCACATCTTGTCGAAAAGGTATAAAACCCGGAAGTATTAAGACGAGGGAACGCCTTTGGAGTGTGTTTGAAGTAGGGATGGGAAAAACCAACCAGTTTAAACCGAAAACCGTTTTTTTCCTTTCGGTTAACCGGTTTTTCGGTTATTTTTTTTGCCCCGGTTTAAACCGGTAATTTTTTTTAAATATAAAAACCGGGGAAAAAATCCTGCAAAATCAGCTATCAAAAGATAGGCTCGATTTTAGGTTCAAGTTATGAAGTTTTGAATTTCATCATCTTATGCCGATAAATGGCCACCGCTTCCTCTATGCGGACATTGAGATGGTCTAAAATAGTCATAGTCAAGCTTTCATAACTCGATTACTTTTGGTCGCAGAAGAGTGGAACATTTTGTTTCAAATTTCAGTGTCCCAAAAATATTTTAATAAATATGATTAATAGGAGCGAGGGACTGTATAAAAATTTAGACATAGTTTTTTTTTATTATTATACATATAGACGCAAACAACACAAAATACGATTATTTACGTCTACTCTCTAATTTCTTCTTTAATTTGTCTACAATACTTAATACAATTCTTAAAATTTTGTCTACAATGCATATTTATTGTATTAATTACACATTTATTTTTATTACTTATTGTATTAATTACTTATTTATTTTTATTTCTTATTGTATTAATTACTTAATTATAATCATTACTTATTACATTAATTAATTATTGTATTAATACTTACTTATTGTGTATTATTATTAATAAAAAATTCTGACCACAAACGTTGCTTTTTTTAAGAAACCCCGAAAACCGGTTTTTTCAAAAACCGGTTATTTCGAGCGGTTATAACCGCCCGGTTAAACCGGAGGTGAAAAAAAAAAAACGTTTTTTTTCCTGCAATAACTGCCATACCTGGTTTGAGAATCTCTTTAGAGTTCTGTCCGCAGTGATAAGAGCTCCGAGCTGATAAGCTGACGCCGAGCGGTACTGAAGGAAATACTGTTATTATTAGTGATTTGCTGACTGTTTGTGTTGCTAATTCGCACAAGTGCTGTTTTACTTGTTTCCTGTGCTTCGTGTCTTCCGGAATATTCATGAATAAAGCGTCGTTCTCCTGCTTGCTCGACTGTTTTCACCGTACACACAAAGAACGATTTTGGCAACAATATACTAGCTTTGTTCGGGGTCATAAATTTTTCATAAGGCCGTGCGCTTCTTTTTACCAAAATTGTCACTAGTGCTCCACAACAAACATGTCCAAAGGAGATTCTTTGGATTCCTTCCTGTTTAATTTAACCTTTCACTACTAGTCTGTTTATTATACTACAATTGTATGGTTTGAACGAAAGCGCAAGGAGTTTGAAAAAAGGACAAGTATTTTGAACTTTCAAACAGTATACAGTACAATAACCAATTCAGCTGTACGAATATATTACATACAAATTACTTATACAAATATACAAACGCGAAAAATTTAATTTAATTTTTAATAGTCTTTTTTTTCTAGAAAATTCCCATATGTTCCAGAATTTTCTTCAAACTTTTAGATTACCCCGAATGATAGTGATTGCTCTGAAATGTATAGAAAGGACAACAATTTTCAAAAATTTATATAATGTTCCGAAATATAATAATGTTCAATATTCGAGAATGCTCCAAAATGTTCTGGAAATTTTTAGGAAGTTCTGTAAATTTCCAAAATGTAAAATGTAATAGTGCTTTAAAATATTCTAGAATATTCCTAAGTGTTCCAGATTTTTAACCTTTTGTAATGTTTTATCGTCTCCATCAGCGATTTCAGCGGGGTTGTCTATCCCTCATAGCATTTTTGCTCTGCTAGTAAGTAATATTTGTCTCAAATTTGGTTGAAATCAGTTTTATGGTTTAAGAGGAGACGTGGAAGACATACAATGACTTTTATTTATATTAAGATTTATTCAAACTTTTAGACCTTATAAACAGTTTCTTTCAGCATATCACTCAATTTAATAGCCACGTCTTTTGATTTTACACAAAAAGATATACAGATAATTTTTTTTCATTCCTTTACTTATACTGTATATTTCTCGCGTATGGTAGTTGATAATATACAATCTAACAGCTTACTTTACCTCTTATAAAGCAATGCGTTTCTTTAATTTTTTAAAATTAAATATTCGTTAATTTTTTATTTATAACTTTTCACTTGTTTTCCATCTAACTATTGTACATCTTCACGATCCTTTCTCCAATTTCGGTTTTTGGACCACTTTTCTTCAAAGATTTCTGTCAGCGGTCTTTAAAATAAGTCGAATGAAATGTTTTCTGATAGAGATGGACCAGGTTGCAATGCCTATGTGCATTTTTCTTAAAATAACTGAAATATGTTTTTTCTGAATTTGAGGACTTTATCTGGAATTTCGCGGACTTAATGATAAGTTCACGAAATCTTTAATGAGTTCATCAATCCTGTATGTAGATTATTAATACTTCTACAATGGCTTGAAACCGAAGTGTATAGTCCTCATAATCTGAACCAGATTTAAATCCCGTCTATTTGCCGATACAGAATGTTTTCCTCCTAAATACATTTCATCGTTGTTCCCAAAGAATTGTTGGAAGCACATTCTCCCAGTCCGTCCGTCTACCAACCTACATCAAAGCAATTTTTGTTCTTCTCGCGAGAAATAGAAGTGCCTCATTCATGGGGCAGAGGCATCAACAGACTGGTAGTTCCGATACTATTGCCGTGTAACAGTCAGCATAAAGTGCGATAACACCTTCTCTGTGCAAAATCCTATCTCTCTCATTTTTGTTTCTGATGATTGCCTTTCCGAAGAAGCCTGTTGAAGCTATTTCAATTTTTTTGGTGTTACCTTCAGATGTTTCCTATCCTGTTGTTTTCCAGTGTAAATATTTTGCAATTTGTTCCATCTAAGGGATGCTGGCCGTTTTATTTTTAACCGACGAAAATTTATACTCTTGAAGTTTTTTTTTTTACCTTGAGATATATCTCAGCCTCTCGCCCGCGGCATTCCGAGATTTTAGGAAGCTTTTAAGGAATTTCCTGCATGTTGTATTTTGTAGCGTTTTTTAAAATGTGAACATTTATTTAGCATCAAATAGATAAATACCAACCTGAACCGATAACGCTTCAGTCTAAACTACTCTAAAAAATTCGAAACACAGATAGCGTCTACATATTTAAAAAACAAGTAACTTCTTTATATTATACACAGGGAAAAACTTATCAACTACTAATTCCAAACCGTTCTATACGCGGAAAATGTAAACTTTGAAATTTTTACATATCTTAGTCTACTTAAATCCACGCAACTGAATGGCCTTTTCTATGCTTCCCCAAATAGTACTTTTTGCCTTAGAAATTCATAGAATTATGTATTTCAAGTGTCACTTCGTCAAATTTCCAAAGAAAAGACACAGAGATAGATAGTGAATTACTTTTCAAACAAATCATTAGTTCCTGAAAACGTTTTTCGTTGGTTCTTCATCAATCCAAGGACCAATTTCCTATGAATCAGTAGTTTTATCTTTCACAATGATAATTTTAAATAGAAATTAAATTGATGGAACACAGTACTATTTATTTTCATGAATTTTGATAAAAGTTCAAAATATATAATTGGAGTTCTACTCTTTCGAGCATTATAAAAGTTTTTAACTTAATATTCTTTTATAAGAGCATTTTATAACTTAAAGCCATTTCTTTTTTTGGATATTTTTCTTATGTAATGGAAAATTTAATTAGCTTAATTTTTAATTTTTATTACAAGAATTTAATTATTAGCATCCATGCGCTTCTAATTTAAGCAACAGTATGAATTCATAATCACGTGACACGCCCACTGTGCCGCTCCAATTTCATTTTGAAATCCGTTTCAAACACTGAATGAGGAAACGGGTCGCGACGTCCAATTTTAAGACAACGTGCAGGTCAGTGTTAGGTAGAAGGTGCGTTTGCCATGTGAGTTATTCTTATTTGAGATGAATACTGTTAGGACTCTTAAAGATTTAAAACGTTCACCTGAATAATTTACATAATCTTTATCGAGTTCAAGTCCGATCTGTTTGTAGATCCCGCCTGTCCCCCCCCCCCCACACACACACAATCGTTTCTTCTATCTTCCCAAAAAATTTCAGAAGCCAGTCCTCAGAATGAACAGGCAGCCAACCTACATAGAATAAAATTTTCTCCTGTTGACAAATAGGCATCCGCGCACAGGTCGTTCCGATGCTGTCCCAGTTCAACAGGCAACATAAAGATCGGAAATACCACAAAGTTCTGCGTACAAAAGCCGTATTTGTGCCATTTCTTTCAAGCTTGCTTTTCCTTCTGGCCCATGGTGGCACGTCTCCTTTTTTCCTGTCTTACTCGCGGATGTTGGTGGCTTCTTGAGCAGATGTTTCGGAACTTGTTTAATCTAATCTCCATCCGCATACGGGATGCTGGTCATTTTATTCCGCACTAGACAATATTTATCCTCTGGAGAGCTGTTTACACTGAGATATTCCTCTGGCTTTATTCCGTTCCTAACCTTCTCCCTAAACATGCGATCTTTCAGGAAGCCTTTAAAGGAATTTCCCTCGCGTTTTATGTTTACTTTCCATTTCAGTGAAGCTTTAAGAAGGAATTTCACAGTGAATATTTTCTCAACCCTATTTACATGCATTTACCTGCACAGATGTCGTCCGCCATAAAAAATATAAACAAGTTCGGAATAAAACAACTCTTGCATTTAGAACCAAATATTTAAGAGACTAAGCGAAATGTAATAGTTCTATAAGTGAGAAAAACACGCACGCACTCGTTTAGTCTCCTATAGATTTTTCACTGAAATTATGGTCTTTGGAGTTACTTTCTGTTTCCATTATTTTGCATGCAACCAATTCACGAAACCATAACAGCTTTGACTACTTTTGACTTGTAAGTGGATTATCATTATTATTACCTTTTTTCAACCTCCAGCAAAAAAAGCCAGTTAAAACCTTAATAGTTGTTTCCGGTATTAGAAGGAAACATTTTTTAACTGCTATAAATATTATATTCTATATATTTTGTTCATTCCGTATAATTTGCTAGAAATATTATTAGATTTCATAGACATTTTACGAAATACAAAGTTTAAAATGAAGTTTCCAGATATTTATATTGGTATAAAGAGTGCAAGAAAAAAGAGACGGCTCAAGATATCACCTGAATTTTTTCAGTTTTTTAATCCTTTATGCCAATTATTTATATTAACCGGAAATGTTCCTCTACAGCTTTTGAAATGATGCAACTTTTACTTTCTAGTACACGAAGTATGCAAGAAGAAAATACAGTTACTCGAGATTTTTCTGAATCCTCCTCATGTTTTGAGACTTCTCTGAGTCAGGAAAAACTATTTTCGGCATTATGTCTGCCTGTGAACACGATAAATCTAAAACAGAAACAGATAGAAGGCTGAAATTTGACGAATGGTCTTTATACCAAAATTGCAAATTTTGGTATAACGATAAAAGTTTTTAGGAGAAATCTGTCTGGGGAAATTATCTCTGTCTGCCAGTCTGCGTGCACATGAACACGATAAAACGCAACGAGCTAGATTAATGAAGTTTGGCATATAATATTTTAACCAGACTTGTATATCTGTGCCAATCTTTTGCCCACACCCGTGAAAGGTTGAGTGTCTGCGGGTCGGTCTATTCGTGTTTCCCCATTCGTGCAAGATATTTTACGATATCTCCACGATGCTTCTGCGTTGTTCTGAATGTCGCACAGTGTCGTGAAAATATCGTGCGAATATTGTAGAGCAGCGGTTCCCAACCTTTTTGGTTGTGATTACCACCTGTAGTGTAAAAAAAAATTGAGGCCCACTAACCAAGTATACAAGTAAGAAAAATACATATTAATGTATATTATATGCACGTATAAGTCAGAAATTAGTAAAGCTTGCTGTAAAAGCATTACAAATATATTGCTTATAAAGTAAAAAAACTTTATTGTTATTATTTAATCGTCACAATGTAAGAAAACTAAAAAAAACTAGCGGTCAAGCTTCAAAATAAAATTTAATGGAATTTTTGACGTTTTTTGTCCCCTATGGGAGAGTCTTTATCTGTATTAAAACTTGACAGTTTCAGCCTCAAGTCACTTTCTACAGTCAGTCTGTTTCTGTACTTCTGTTTAAAAAAACTAAAGTTGAAAATTCACGCTCACACAGATAAGTGCTCGAGAACCCCATGAAATGTCTCATTGTAAGTTTGGCAATTGCTGGATACTGTTGCCATACATTTATACGGAAGGTGAATACTGATGTTGTTCTGAAAAACGATTTTAGTGTCTGGTCGCATGATTGTTCATTTGATTGTACTTACAGTTTTTTATGTAGTCTTCAAAAGGATTTCTGATCCACTGGTTCTCGTCTTCAGTTTTCGGAAAGTAGCACCTAAAACAAAAGCCTACTAACTCCCACCACTGCGACTCTTGATTAGCTTTCCGCGGCCCACTAATACGCAATCCACGGCCCATGGGTTGGGAACCACTGTTGTAGAGCAATTAGTGCTAATAGGGTATATGTTGCAACAAAACTGCACCATCTGGTGACTGTGCGATTCGGCAAGAGCGAGTGAGAAAGATAGTGGGAAGAGAGAACGCCAAGGGTGTGCATGGCAGCAGCCATGATGTTGATAATTTCCCATCATATTTTGCTCTGAATTCAATAACATTTAACCCTTTTTATTTGTGAAACTATTGCATGTAGTGTTTGTGTCTCCATTTTATGTGTGTAGTCTAGAAAATAAATTAGTAAAAACACAAATGGTGAATCCTGCTTTCCTGGTTGGTGTCTGTGACGACGTTACAAAGTGTGCACGATAAATAAAAAAGTAACAAACTATATAAATTAAATTCGGTATGTGGTCCTGACACAAAAATTATAGATCTATACCGTATTTTGGAAACCATCGCGCAAAAGAAAGAGGCAATTTAATGCATACTCAATTTCGTTCGCTAAGCTATGAAATTTAACAGGAAACGTGTTACATTGTGTATGTATATGAGAAATCTGCGAGGAGAAACTGCCACTGGTTTATTTACTACTTACGCAATAAACTAAAGGAAAAAAAGGAGTGGTTAAACAAAATTTTTCATATATTTATTTTTCTGTTAGTTCGAGAAAATATTTTGAGATGTTTTAAAAGCATAATGAAATCAATAATCCTGTCAACAAATAAGATTACAAATACGATTTGATAAACGACTGATAGAATGAATCCATCTATTCAACCAGTTTTTTTAAAACGTTTTTAAACTGTTGAATATTTTCAAAGAATGTTTCATTTGTGCTTTATAATCGCAATGTGTTGCAGTAGATTGCATAAATTCATTTATTTTATTGCACAGAAAATAGATCTTTAAGATCTTATCTTTTTAATCTAAGAAAATATCTTTTTAAGAGGAGGGTAAACTTACGGAAAGAACAGGTCTTCTAGTGCAGATGTTTCGGAATTTCTTCAGTCTGATCTGAGAATGCTGGCTGTTTTCTTTTGAACGAGACGGAATTTATCCAGAAGAAAACCGTTTAGCTTCAGATATCTGAGAGTATATTTCGCCTGTGACATTCTCTCCAGACATGCAAGATTTCTGGAAGGTTTTAAAGAATTTCTTCGGCATATTGTATTTTATAGTCAACACCATAAAGGTTTGTGAGGTTTAAAACTTTGTGTTCCATGAGAATGTTTGTTAAGTCTCCGATACATATATCAGAGGTATTCGATACATTTATTCCTCAACAGGGTTTCGATTAAAATACTAAAAATGTTTCTTTTTAAAATAATGAAAAAAAGGAGGCCAGGGCTGAATAGAAGAATAAACAGAGCGCTCATTTTTATTTTTGTAAATAAAAAATATTAGTTAAAGCAAATTATTTCATTAAAATTAAATCAATTAATAAATCAATTCGTATTATTTATTAATATGTTAATTTATGATATTTTTTCGTAAGTATTTAAAAATATTCCAAATTTTTTTTTCTTCAAGTAACATTTAGTTTGAAAACACTCGAACGATTTTTATATCGGATTTGTTTTATCACACTTTAAATGCTAGAAACTCGTAAAATAGCACCGAGTTGCCATGACAACACATTAAAAAGACAAAAACTCTGAACTGCTGAAAAAGAACGAAGAAAAAATGTAAGTATTAAGTACGTATTAATTTTTTGACGGAATAGTTCGTAAGGTCTTGATGACGATTTAAATAGTATTAAGCTATTATACTTTTAACTTTTAATTATAAATTTGATAGCTTACTATTGCTATCGTTTCATGCACCGGAATTTATTTCACTTTGATATTTATTGCTGTTTCAAATTATTGAAGTAGAATGACAAACTCACCAGAAGCGTTATGACCCATTTTTTCCAATTTTTCAAAAAATGCTTCCTTAAAAAACTATTTAGATTATGGCATTGCTTATTACTTAAATTTCCTTCCTTACTACTGAATACTATAGCAATTTTTGATTTATTACCTTGCGAACACAGTAAGCTTTTAATAACAGAAACTGATTTATTTTATTATTAATCAACCAATATAGTTATAATGTTGTAACTTAAAACGGTAAATGCTGTAGGAATCAGAAACGCCGAATAAAAAAATCAATATCTTTTTATGAAAACTCTCATTTTAGTAAAATGGAAATCTCATTTTTGTTATTCGTATTGTGACATCGTCACTCAGCCAGAGGCGAAATTTCTCCAACCCACCCTAAAAACGGGGGACAGAAAAAGGGGGTGGAGAAGAGAGGGAATTGTACGAAGGAGTTCAATGACCAGGGCAGACCGAGGGAGGTGGACGCTGAGTGCGAACGTGCGGCCAAAAAAGAGAAAGACATGAAGTTTGAAGAATCCCTTTGCAAAAATTAGTAATATGTATATAATTATATTAGCCAAGAATATGTAAATAAATTAATTGTACATAATCCCATTGGTGTTCTTTGACTGGGATTAGCCCACCAGAAAACACTACCCTAAGCTGTTTGACTCACTACGTCATAGTATGCTTCTTATACAAACTGCCTCTATTTTTAAAGGTCTTCCTTTGCTCATTGAAAGAACACGAAAGATTGTTCCAGGGGATATTTAAAATAAGACGAATAAAATCTGAAATGTATAATGTGAGGAAGATAGAAAATTGATCTCGAGATTGATATGGGTATAATACCTACAGATTTGGAAAGTTCGCATTTATTTCTTTTGAGTAGTGCATAAACCTTTATATCGAGTCTAAACGCGCTCTAATTAACGGAGAACGAATGCTTTTCTTCAACTTGCACTTTATCTTTCCTTCCCCCAAAATCGCTAGAAGCACATTTACAGATTGGGTTCAGCTACGAACTTACATGAAACTAAGTTTTTCTTTTGGCGAAAAGCTCATTTCGTACTGGTAGGCACCTGAAGACGGTTTGCTCCTGTTCCATCTTAGTAAAAAAAGACAGCATTAAAGTTCGGTAACGCCTTCTCTCTGCAAAATCCACCTCCGCCATTTCTTTTAGGATTGCTTTCCGTCTGGAATACGGTAGAATTCCCACTTTTTGTCCGGTGCTACTCGCAGATGTTTGTTGTGTTCACGTCTATTTGTAGAGATGTTTCGGAATTTTTTCAATCTAATCTAAACGGATGGTGGCCGTTTTATTTTGAACCAGACGAGACTTTATCCACTAGGAAGCTTTTTACATTCAGATATATATCAGGTTCTATTCCGCCCGTGACATTCTTTCCAAACATAAGATATTTTCAAGAAGTTTTCAAAGAATTCCTTTTATGTTTTACTTTTCTTACATCTATGAGGATTTGCCAGTCGTCTTTTAGAAAAGTTTGAATGCGTGCTTGATTGAAGCGAGTTTCTGTTCTAACTCGACTTTTCAGCATTTCGGCTGCAAATTTGTTTGTTACTCAGACACGACAAGACGCGTTGTTCGATTTTCTTCAAATTTGGCAATGAATGCTCCGTGGTCAAGGGTTTGTATATTTTTAGTCCGTTTCAAGATGGTGGCCGTTTGAATGGTTCCGCTTTGTCGATTCCGCTTCAAGATGGTAGCTAGTTTAGTTATATTAACTTCCCGTTTTGAAGCGACACGAGAGATTTTGAGATGGATCTCGTAATTTTGAATCTCTGTTAGATGACGGAAACGACACCTGAGCTGGCACCTCCCTCACCAAACTTCCGCTCCACACCAGCGGGAGGACATTTGGTCCACTACTTCTACTAACATGCAACAGGCCCTCATACACGGTGGATCTTCAGTGGAATCGAGTTTCGAACCAGGAACCCTCCGGCTCCGAGGCCGATACCTTAGCACTAGGCCACCGCGGCCTACAAGATGGTAGCGGATTAAAAGTTCCATTTTATGTAATGTTCAACATTTTCCAACGCTTCGAGTCAAATGGAACCATTAATAATCCATCCAAAAATGCTGATAATAGCAAATGACATTTAATTTTAATTTATTAATACTGATATAAACGGACATTTAATTCTAACTTTGTTAACACTGACAAAAGTAGAGACGTGAGACATATCGTCTAAATATGTACAATCCTAACAATATGTGCGGATTGTATACATTATTCTTATATGCAATCTGCACTTATTGTTAGGTTTGTACATATTTAGGAAAAATACACCAAATGTACGATGCATAATTTTTCTTTTACCATAGAGACCTGTATCATGGACAAAGCGTCAAGTAGAGCAATAGGGAACCATGCACCAAATGATAATAAATAGAATCTTTTAATGAAGTGCCTGAAATTTCTATGGGTAATTTATTGTTTTTTTTCTGTATTATTTGGCCCTCGTAGAAAAAACTTTGAAGCATTGTAGGGTTGACTCTTCTTTGAATCAGATATATAAGGTTTCATCGAGTCGTATTTTATCAGAGCAATTATCGCATACTTGGGTGCACCATGGTGGTGAACTGCAACCAAACGCTTAGTTTTATTCTACACCGATTGCATTCCCCCTTCAGATATAAAACTGCTGGCTAAAATATCTCACGTTCAACTTTTAATTTTGCTTGAAAATCCATAAGATGTTATCGCAGGATTGAAATGTGTCTGGATTACCTCATTTCATTGCATTTTCCGGAAAGTTATGCTTTTCTCAACACAAAGCTTTATAAAAGTTGAAACTCCAGTATTCTAAAATAAAATCTTACATGACTCTTTTTTCTTTTTATGTCTAGCGCATTATATTGAAAAGAGACTACTACGCCATAAAAATCAAACAAACCCAACCGTTTCACTGTTAGTATAGTTTAAACTAGGCCGCCTAGTGCCCAGAGCAACCGCTCTGTCTGATGGTCTCCACAGTAAGGACTTCACTCGATAATCGGTGTCTGGGGGAAATGATCCCCTCTCTCCCATTTAGTTTTGTTCTTGGCAGACGGCAACACCGATCAATTATTGACTCGCGTTCATGTAACAGGGACAAATTCGGTCCCAGGGAAAAAAATCAACGCAGGAAGAGATACTTAGATAGTCTTTATTTTTTTAATACCTCGTAAACGTGTAGAAAGAGAAAATACCGAGTGTTCATAAATTATCTTTACGACTTTAGACTTTAATAACTTCGAAACTGTACTAGATAATAACAAACGGTTTTCAACATATGACAAGATAACTTATAAAGTTATTTTGTTTCCCTGATGACGCATATTTGACGAAAAATGTAGGCTCCACAGGAGAAAGTTCAGTGTGCAGCCTGGTTCATAGAGACGAAGTCCGATACCCAAGTACAACGAAACTTTCGGACGCAGTGTCGAAGAGAACCACCGTCCCGACCCACTATTTAGGCTTGGTATACGTCATTTATGGAAACACGTAGTGTTCTGCATAAACAGGGGGCGGGTTGCCCATCTTTTTTAGACGCCAACGTTGCACTTGGGTATCGGCAGTGACGAAACAAGAGGGGGGCAACCGGGGCAATTGCCCCGGGCGCCAAACCAGGGGAGGTGAAAAATTTAGGAGAAAAATAAAAAAAATAGCATAAAAAATATATATGTTTTACTTTTTAATTTTCTGTTTAAATTCTAGCCCTGCATCAAAACCAGTTGTAATGTTGTTAAATAATTACGTAAAATTCAGATGTGTCTGTTGATAAAACCCAAGCAACGCCGGTGCAACGAGATGCAGGGGGCTGAAGGGTGTGACTGATGGATTCGCATAGGAATGTGGGAAAGCATCGCACTACAGCTTCCTTCCGCATATGCGCCTGTCCGGACTCTAGAAATGTGCTCATATTACACCCCCTATCAACCCATTACTAAATAAAATCGTCCAAAAGGGGCAGTCTTCGGATATTGAAACGGAATGTAGGAGACAATTCCGTAACGTAACCTCACTTTGCTACTCAACGAAAGATGTCCCGAAAATTGTCAGGCTCTGAAAACCGTAAAAAAGCTAAAGAGAGAGAAAAACAAAGTAATCTCTCCTCATTTTTGTCATCGTGGCTAAAAGAAAATACAAATGAAGGTAAGTGGTATTAAACTGCTCTTTTTCGTTGTTAAGCATAAGTTTTTCAGAACTGTTGCTGGACAAGTGGTTGTCCTTTCGAATTTTGTCTACATTAGGCACACATTAAAGTAGTGGTTCTCAAAAGTGCGCCCTAGAAGAGTTCCGGGTGAACCCTGTGGTATTCTAGAGAAATATGCGTCCAGATATAAAAATAAATATATTTACTATTTTTGTTATTATTTTTCCAGTTCAAAGACAGTTTTCATTGCAAACAGCTAACCTTTCTGGTTGCATTTTCTCCTTCTGATTAAATACGAGGAAATGTCTCTTGAAACCTTTTTGGTTTTCCATAAAAGAAGGATAAGTGTCAATATCTAAAAAAGTTTTAAACTTTTTACTGCAATTTTCAACATCATATTTATGTGAATTAGGATTCCTCCCCCCCTCACCACCATTATGTGTAAAAAGAGAGGAAGACTCTCGGTGGAAATTTTGAAAAAAATTGAACCCGAAGGATTAGGCATTAAGAACTGCCGAGGGCAATCATATGATAACGGCGAAAATATGGCTGATAAATATCAGGGAGTACAGGCACATATTTCAGAAAGTAACCCTTTGACCAAATTTGTACCGTGCACTGCTCATACATTGAATTTGGTTTAAGTAATGGCAGGTTACTTCGGAACTGTTAATTGCCTTTGCATATATTTTAGCGCTTCTACTAATAGATGGGAGGTTTTATTAAAGTATTCACCACTGGCACTAAAAAAAGAAAGTGACACTCGGTGGTCATCTCGTAGAGAAGCTGTAACTGTTGTCCACAAACACTTGGACAAGATTGTAGAGGCTTTGAATCACCTGGCATTAGATGCAGTATCAAGCCCTGAAACGAAGTCTGGGGCTGTTTCACTTTTGAAAAGTATTCAGACCTTTGAATTTGTAGCTTTTACTTGCTTCTGGTAGAAAACATTAAAAAAATAGACATCGTCAGTAAAATGCTTGAAAAAGAGGACATAGCCATTGATGTTGCCTGCAACCTCTTAAAAGGACTGACTGCACAAATAAAAGATTGTAGAGGTACAATTGTGAATAAAGTCCTTGAAGAAGCAAAACAATCTTGTCTTGACCCGTCTTTTAAGGAAAAGGAAAAGATTTTTTGACGAAAAATGTGAAGATGAAAGCTTTGAAATTTCTCAACATAAAAAATTCAAATTGCCCTACTGCAAGTGAATGATAGAATAGAAGCTGAGTTAGAGAGACGATTCCAATCAATGCAAAAGGTGAATGGAATTTTCGGAATTCTTGTCTCCCAAACAACTGACGACTCTTGATAGCAAAATTTTAAGAGAGAAGGATACTACTTTGGCAAATTTGTACCGAGACGATCTGGATAAGGATGAACTATCTGTTGAAATAGAGAGTTTTAAGTATTCTGTGATAGGTAGCGACAATTTAGCTGGAAATGAATAAAAAAAGAGTAAGCCAAATTCTACTACCCTTGACTTTTAAAATTATTTATATACAACTGGTATTCATGAAAACTATTCAAATTTGAGCACGGCCATAAGAATCTACTTGACTCTACCAGTTTCTGTCGCATCGAATGAGAGAAGTTTTAGCAAACTTAAAATCATAAAAAACTATTTAACAAACTAACCAAGTAAGATCGCCTTTCTAATCTTGCATTGATTTCTATTGAACACGAGAAGGCATCAAACGTTTCCTACGATGATGTGATAAAACTTTTACAGCAAAGAAGAGGAAAATTAAACTCAAATAATTTGAGTGTTTAATGGTTAACAGAGTAAACTAACCTATCCATCTGAAAAATTGTTTGTAACATTAATTTTTCCAAGTGGAACACATAGTTAGGATATTATCATTGTTATATTATTGCACATGTTTTTTATAATGTACACTATGTAAAACTTGAACTCAGTGTATTTGTATTAGGTCATGTTTTTTTCTTTATTAAATACTTACCAACATATTAATTAGTGTTAGACATTTTTCAGTATAGAACGGTAGATTTTAATTAAGACTTTAAGCAAATTATTCTATGTGTTATTTGTTGGTGTTCGGGGTAGGTGTAGGGGCGCTAATCGCAGATTTTGCCCCGGGCGCCCAAATACCTAGTTTCGTCACTGGGTATCTGATTTTGTCTCGATGAACACTGAACTTCCTCCTGTGGGGCCCACACTTTTCCTCAAATCTGCGTCATCCGAATAACAAAACGAAACAAAAACCGAATGAGTAATCTTGTCACATGTTGAAAACCGTTTTTTATTATCTAGTACAGTTTCGAAGTTATTAAAGTCTAAAGTTGTAAAGATAATTTATGGACACGCTGTATTTTTATCGTCAAAAAATTCGACCTCGAACATTCCACGTTTCAGACCCCTCCGAGTCCGAAAGAAATTGGAATTGCGTCTGTCTCAAAAATGTAACGAGATAGTCAAACGAAATTCAGTACAGTGTCTTTCCACCCCAGATGTAGATCGGTATCAGTTTTTGGGCGAAATCCTTTAATGGAAAGTCTGTCCGTCCGTGTGCATGTGAACATCATATCTCCAAAAAGCAACGAATTCGATTTATGAAAGTTGGCACATGATCTTATTATCAGAATTGTGGGTCTGCTTCAACTTGTCGACTAAATCTGACAGCGGGTTGAATGTCTATCTATCCGTGTATGAGAAAGCAATAGCACATCAATTTAGAGAATTGAAATTCGGTCTGGATGCTACAATTGTAGATCTGTATCTAATTTCGGATCCAACCGGTGAAAGTAAAGAGATACAAAATGCACACTCGGTTTTCTTCACTAGGATACGAAACTTAACTCAAAACTCTGCATATTGTGAGAGGCTGCGGTGGTCTAGTGGTTTGGTTCCAGGTACGAAACCCGATTCCTCTTAAGATCTGTCGTGTATGGGGCCTCCTGCACGTTAAATCATACGTAGGGGGCCAAACGTCCTCCCGTTGGAGTGGTGCGGAAGATTGGAGAGGGGGTGCCAGCTCAGGTGTCGTCTTTGTCATCTGACCGAGATTCAAAATGACGAGGTCTGTCCCAAAATAGCTCTCGTGTTGCTTCAAAACTGGACGTTAATATAACTAAACTAAACTAAACTGCATATTGTGAAAGAAAGTCGAGGGGAGAATCGTCCTGCTGATTTATTATGTGTCAATATTTCAGTGTTGTTCTATACTACTACTCCCTTGCCTTTTAAAGACTGGGTGAAAAAGAAACAAAAATTGGCTAAGTGAGTAGTCGAAGAATGAATAAAACAAAGTCTCCTTTCTTAAGATAACAGATGAGTGCGAAAATAAACCTTTTTGGCATTCACTTCCGGATGGTCGTAGGTATTGCATAGATTGCTATATCTACGAAACTGTGGTGCACAAACTTTTCTGTTTGTGAAATCTAGCTGAAGTAAATTAAAAAATGCTTCTTCACTCTAGAACTATTCTTTTTTTTTTTGTTTCAGGTGATTAATTTTACTCCTATCTCTACTTTCCATCCATTCACGATGCTTTCAAATTGAGGCAAAATGAAATAACAGGCAGTCACGAAATGTATTGATGGTTAAGCAGACGATTCCAGACCACTATTATGGAGAAATAAGAATGTTAACATGCTTTCTGTCTCCTTTTAGAATTTCTTGAATATAGGAAAAAAATGCTTTATTCACGAAGAATCATCTGATGATATAACAATAGACTAATCAAAATCAATTATCGCTGCATTAATCTCCTCAGACTTTTAAACATATAAACATAAAATTTGTTCTCATCTCGCTTATAAGTTTCAGCTATACAAATTCATTCAAACAGGAAAGCTTTTTATAACCACCAAGTTGTTTATTTACTTATTTTCGCCAAACTGTGAAAGATAATCAGGCAAAACACAAATATGTGTGAAATCAAAATTGTTTGGCTTAAAGTTACGAAATTTCAGGCGTCTTAAATTATTAATGACATGTTGCTTTTAAAATTTCTTAATTTGTAAACGGTATCTCAAAAAGATATAAAATAATTCGCGCATACAAGAAATTTCTAAGAACACTAACTGATTATGCATAAAAAAACAGAGCAGAAAAAAAGGGATAGCAAAATGAAATCTTAATATCATATTTAGAAAAATCTTTTCATTTCGATCGTATGAATGTAGACTTTTGTTGTTTTGGAAGAGATTTCATTTTTGGTGGCGTATAAAGTTTCATGTATCGAAATTACGTTTATTTTGCTTGAATGATTATTATCGATTGTGTGTTGCAACCATAATCTAATGTTATTAAAAGCACATTGGCGATAAAATTTTGATACGTTTTGAGAGACATTTTTAACTGAAATAAATTTAAATTTCAATTTCGTGACGGTATGTTATTATGAATATCCGAAGTAAAACGAAGCAGTTAATTTTCAAAAATATTCTTCCGAAATAGGATATTTAAATGAGGGGTTTTAAAAGTTAAGAAAAATATTTTAATTTATCAGGAGAGGTCGGCAATTCATCATGGTAATACAGCACAACATGTTTTTCTAAAGACAATTCCAATTCTTATTCGGAAACGAATACTTTATTTCCCTCACTGTCCGATTTGTGTATGTTTACAGGGTGTCTACTCTGATTGTGATCCAACAGCTCATTTCGAAGCCGGCATTTGCTACCGAATGGAAAAATGCTATAAATGATTAGATAATTGCATTTTATGCTATTTGAGTCAATAAATATAATTGTGAAAAAAATACGAAGTCTAAATTTTTTTACAGTCTTCCGGTCCTATTAATCATATTTAGTAAATATTCTTGGAACACTAACATTAAAAAAAAAAACGTGCCACTCTTCTGCGACTAAAAATGACCAAGTTGTGGATGGCAACACCGAGCAAGGTCTGTGCATTGATTGGCGGATGTTCCTCGAGGCGGCCATTGTAAAGACTAAGCGGCATTGGCGAAGACAAAAACTGACCACGTTATGACTATTTTAGGCGTGTTTAGACCATTTCAGTGGTCACCTAGAGGAAGCGTTTGCTAGAGGGGGCTGTTGATTGGCTTAAATTTATGAAATTAAAAGAATCATAACTCGTTCCGTTTTAGTAGAAGAAGAGTGAAACGTTTTGTGTTTAAAATGTAGTGTGTCAATAAACTACTTAACAAAATGAAAAATTGAAAAAAGGCAAAAAAAATGAACAAGGTTGAAAAATGTTAAAAGAAAAGAAAATAAATACTAATAAAAACTTGTAACTTAAATGGTCCATACTTATTCCCTACTGTCAAATTCCATAAAAAGCCATTAAAATTCAAGTATGTTATATGTAGCAGCAGAAGTTACAACTATTATATACGAAAATTTTTCTTTAAATTACTCAAAGTTATTTTAGAAAAAATTAAGAGGAGGGACATTTTATTATTAATATTAACACTGAAGTTTTGAATTTTTTAAAAGATAACAACATAAAAAGCATAAACACCTTTGATTTCAAAAATCTTTTCACTAGCTTACTGCATGCAACACTTTGTACAATTTTTACCTTGATTATTAAATTATTGATAAAAACAAATGGTTTGAGCTCTGCAAATTTAGTATTTGTGAAAACTACCTCGATATTTGCTTAGACTTCTACAGACAGGCTCGAGGAATTCCAATGGGTAATTCTTTTTCTAGTGCTTTGGTTAATGTTTTCCTGCATACTTTTGAAAGAAATCTTATAAAAGAGAATATTTTTCGGCTTCAGGTACATTGACGACTTACTTTTGTTTAACACAGATGACTTTGATATTTTGGTTAACAGCTATCCACAAGAATTAAAATTAATTAAAACTAATGATATATATATATATATATATATAAGCTTGTCCACAGCCAAGCTGCTATTTTAATTGTTGAAAACTCCATTTACTTGGATTGCCTATTTCATTATTTTTAATAACAACAGTGTTCTTTCACTTGTTGAAATATAATGTTTAAACTTGATTTTTGTTTATGGTATCTTTAGTAATTCAATTTATTAGATTTATTTAAAATTGATGTATTGTTCAAATAATGACTTTTTCATATAAGATTTAATTCTTGTTTACTTTATTTTGTATGATTATATAGTAGTTATATTTGGATTTTTTTTTTATATATATATATATATATATACTAGTCATTTCATCTAGTAATTGCAATTATTTAAAGTTGGAAATTAAAATTTTAGATAGAGATTTATTAGTTGGTATTTATGACAGAAGAGAAGATTTTGAATTCAAATATATTTCACTTACAAATTTCCATTCAAATATCAACTCAACACAAAGGATTATAAAAATCTAATTTTTTTTCAAATTTTCAGAATTAAAAAAAATCTGCAACAATAAATCCTCTTATCTAAAAGCGACAGATAATTTATTAAAAAATTGACACTGTAACGGTTTTCCTAAAAGTTTTTTCGACTATGAATCTACAATTAAAAAATGCTTGAGGATTTTTGATCTACATTTTCCTCGATAGAAGGAGCTAGGCTCGTTGGCTTCTCTCTCGGTAATTTCGTTTCTTGAATTTACGGCGTCATTTTTCGAAAGAAGGCGATGATACGGACATGTTTTTTCATCTCTGGAGGTAGAAAGTAAGTTTTGTCTTTTTATTCCTTCTGCTTTTTGGAAATAAAGGCAAATTATTGGGTATTTGGATAATTTTTTTTGAATTTGAGTTTCATTGTTCTATTATTATTCGGACATATTCAGAAAACGGGAGAAATGTCCGAGCAAAATTTAACATTTCAGTTTTATAGCCACACTAAATGGGATCAATTTGGTTATTTGAATTCGGTTGTAAAAGGCGTCTGTGTTTCAGCTTGCTTTTCTTTGATTTAGTGATTGTCAATGTAAATTAAAAACATATAATACATTTTTCATTAGGTTAAGATCTGGAAAGTTTTATGAATTAAAGTTTTTCATTTGTAACTGAATAATTATGGACATGAGAGATAAATTAAAATCCGATCCTTTCAAAATTTTCTAAACAACAAATCTATAACACAAAAACTACTTAGGCTGTCAATTTAAACAACTATACAATTTTAAATGTTTCTTTTCTATATAAAGTAATAAGTAGTTCTTTTATGATATAAATATATTGCTAAAACAAAATTCATAGCAAATGCTGTCTTTTCCCAAAACAATAAATAAATCACCTTCTGTATTTATTTATAACAGAAGGCGAAAAAACCTCCCCCTTTTGTTTTTGCTCAGCGAAATGCGTAATCCTTTGCTACTGCCAGGCTATATTCGGCCTGGAATTCAACCTTTCCTTT
This sequence comes from Araneus ventricosus, assembly GCA_013235015.1. NCBI lineage: Eukaryota > Metazoa > Arthropoda > Arachnida > Araneae > Araneidae > Araneus > Araneus ventricosus. The sequence continues at coordinate 2,413,419 of BGPR01000026.1, read as the reverse complement.
ATTCTACGATGCTACCATCCGTCATATCCTAATATAACAATGTTATAACATTTGTTTTATTATTGACTATTTGTTTTTTCGCCTGAAGCCACAAAACTGATGGATAAATCTGGTAAACTGTGTATTTTTCGCATGTTTTCACATTCTTCTGATATATTGTATGTTTCTGCTTACGGTATAGTTCCTGGTTCTCTCATGTATGGGAATATATTCTCCATCTGCCATATGCTGAGGGAAAACAACATCTGATCTCTCGTAGAAAGTCGAGACGAGAGAGGGATAAAGAAATAGGATTTCCTGTTTGTATTTGGCACACTAACTTGAAGCAAACGGACAGTAAGAAACGGGCATTTCTCTTAGATTCATAAGTTGTTCGTGTTAACTTTGTTTATGTTTTTATACAATCGGGCGTTTCCTCTAATTGTATTGATGCTTTCTGGCTTAATGCTGGCGCCAGTCTCGAGAAGAGATTTCCTTTAAAAATTTCTCAAAAGGTTTATTTTATAAGTATATGAAACAATGTTTATAAACTCTTTTTATATATTCCAGACAAATCCTGTCAGTTTGCGTCAAATTTATAATCACGAAAATGTAGATTTTGCGAGATTTTTTGCTGTTGGAAGAAGATTGTGTAGCTGTCTGATGCCTTAAAGTGCCTATTCTTTAAATAACAAAACACTTTCTTGCCTTTTTAAAAGGATATCAAATATTTTGTTTATTTAAAAAGCATGGATAAGTTGTATGTGTGCAAGAACACTTACATTAGCAAGACTAAAATAAATGAAGGCGGGTCATAATATGCGGGTCGTGAAATTTGAGACATCTTAAATTATTTTCTTACATTATATATAAAAGGTTAAAAAATTTTAAATCATGTTTACAGAAACTCTAAGATTATGAACAAGAAAGTAAAAAATTGAAATTAATAGCAGAATGTATTCTGAACTTTATGTTGTTCACCCAAGATTGTATTTTCTGGAAGGAAATTTTTGATAGACATTTTTAAAAAATACCTCACAAAAGAGCGAAAAAAAAATATGTGTAATTTAAGCTTCACTCTAAAACAGTTTTTTTCCCAGCTTCAATTAATTCAGAGCATATTTTAATTATTCAAAGAATGGCTTGATTTTTGGTGCCTTCTTCAGTTTCGTAAAAAGAAATAAAAGCTTTTGTGGGGATAGCGTGTCTTATTTATTTTTACAGATTAGTAGCCGCTCTCGGCGCCCTCCGGGCGGGTTCGCGGCCCGCACCCACTTTGCCACCTCGTTGATATCGAAGCTCCCAGACACTACTTTTTTTAGTTTTAAATATTGCATGAAGATCAATGGAATAGACTATAAAACCATCGTAGATTTCATATTCTTTGTAGACAACAGCTTCCTTTGAAATAGTAAAATCTTTCAATAAACTCATCTAGTTGTAATATTTTGTGTAACTTTCTCGCGAATATCTCGGCATGAAAGCCTTCAAATCCATAGATACAGAATGCTATTGCCCTAAATAAACAGTTTCCATCACCTACAATAGGTATTTTGCAATATTTTTGACACGCCATTTTGATGTAACTGTAGGGATTATTGATGAAAACAAAAAGTCATCTCAAAATTAAAACGTTTATTTCAAAAACAACTCCATTCTCTCATTTAACAACGCTGCATTCCATAAAAGTTTTTTAAACAACAACTAATTTTCTCGCTGCCAATCTATTAAAAATAAATTTAGAATAGAAACAAAATCGTTTGCTATTGATACTAAATTAAATCTTAAATAAAAAAAATATTTATAGAACTATTTTAACAAAATCGTCTGCTACAAATTAAATTAATTGCAATGAGATGCAACAACTGCATAAAAATGAAAAATTTTATTGCAAACTTACAAAAATAAAGTGAAGCATTCTGATTGGTTAATTATTTTAAAGAAGTGACTTAATAAATTTACGAAATCAGTCCAGTTTTTGAGGCTCAGGAACACGATACTATTTTGCAATAACTCTCCTTTATTTCAGTTAATATAATCCGTTCATTTTAAATTTAAGGGTGCTGGGGGGCAGACGACCCTTGATGACATATCTAGACGTCATAAGCTTTCATATGAAATAAATATTGTCGAAATCGATCGAGTGGTTGAGGCTGGCGAACTCTGTGAAGGTTTTTAACAAATTAAGGCATTAAAGGAAGGTATTTAAAACAAATTATATATAGATTTTACAGAAGCATTCTTTAAACTTATAAAAAAAGTCAAATAATAAAGATATGGATTTTATTCTGAAAGTTACTTGGATTATGTTTAAATTTAATTGAATTGAAATTTAATTTTGCAATAATATACTTTTATTAATTTCTCGACTACAGAATGCTGAATCAAAAATTAATTATGGAAATTACTCTTTCGAAATAGGTCAATTTAATGTAAAATTCGAAACATTAGGCGACCCATTGGCAAATAATAAGAGGATAATACTTTATAGGATGAATAATAAGTTCATTTATTGAATACACTATTTCAATTTGAAGAGTAGTTTATTCAAATTTTTACTTTCCAATTTATGTTTCCTCAAATATATTTAAAAATAACACATTGTTTAGTGTTTAAAATTAGGCTGATATCTAATGCTACCTATTTTAATCATTTAAAAGTAGGAAGCTGAACTCTAGATATTAAAATTTTGATGGAATAAAAGGTATAAATCATTGTTTTCGTATGCATATAGTCAACCTCTTAGCTTCTATGAAATATTATTTTACAGAACTGCTTATTTCTTATCTGACGACTGCCTCAATTAGTCAACTTTGACGGTAAAAAATGGTAAGAAAATTTGGATAATTTAAAGAGAAAATGCGAAAAGTATCTTTGTTCAGATATCTAGGTTAAACGACAACAAACAACAACAAAGGAAAAAAACTAGTCTTGCGTCACGAACCGGACAACATGTAATTTTGTGTTACTTTTTCTGATTATTCTAATTACTACGTGTGTTTTTCTTAGTTATAATTGCATTTGCTGTCTTCGGTGATGTTGTAAGGTGTGAAGCAATTATGAAAATTTTACTCTTTTAAATCCAGATCGCCTGCAAACTTTCTGGTTTGGAGAAACTTTCAGAAAAAATATCCATTAGATGAGATATTTTTATTTCTAACCTTCTTTGTGAAGTTTTAGAAAGAAAAAAATTCAAACCTTTTAAAAATTGCTCAGAATTTTACTGAACACATTTTAATCAGGAAATAAAAATTTAGAAAAAGTAGAATAATGCAGTTGCTAGTAAAAGACTGACCACTGCACCTCTGCTTAGGAATATAATTGCCTTATAATAAAATGATATCCATATTTCCTCGAAGTATTCAACCTTGAATTTCTCCTCTACTTATTAGTATGTCGTGTTTTGTGCTTATCTTCGTAGTATAGTGAAGAGAATCGAGTATGTATTTTGGAGTTCTTCCTATTGACCTATTGGATGCAAAATTTGATACATATCTTCAATTTTGGTCTCAAGACTACATACCAAATTTTATGTATCTTGCTTGTTGCATTTCTAAGTTAACCTATTCATACTGTTACGAATCTGTAAAGCCTTTTACCTGTTATATTAGTCCTGTTCTTCGAAAGAGAGTTTTACAGAGATTCGTATTGCATGGTAGCCAATGAATCCGGCCTTAGCGACAAGCTTGGCGACTTGGAGATAAAATGAAGGTTCTAGAAAATTCAAGAATTATGACTCTATCTCTATAAGGAACTGAGATATAGAGATCTTTCTAGATAATTCCATGTGACGTCACCCTGTCGGAAGGCTATAAATACTCGAAGGTGCTGAAGCGAGGAATGTATTAAGAATCTCTTTGGAGACTTGTTTGCAGAGATAGCTGGTAAGCTGTTAGACGCTGAACTCTATTGTTTGTGTTGTTACTGTTATTGAGTTAATGATTTGCTGTCTGCTTGCGTTGCTGATTTTTACAAGTGTTCTTCGTCTTGTTACCTGTGCTCCGTGTTTTCTGGAATATTCGTTGAATAAAGTGTCATTTTCCATTATCCAGCTGTTGGAGTTCTTTCACCGTACACCCACCGGGCGATTTTCATAACAATACATAAATAGATTGGAAAACAAATATACAGTCCACCCCTTGACGGATTTAGTAAAAAAATAAGACACAAATCTACAATTCTGTTTAAAAGATCATACTTAAATATTCACCCATCTAACTTCTTGCATTTTTGAGTAATCGCGTTCTCAAACACGTGAACAAACAGATCGACAGACAGTCAAGGCGACGGATTTGGTCCAAATTTTGATACATATCTGTAATTCTAGAAAAAAATTTATAGACCAAATTTCAAATTTATAGCTTTTTACGTTGTTGTTACATTCACGCGCACATTGTATCATATCCCAGTAAAGTCTCGTGTTTCTATCAGTGCTATATATTTGACGCACTGTTTATGAAAACTTGATAGTTCTACATATCGTTATTAACTTCAGAAACAACGCTTTCAAATGCCAAAATATCTTTAAAAAAAACGGGAAATAATCCGTTTTCAAACTTATGTCAATTACTTAAATTGTCTTGACATAATCAGTGTGAAAAATGTATTTTTAAAAGATTTATTTCGATGGTTTATAAGAATGAAACTCGATTACTTTGTTCCAAAGACTGTAAAAAGTGTTAGCACATGTAAAATACCAATAATTGTTGAAATTATTATCTATTGAAAAGTTTACATCTGGTATCTGTGTCTGATATCAGGTAAATCTAGCTACGTCAAAAGTAAGCTATCTGTGGCTAGATTTGACTGGGCAGTTAAAGGACACATGACGTACGGTGCACCATTCTTAGTTAAACTTGCAATTCTTGTTCAGAATGCACTCCAAACAAGGTTTATGTTTTTAAAGAATATTGATTTACTTTTATATGAATATGAACTAGCAGTACGAGCATGGCGCCGCTCATGGAATCAGGACTTCAACAACAACAACAAAAAAAAAACGCCCACAATGACATGACAAAGTTCTGAAAACAAAACAAAAGATACACATTGTTGAATTTCCCGCTTATTTTTCTTCGCGATAATGACATTTCAAATGTAGAAAAACAATACAGAGTACGTTAATCGGAAACAATATTAAAAAATTGCAACGTGAAAATGATTATTATACAGCAAGTAAAACATGTGAGACAAAGAAATACGTTAAAGTACTGCCGAAAATAATAATCGAAGGCATTCAGTTGAAGGTTATGACGTATCCTGCGCTCTGCACCGTCAGCCAATGAAATTGCAACAATGCATGTTGGGAAGGCTCCGGAGAAACTTCCGCGGGAGTACGCTCGCTAGAAAAAAATATCTTTCAACTGACCAGGAAAAAATTAATTAAAAAAAAACAGAAACAGTTATTTCAACCGTTCTTGTTTTTAATCCGACAGAACCGTTCCAGTTATAAGCTGAAAAAAATTTGAAAATAATAGTGTCATTAGAACGTCGAATGCAGCAAATTTAAAAACAAAAATAAAATTTTGATGGCAAAACTGAATTTTTTTTTTTTAAAATCCCAAAATTCAGTAAATTATGTTTGAAGCTCAAAGAAAACTTCATTAGAACGAAAATTGTTCTATCCGATGGTGCATTGATTGTTTTTCAGCGATCATTCGAAAAGATACTACAGCCGTAAACGTGCCAAAAATGACCTAGAACAACACAAAACACTAAATAAAAAATTTCTAGATGAAATTTTAAAATTCCGGCTTCGAGGTGCATTGAGTCACCATTGCGACTACCTGTGTGCCAAATTTCATGGCTGTAAGTGCGATAGATTCGTCTGGACAACGCGCGCACACAAACATTGCTTTTATAAGTATATAATGAAACATTCTCAATAAAAAAAACCTAAAATGAATAAAAACTGAGATTCTTTGGAACAAATTTCAGGCTTTTATATAACACGAATTTTGATGGATACATACGTGGAATAAAGTTAGTTAACATAATAGAAACACGTCTGATAATATTAAAAATGCACCGTACAGTAAAAATTCTAAAAACTTTTATATTTTGCGCAATTCATCATACCTATTATTAAAAATTATTTTTAAATGAGAAAATTGACATCATAAAATATAGTTTTTTTTCAATTTTAGGATGGTGTAAAAATCGTTTTCTCCGAATAGTTGTATTTGAAGCTATTTGCAGAAAGCATCGAAAATGCAACCCCCTCACACCAAAAAAAAAAAAAAACAACACACACACACCAAGAATAAAAAATATTGAAAATGTTATTTTAAATGATTTTAGAAGATTTTTAGTGAAACCATTCAACAACGCTTGAATGCGTAACATACGGAAAAAATAGTTTTACATCACACACTATAAGTTACATACTTATGTGGAAAGTTACGACAGAATATAGAATTGCACAAAGCCTTTTTCTATTCAACACTTATTTTTCCGCAGATCTATCTGAAAGAACATTCGCGGCCCCCCCCCCCCCCAACAACACCATCTAGACATAACTAGTCTTAAATCATGGAATCCCCAGGCAGTTATTTTGTTCCAAAGCTTTCTTTTCCAGCGTAAGATCAGGAATAGGGATACATTTAGATTTAAGGGATCAAAACCATCGAAGATGTGCTTTCAAAGATTCTTCTGTTCTTTCAAACACTTTCGCTCGATTTGAATAGTAAGTGGGATGAGAGTGAGTTTTATTTGATAAAATGGAGTTAGAGTTGCTTCTAAATATTCAGTGTATTCCTAAAATTCTTTTGTTACTTCTATATTTGAAAGGAACGAATAAATGTACTACTAAGCCTTAAATAACCCCATATCTCTTTGTGATATTTTTCGTGACTTTATATTTTTTAGTTTTAATAGCTGCTCACTGAGTCACAAAACGGGGAATGTATGTGTTTTATGTCATAGCGGCTATCCTTATATAAGGATTGTTAAAGCTTTAAGAGTTATAAATTTTTATTTACGAAAATTTCACATTTGACAAGTAGACCCGAGAAGACAAAAATTTTAACAAGATTTCTTCTTGTAAAGAGTTCTTATTCTAATTCTTATTACCTGAGATATTCACATATTTCTACTATCAAGAAAAGTATAGGAGCAATTGACATGAAATTGTCTAGTTCAGATAACTTTTTTACAACAACAAAGGTGGCTTTAAAAAAACAAAGTTAAGCAACAACCTATGCATTGTGTAATATTCGCTACGAATAAAAAAATATGTATTTGTAGAATTATTAAAATATGTAAAGAAAAGAAATTAGTTAGATTAAAAAATCGTTTGGTCATAAAGGAAATTAATTTTAAAATATCGTTTGGATGAAAAAGAAATTAATTAAAAATATCGTTTGGCATAATTCTTTCCTAAAGGTTATAAAAATAGTTTGGCAACGATATATTGTTTTTTGCTAACGTTGCCTAGCAACGGAAAAGAATAAGGAGATTGAACTTGGAATTCGATGTAAGAGCGATGCAACGTTTGTGATGTAAGTGTATGTGTTTGTTTTACATGTTTGTGCTGTGGGAGACGTCCAATAAATATATTATTTTTGATAAAAAAGGCTCTACGATTCTTCATATTATGCTGAAATACATCACAATTGAAACACCATTGAGCTTTACCCACTTAAAATATAAGAGTATTCTATATAAACTTCTTAACGATTAGAGATATTTTAACTCTGCAATGCATAATTTTTTTTTCTTTTACAGAAGTTGCATAAATTTAAAAATTAGTGTAAGAAATACAAGAAAATAATTAAACATTTCGAACTTAACTTTTAGTAAAATTAAATAATTAAAACAATAGTTTTTCAATTTGCTATAGGACAGAAAATAAAGGAAAATACAAGTAAACAACATCACAATAAGCATTAAATACTGTCTAAGAGTTGAAATAAATGTCCATAAAAATAATAATTTTATCAAAATCCAACGGTAGCATCAATTCAGCGCTATCTCTAGAAACGCCAAATTTTAGGAAAGCAACCTGCGGCAACAGAATATATAAACACGGTGATCTGATCGGAATCATAGCTTGCAGAAGATTACCTAGTTCTAATTTGTAATTTTGTAGGAGAAAGTAATTTACATGGAATTGATCAGAATTATTATTCCCAAGCCTTTATCGAGACAAACCTCTACATTTCTCCGAGAATTAGCTGCAAGGAATGTAGATATTCAACGGTTCTTACTACAGTTTCGAGCTTAAACTTCAAAGGAGGAGTTTGGTTGACAGGAGGTAATCAGCATTATCGATTCGGTTGTCATTCCGTCGTCTTTTCCTGCGATGGAGGAAGGTAAATGTTGTCTGATTCTAGCCTGCAAAATGCAATTACAAACCAATCAATGCATCAAATTGCCGTCTCTGTTGCACTGAAAACATTCTTGTCTGTTGTAGGACAATTGTCTCTCCTCTAGAATCTACGTTCGAGTTCTATTTATATAAGCCTCGATGCCTACTGGACATTTGGGCTACATTAAGGAATCTAAGGATATAATTGAAATTTAGAAGTGGTAGTAGTAGCATTAGAATGTTGTTTGGATTTCGATCTTAGTAGATACTATATATCCTTATAGTGAAGAGGCCGTGGAATTAGTTAAATTTATTTCTTTTGGCTTATTGTTCTAACCTGATTTATTCTGAGACTGTGGAAATGTTCGTCCCTCGAACTTTAGATAACCTGCATCATCTCTTCATTTGAATGAAAATCTACGGAAATTTATTTCTTAAATATAACAGCGGAAACATTTCTTCTCTTGCTTTTAAAAAGATTTAAAAGAAGAAACATAACTTGATGAACGGAAAATAACATGGGTCCTCATATTGAATAAGTAACCTTAGGAACAAAACTATTAACGAAACATTACACTTTTTAATCACCAATGCACATCTTATTTATCCAATACTGAATTTCGCAGTTCATTTATTTAATCCGCCGAAGTTCTAGATTTGGTGGGAAATAAACAAAACGTTTATTATATTGGATATGTTAAAGGCGTCTGGAGTTATGGGTGGTAATTAGGTAGGTCCATTACAACAGGATGGTTGAGGAACTATGAATTTAATTTAAAAAGTTTTCAATCTTGTTTTAACCCATCACACTGAAGAGCCGAAAGTCATGGGATACCTCCTAATATCGTGTGGGACCTCCTTTTGCCGGTGAAGTGCAGAAACTCGACGTGACACTGACTCAAGAAGACGAGGGAAGTACAATTGTCAAAGCTTACATTTTAAAGGTTTGATGACGAGGGGACCGACCAGAAAGTAATGAAGAAGAAAATTATTTGGGCTCATTCCGTTTCTTTGAAAGCTGATAATGATTTTCAACTTTCATCAACGGCTTTTTTCGTGTGCACATATACACTATATGGCGAAAAGTATCCGGACAGTTTCAGATTTTCACATTTTTTAGAATTTCCCCGGAAATGATTAACTGACTGCCCTTAAACTTCGGCCATGTAAAGAATAGATTGTAACTCACATTTTACATTGCAGATTTGGTCCGGAGGGCAATTAGGGGACCGTCTACAAACTGCTGAAGACAGAAACTTTTTTGGCCCACCCCGCTTTACAGAATACAGATAACAAGATGAAACTTTCAGAAATGGTTATGTTTAATGTACATAATATTTACAGAAATTTTCGTAAACTCAACACAAATATTTAGGAAGATATAAAGGTTTTCTTAAAAAATTCCAAATTTTTCCACCTGTTTTTTGCTTATAACATGCAGAATTTTCTGTTATATTGTAAGAAACTTACAGAAAAAGTGACAATTTGTTAAGAAAGCATTTTGTAAAATATTGGAAAAGAATGTTTGAATATTACAGAAATTATGAGCATTTTTAGTAAATAATGTTTTACTGCGCATGCGCGAAACATAGCGTAATTTTTCTTTCACAGCTTTAAAGGCAGGTATATAGGACAACTTATATAAAAAAATTCTGTTCAATATCATTAGTATTCAGAAAGATATCGGCATTACAACGAGCAGAATTTTAGTTCCATTCGAAGAGAAGCTAAAAAATGAGGGGTTGTACACAAATTGATATTTTTTAAACTTATATCTTTGAATAGTTATATTAAAGTGGTTAGAATTTGCTGCATAATCACTTGCAATATTTGTAAAGAATAAGAAAAATATATTTGTAGAATTATTAAAATATTTTAAGAAAAAAAATTAATTAGATAAAAAAAAATGTTTGGCCATAAAAGAAATATATTTAAAAATATCGTTTGGCCGTAAAATTGTAACAATATGTAACTTGTTAAGAATCATGCAAACAATATAATTAAAGTAATAAAATTTTTGTTATTTATACACTGTAAAAAAAATCCCGTAAAATTTACGGTTTTAAACTGGCAGCTGGGTTGGTTGTGCAAAACCGTAAAAGTTACGAAGTAAATCCGTAGGCACAACGGTTTTTTACCATACAGGAACAAGTTTTCCCCGTAAAAGTTAGGAAGTAAATCCGTAGTCACAACGGTTTTTTACCGTATGAATTCAAGTTTTCTCCGTAAAAATTAAGTCATCGAAGTAAGTGACGTCATCGACTGAGTTGAGTTGTTTTTCTCCTTCTGTTCGAGTTGAGTTGAAATGTGCTGATGTGTATTATCAATTAGGAATATTAATTAATCAAGGCTTAATTATTAATTTCAATTAATATAAATTTTAATTGAACTTACTTGGACGATTTCGATGCAAGATGGTGACAAAACTTCTAACTCCTCTGAGCCGGGGATCGAAACCGCGTTCTTAGAAATAAAGGGCAGTCGCTCTAACCACTAGACCACCGGAGACTTCATAAACTGAAGTAAAAATAATCTATTTGAGTTTTAAAGTCACTATAGCTCTAGTGGCGCCACCTAGTGATGTAAAAATAAACTATTGCCAGAACACGTGTTTTAAGGTTAGCTTTCGTGAGTGACAACACGTTACTGCAACATGTGTAAACAACAGCGGAGATGGAACCCTATTAAAAACATGAAATGAATGCAATAAAATTACATTTAAGAAAAGGGAAAGATATCGTACGGAAAGCAATACCGTATGACGAAAAATAGAATTTGAACTGACGGTTTTAAACCGTTTATGGCTGGAGAGGAAAACGGTGAAAAACCGTTTTGTGAACAAAACAACTTTAAACCGTCAAATATACGGAAAAAGTCCGGGAAAAAAAAGGATATTTTTTACAGTGTAGTGCCTAATTAGCTGGAATTTAAGTTATGCACGTAATTGATAAGTGTTCATGGGTATTCAGCAAATTCTAGCCAGTATACAATTCAATATAACTATTCAAAGATATAAGTTAAAAAATATCAATTTGTGTACAACCCCTCCCTCATCTTTTAGCTTCTCTTCGATAGCAGCTAAAATTCTTCTCGTTGCAATGCCGATATCTTTCTGAATACTAATGATATGGAACTGAATTTTTTATATATATGGTGCCCTATATATTTGGCTTTAAAGTTGTGAAGAAAAATTGTGTTATGTTTCTCGCATGCGCAGTAAAACATTATTTACTAAAAATGTTCATATTTTCTGTAATATTCCATTTTTTTTCAAATTTTTACAAGAGTCTTCTCTAACATATTGACATTTTACCTGTAAGTTTCATATAATATAACAGAAAACTCTGCATGTTATAAGAAAAAAAAAAGGTCAGCAAATTTGGGATTTTTTAAGAAAACATTTATATCTTCCAAAATATTTGTGCTGAGTTTACGAAAATTCCTGTAAATATTAAGCACATTAAACATAACCATTTCTGAAAGTTTCATCTTGTTATCAGTATTCTGTGAAGCGGGGTGGGCCAAAACAGTTTTTGTCTTCACCAGTTTGTAGCCGGCCCCCTAATTGCCTTCCGATCGAATCTTCACTGAAAAATGTGAATTACAGTCTATTAATTAACATGATCGAAATTTAAGGGCAGTCAGTTAATCATTTCCGGAGAAATTCTGAAAAATGTGAAAATCTGAAAGTGTCCGGATACATTTGGCCGTATAGTGTATGTTGGTAAAAATAGAACGCATATTCGGGAAAATAGTAAGGTTTTCTTTAAAAAATCCCAAATTTATCCACATGTTTTCTGTTTATGACATACAGGGATTTCAACCAAATTATACGCAGAATACGTGACAATATGTTAGCGAAGAATTGTACTAAATTTTAATTAAATACTTGAGATATTAGAGGAAATATGAGTATTTGTTGGAATAATTTTTTACTGTGCATGAACGATACAGTATAATTTTTCTTTTACAATTTGGGAGTCAGATATATAGGTCAGTTTATATAAAAATTCCATTCGAATACCATTAGGATTTAGAAAGATATCGCCATTTCACAGAGTAGAATTTCTGTTTTTTACTTTCTCGTATACGAAGTATACAAAGAGTACTAAGTATTGTAATCGTCAAAAAATTCGAACACGAGATTTTGACGAATCTCCACGTTCTAGACCTCCCTGAGTCCGAAAAACACAATTTTGGAATTATGTCTGTGTGTCTGTATGTGTGTCTGTCTGTGAACACGATAACTCGAAAACTATTAGAGCTACGGGGATGAAATTTGGTATGTGGTCTTTAAACATAATTTGTAGGTTTCTATCAAATTTTGGACAAAATCCGTCAACGGAAAGTCTGTCTGTATGTTCGAGGTCATGCGAACGCTATAACTCAAAAACTTGAAAAGCCAGATGGATAAAATTTTATACACGGTTTTATCGTCGTGAATGTAGGTCCGTATAAAATTTTGGGCCAAATCCGACAAAAGGTTGACTGTCTGTTGGTCCGTATAATTTACTTTTGAAGAGAATCCGTTATCTCCACGCGCATGCGTACTAGTTACTGCTGTTCCCGTAATACGGTCTGTCTTGGCTCAGTGCCAAATTCTTCTCGAATAAAAGTGAATTTATTATGGAGTGTTTTCTTTTAATTTTTCTTTCACGCCGAAGCATTTTCTCAAAAAGAGTTACATATTTGAATTGCGGTTAGTTTTATTTTGTATATTTCGTAATGCATTTTTTTCTGAGCGGATTTTGCATTATTTTTACTCTGACAGAACGAAAGTAGTTGGGTTAAAAGTAAAGTTATAAAGTAACAAACCAAAATTAGTGTCAATTGATTCATCAGTTCTGTTCTTCATGCTTTTTTAATTTCTTAAGCACTCTGCTAATGTGCATGATATTTTCAACTACAACTATCGGTAGTAAATTTGTAACAATCAGATAGGAGATATTGCTGGCAAGCTAAAAGGCTGCTTAGATGTGTGCAAATCTTTTAGTAACTTACATCATATAATTGAAATTTGGTATGTGGTCTTCTAATGAATCCACGCGGTGGGAGGGGAAACAGCACCTTTTTGGGGAAGTATACGAGAAAGTTTAGGGGAGGCCACTCCCGCTGGTTTCTAAGAGAAACGAAACGATGAGGGATTTTTCAGCAAACTGATATTTTTACTTTCTCGTAAACGAAGTATACAAAGAGAAAGTATTGTAATCTTCAAAAGATTCGAATTTGAGATTTTGACGAATCTCCGCGTTTTAGACCTCCATGAGTCCAAAAAACACAATTTTGGAATTATGTCTGTCTGTCTGTGTGTCTGTGAACACGATAACTCGAAAACTATTAGGGCTACGGGATCTAAATTTGGTATGTGATTTTTACACATAATTTGTAGGTTTCTATCAAATTTTGGACAAAATCCGTCAACGGGAAGTCTGCCTGTCTCGGTTCATGTGAACACTATAACTAAACAACTGGAATAGTTAGATGGATAAAATTCGGTACACAGTTTTATCATCATGAATGTAGGTTCGTATCAAATTTTGGACCAAATCCATCAAAGGGTTGATTGTTTGTCGGTCTGTATAATCGCATATTTTTAATCGCAATAATTTCTTAACAAAATTACTTAGATAAATGAAATCTGGTATGTGGCCTTTTAAATTAATTGTAGATTTGTGTCAATCGCTTAAATAAAAGGCGTTCAAATTGCATAATTAATTTTTCTAATCCCATTCTCCATACGCATACGTACGGGTAGCAATCTCTGTGCACGCGGAAGCATTACGTCAATTTGTCCTTGAGCCGGCAAGAGTGGAAGTGTGTGCTAGATGGGTTTTAATCGATACGCATCTCTTTGAATTTGATTCTTTACCTAAATATTTTGCAATCAATCCAATGAAAAACCTTTTGATAGTCATTGGATTTTGGGTTACAGTAGGTTCGAATTTTTTTATCCACACGGGGAGAGGGGAAACAGCACCTTTATGGGAAAGTATACGAGAAAGTTTAGGGGGGACCACTTCCGCTGGTTTAAACTTGAATCTTCGAATAGTAATCGCCAAACTGTAATTTAAATTTTGTGTTTTATTTATAAGTATGCATGGTATTCAGAATATTCAACCTTCAAAAAATTGAACAAAATTATTCGTATTAGGCTTGATTTGCCTGTCTTATCGTCGTCTGACTTCATGGCATTAGTTGGTACATTCTGTGCGTAACAACTTTTACGTCACGTAATTTACAGGAAGAATACCAGCTGTCTCTCTTTACAGCAACTCTTTATAGTAATAGCTTCTTTCCTTTGCTTTTTGTCATGCAAAGATTTTTATATCACGCAATATGCAGAAATTATGTCAGTCTAAAAATTTATGTTAAACTTTCTCTTATACAAACAGGAAGAAGCCATGTTAAATACAAGCATGCAATAAAACTATTCTTGTTTCAAATGAATAAGGCAAGTGGAAAACACTTACAGATTTTGATACTTCATATACAATTTTTTTCTTAATAGTTCCCATGCTATTTATAGAATATGATTCCGTTCTGTTTGTAGATACCGAATGATTCCCCCTCGTGAATTTTATTCCTCCCGAGATTTGTCGGAAGCGCATTTACGAAACAACAGGCAACCTGCATAAGAATAATTTTTCTTTCTCCAAGAAATAGAAGTGTCTCATTCACAGGGGCAGGCATCCACAGACAGGTCGTTCCGATGCTATCTCGGGGTAACAGGAGACACAAATTTCGGTAACGCGTTCTCTTTACAAAATCCTACCACTGCCATTTCTTTGAAGATAGCTATTCGTTTGGTCTGAGCATTCATTCCCACTTTTTCCCCGGCGTTAGTTGGGGATGTTGAGGTCTTTCTGTGCCGGTGTTTCGGTCCTTTTCTACTGATCTTGATCGGACTATGGTCGTTTTAGTTTGGACCAGAAGAAATTTATCCTCTAGACAGCTTTTGCCGCTAGATATTTTTCAAGTTAAATTGCATCCGTGGCATCCTATCTAGGCATATGAAGCTTTGAGAAGCATTTAAGGACTTCTTCTCATGCTGAATTTCCATTTCTTCCTCGCGAATCTTTGCGAACTGTTTTGTTTAACTTTGTATTTGACCGTAATGTTTGTTAGGTTAAAGTAGATACACTATATAATCAAAAGTATCCAGACACTTTCGGATTTTCACATTTTTTAGAATTTCTCCGCTAAGGCAAGACAACTGTGCTTGAACTTCGATCATGTAAAGAATAGACTCTAACTGATATTTTACAATGAAGATTCGGTCACTAGGGCATTAGGAGACAAACCAAAAAATTGATGAAGAAAAAAATCTGGGCTCACTCGGTTTCACAGAAAGCTGATAAGGATTTACAAATTTCATCAATGGTTTTGCTTAATATGTTCATTACATACATGCATTTTCGCAAAAATAGCCAGTATATTCTGGAAGATATAAAGGTTTTCTTAAAAAATCCCAAATTTTTCAGCATGTGTTTTGCTTATAACGTGCCGAGTTTTCCACCAAATAATACGAAACTTACAGAATACGTGTCAATGTGGTAGAGAAGTATTGCGTTAAAATGTGAAGTTAATACTATGAATATTAGAGGAAATACGAGTATTTGTAGTAAATAAGTTTTTAATGTAATAAGTTTACGTGCGAGATATAGAGTAATTTTTCTTTCACAACTTCAAAGCCAGATATATAGGGAAAGTTATATAAAAATTCCAGTCGAATACATTAAGATTTATAAAGATATGGGCAGTGCAGTGAGCAGAATTTCTGTTTCCCTCTGAAAGAAGCAAAACGATGAGGATTTTTCCACAAATTGATATTTTTAAAACTCGAACTTTCGAATGATTTTATAGAATTTAATAAAGATTGAATATGCTGATTACCCAGGCATGCTTGTAAATAAAATTCATTATTTAAATTGGAGTTCGACGATTACTATCTGAAGATTTAAGTTTAAAAAATATCAATTTGTTGAAAAGCCCTTATCACTTTGTTTCTTTAAGAGAGAAGCAGAATTTCTGCTAACTACAATGCCGATATCTTTCTGAATCTTAATGATATTCAAATGGAATTTTTGTATAAGTTGCCCTCTATGTCTGGCTTTAAAGTTGTGAAAGAAAAATTACGTTATGTCTCGCACATGCGCAATAAAAAAATATTTTCTACAAATACTCATATTTCTTTAATATTCATAGTAAATGTTGCAGCAAACCAATATTTTACCGAAATCTCTGCTAAATTTAAATAACGTTTCACCTTTTAAAAAAAGTAGAATTGTTCAAGATGTTAATTCAAAGAGTTAAGCAAACATACTTTTGAATCCCTGACTCAACAGAACGTTGGTTCAACCAAGAAAAATGCCGTTTTTACAAAATTGAAAATAGACATTTATTTAGAAACGCATTAGCCATGAATTTTACATCGGAACTGAAAGTTGAACGGAAAATGCCAGGTTCACAGTTCTCAAGACAAATATATAAAAAAATATTTCGACGTAAAATCCGCACTAAAGCTTGATCCGCATTAACACGCACGCATGCGCAAAGCGTCTTTTTCGAAGTGAATGGTATTTATATTTGAACCGAAAACGAGTCGTGAACTGAAGACAAGTAATAAAGAGAAATTAAGACCGAAAACTCATTCTTAGATCTATCTCTGTTTGCCGGTCTCTCTGCTTGTCTTTCTGTGAATAAAACCACAACAAGAAGACACGTGAAAAACATTGCCGCTGGTTTGAAAGATTGGTGAAGAGAGCTATAGAAGATCAGAATTAAAACGTTTTTATTTGAGATTAATAAGACAAGAACGCCTGAAAATCCTAGTATATGAGATGCTAAATTCTTTTATCTGCTTCTTTGTTTTGCATGAAGTCTAAATCTGATTTTTCTTTGTGGAAATCGAATACTTTTCAGTGCACATGCAATTTATCTTTTTACTTGAAGAATTATAAGAAATATGTCCATAGAATGAACCAGATCAGCATGACCAGCGAGAAGCAGAAGTGTGACATTCGCAGGCAGTTCATTCCGATGGTTCTGCTCAGCAGGCAATACAAAATTTGTAAACGCGTTCTCCGCACAAAATCTTGCCTCCACCTTTTCTACCAAGATAGCCTTTCCGTCTGAATAGCGTTACCACTTTTTTCTTCCGATGATATGTTACCGGCAGCTGCTGATGTCGTTCTGTGCAGATATTTCGGATTTTTTGCTACTTAATCCAAGGAATGCTGCTAATGTTTTTAATCAGAAAAAATTATTCAGTAGAAACACTTCCCCATAGATTTTAAGAAGAGTAAGAAACCTCAGACTTTTTAAAGATTTTATTATTTCTGCGGCTTTCTCTTCACATACGCAATGTTTCAGGAAGGTTTTAAAGAACTCCCCTAAGTATTGTTTATTTTTTCTATCTGTAAAGCTTTTTGAAGGGTTTAGATAATTTTTAATTTGACCTTGAAAGCTTTTGATTGGCCCCAGACATATGTAACTGTACGGAAAAGCAACATTCTGATAAAAATGGGAAAGAAAAAAAATTTGAATTCCGGAATAACTCAGCTAAAATAACTATTTATTTAATAAGACCAGCAAAAAGATCTGATTTCTGTACTTCAAAACAGTCGAGTCGCATATTGCTCGCTGTTCAACGGTTATTCTGTTAATATTGTGAATTTACGACTTTCGCCAATTTGTACCTTACTTAACACTATTAAATGAACAGTAATCACCATATTGTCTTAATTCCAATTTAACGGTTTATGAATAGATTTTTGTTACAACTTAACAAACCCTTCATTATGACAGCAGCTCAATAAATTGACGACAAAAAAAAAACGGTGATCAACGTAACATTTTTATTCTACTACCTTTATTTTTCTCGCAGTAGAAGCCTTAAGTTCGAATAGTTTAATTTGAAAGAATAAAATAAAATATTTCTTTCAAGTAACACCTGTAATCTCTCGTTAAAAGCCTCAAACGAGAATACACCTCGTCTAAACTATTGCACCTTTTAAGTACTCTTTTGATGCTTTTGATTCTTTCATCTTCTTTTCTTGAGATGAAGTTGGAAAAAATGAAATAAAAACGGTTTTTAAATCACACTTTTATTAGTTTACTAAAAGATAGAATTTTGTTATTTTAATTACTTTCCAATTTTTGGTTTTTAATTTATAGAACATTGTTGTAAGTATTATGAAAGCTGGAAATTGAGTTTTTCTCAAATCCATTCACTATTGGTTGGCGCCACGCGTATTGAATAAAAATTAAATTAAATTAATTGATTGACTGATAATTAAGATACGAAAATATTTAACTACCGGACTGTCATCGAGAATATACATTTTGATTCGCGTGGAACAAGTCCAGTTAAATAAAACTGCGTATTAAGACGATCAACGTAAAAACTCTTGAAGATTTAGATACTTGGTATGCGAATGGCTGCTGCCTCATTTGCAAAACTCTTCATGTTCAAATCCGGTCTATATGTGGATGTACACAGTTTTTTTATATACCTATTACACGAACGTTATACGTATTCTTTTTATGTTTTTGTTTGTTTACCCACTTTACTTGAAATATTGCTTAAAGTAAACTACAAAATGAAACTAGTTGAGTGAGAATCTTTAAGATTTTGATGCTAAGTAAATGGCTTCTGACTCAATCAGTCTATATGCGGGTGCCTACAATTTTTCTTGTATCTGCATCATATCTTTATTGCCAAACTATTGTTGCCTATCAACTTGCATGGAAGCATTTTTTCGGCTAGAAATAGAAGTGTCTCATTCAGAGGAGCAGACATCAACAGAGAGGTTCTTCCGATTCCATCTCAGCTTAGCAGACTACATAAAGTTCGATGTGAAAATTTAACCCCAGCCATTTCTTTCAGACAGCCTTTCTGTCTGGTCTGTTGGAGTATTTTCACTTTTTCTTTAGCCAGTCGCAGCTTTTCTTCTATTTTTTGCATTTCTGTGAGTAATTCGCTCGAGGATGCTACGAGTTTTATTTTGAAGCAGACGAAATTTATTCACCTAAAAGCTTTTACCATCAGATATTTTTCAGGTTTTATCTCCAAGCGTTGGAGATTTCGGAAAAAAAGTATTTAAAGATTTTAATACGAATTGCCTTCTTCACCAGCTTTTATTTAACTTTACTTGCATTATATTTGTGAAAATAAAATTTAGTTAATATTTTTCACTCGCTTTCTTTTGTTCTGAAAGTCTGTAGAATGTGTCTTCCCGATTATATTACAATTCTTCATTATTTTCAGAACTTAATTGTCAGATAATCGACTGATTCCGTGTGAGAGGCACCATCTGGTAGTGAATTCGAGAAAATATTGTTTTCAAGATTCCTTAATATTGTTACGAAAATCGGCCGATGAGTGAACGGTGAAAGCAATCCAACAAGCGAGATAATGGAGAATGGCGCTTTATTCTAGAATATTTCGGAAAACACAAAGCACAGGTAACAGGAAAAAGCAGCACTTGTACAAATTAGCAACACAAACAGACAGCAAATCACTAATAATAACAGCAATTCTTTCATTACCGCTCGGAGTCTATCAGCTGACCAACTCGCAATACGAACAAGAATTCAAAGAGATTAATTCCTCTTTGCCTAGGTCGGTATTTTTACTCTTTTACGACAGGATATAACGTCACATAGAAATCTCTCGAAGATTCTCCATATTTCCGTCCCTAAAAAAGACAGAGCAACAATTCTGGAATTTTCGATAACCTTCCTTTTGTCGCCAAGGTTGGAGTCATTGACTTCCATCCCTCTGACTTCCAATAAAACCTCTGTAAATTTTTCTTTCCAACTATAGGACTAACATGGCTGGGAAGCGACAGTGCAGGTTGGCAAAATATTTATAATAACGAATTATGAAATATATTAAAGACTAAAAAATAGAAAATAATGAAGAAAATAAGGAAGTTTTTAAAAACGTCTTTTTTATTACTGTGCTAAAAAGTGGAAAATAATTTCTTAATAATTTAATTTTTTCACAAATACGGACGTCAGACGAAAATCGCAAAAGCGCGAGAAGCTGAAAACAATACTATGAGGAAATTAAACCACAATGAATACCATAAGGAAAAAAATCCTAAAACATTCGTCAAAAATTTAAAAAAAATATCATAAGTATACAAGCATAAATATCTAATATCGAATTTATATAAAAAATGCAGTCGGACCTCTATTTAACGAACCTCTATTTTGCGAACTTTTTCTTGGAACCAAGAACATTTTGCGAATTTCTTCGTAAAATAACCTCCAAATAGCGAAGTGCATTCTCTATTTAACGAGCTTTTTCTTGTGATCCAATATTTTTTTTCTCCCTATTTCTCAAAATATTTCTAAAAATTTCAAACTTATTCTTTCTTTTAACACATTTTTTGGTGATCAATGACCTTGAAGCTGGAAAATGTTAAAGCGAAAGTGCTTGAGCATCAAAGAAAAAAATTTAATTCTTCATGAGGTGGGTAAAGGCGTGAAAAAAAAGGATATTGCTTTAAAATTTGGTATTCCTCCAAACAGCTTATCAACCATAATGAAAAAATCGTGATCAGATATAAAATTATGATTCATCGAATTCTTGTTCAAAACGTTTAAAAGCATGTATGTGTCTATGAAGATGTGGATGAGGCAGTTTTGAAGTGGACAGTGTGAAAAATAAAAAAAATACAGCATTGAATTGCGATGAAGACGAAGATGATGATCATGATGCAGAAATCAACAAACCTTCGTATGATGAAATGCTAAAATTCATTAATTTTAATATAAAATTATTTTTTAAATTGAAAATACAGTGTATTCCCGGACAATGTTTTGTTTTATTCTTGTTTTCCTTGCAGATTTCTTTTTGATGGGTAAAATATATAAAACAAATATATTAATTTACAAAATAAAGGTGTGATTAATTACTTTTCTAATAATATTTAGTGTTTATGAATTTAAAATCTGTTTTGTGTAGTTTAAAGTATCTTAAAAGGTGAATCTCTATTTAACGAATTTTCCATATAACGAACTTTTTTCGGGATTTAGCGACTTCGTTAAATAGAGGTCCGACTGTATTTCCAAGAGGACGTTGGCTAACTGATTTTCTATCGTGTCTTTGCACATGTCACGACAGTCAATCATGAACTTGGCACGTATACTCGTTGCATCATAGAATAGGGATGCACCAACTTACAATTATTCCAAATTATTGGTACCCTTTTCACCTCTCCATCCTCACCCCTCTCTCCATGTCGCACCGCTGACTTAGTGACCCAGGGGCTAGTATTAAAAAATAATGAGCAAAAAAGGTTCGACATCACGCTTATAGAGCATTTCTATTACCGCCTCACGCTTTTATTAATTTATTTTAACCTTCAATTTTTTGATAAAAAATTTCTACTGTTCAGTAAACTGATAAAAAACGTGCTTAAAAAAATTAAAAAAAATATTTTCTACTTTTTTCAAGGTTTGAAAAATTTGAAGCGACGGTTTGAAACTCGACTTTAATCATTTGTGTAACAACAGACAGATTTATCTACTCGAACAGTTCATAATGGATTTAAAACTACTCTAACAACGTTTGAATAAGACTTCACTTAGGATTCGTTTATTAAAAAAAACTCTACCCGAAAATTTAAGATTTTGTATATCAAAAACCTTTTCGCAGGAAATTGAAAGATTTTGTATACTTTGAAACAAAATTTCTGTGGTTATAGTGAGATTTTATAGCAGAAATTAAAATGATGCAGTGCGATATTATTTCTTTCTACTATATTTTTGGACGAACGTTCCCAATATTTTTTGAGACAATTTTTGACAATTTTGACATAACAAAGAGAAAATGTCGTAATTCTCAAAAAATTCGATCCACAGATTTTGATGAATCTCCACGTTTTAGACTTCCCTGAGACGGAACCATTTCTGGAATTAAATTTGGTATGTAGTATATCAAAATTGTTCATCTCTAACACATTTTGGACAAAATCCGTCAAAGGAGAGTCTGTCTGTCCGTTCGTATGCTTTCAAACAGGATAGCTCGAAAACGTCACGAACTAGATGGATGAGATTTGGCATATGGCTTTCTCACCAGAATTGTAGATTTGTACCAAATTTTGGACCCAGTCGGCTGGTGCGAAGATATTTAAAATGCGTGCTCGATTCTATTCATTCTACTACGAACCTGAACCCAAAACGTGCCGTTGGAACGTGTAGTCGAATTCAGTGACTTCGGTTTTCCTGTCAATTGTATAGATTTTAAAATGATAATAAACGTTTATATTACTATGAAGACGCCGTAATAGATAGATATATTAATAACACACCCGGCAATAATTGGATAAAAGAATTTCTTAAACGCCATCCTGAGTTGAACGAATGCAATAGCGTAAAATTGTTAATTATAATCAGGCATTTATGAAATTTATTTTTCTTGTATATTTCCACCCAGGCTATCAATAAATATATCTAGAATTTCACCCAGAGAATTTATTTTTGTAATATAGTGGTAAAAGATTAACCAGTGCAAAGTATACCCACCTATGAGGTAACTTTGCACTAAAATTTCGAAAACTCATAATTAATTATTAAATCCCTGGATGATCCAAATTTTGCTGCAAAATGTTTCTCTAACAATCCCTGAATGAGGAAAACATTAGAAAAGCATTTCTTCTAGAGAAATACATGTTACTAATCTCGAAATTCTGTCGGAAGTCATGAAAATTGGTGCAAAGTAACCCCGTTTTGCGGAAATTTACGAGATCAGAGAGCATGCGCTGCAGAAACACTGTTTGCTTTTTCGATGTGGCCTAAACAAAAATATCTGTGTTAGTGAAATTATTTCTTTAAATTAAAACTTTCCCTCTAAGTGATTTAAAGTTCAAAATTTTCAGAAAAAAAATCGAGGGATTAAGATTCTCTTTAAAAGGAACAATAGGCAGTCTTTTAACTTTACCACACACTAAAATACCTTCCACAACGTAGCTCGAAGGTTTTCCAGCTTCGTAAATTGTGTAACGGCAAACAACCCTCCCCCACACATTCTCGCTTATCTTTATATATTAGAAGACATAAAAGCAAATCTTCTTCTATTAATTGTTTTGGGAGGGGGGACTCATGTAATAAAGAATCCGCCTTTTGCAAGTAGTAACAACAACAAAAGTTTCAAAAGCTTTTTTTTTTCGCGACACGATTTATTCGTTTATCCATTACTAGTATGAATGTGCCCGGCATATTTTACGCATAAATAAATAGGATTTATTTAAGGTAATTTCTTTCTACAGAATGCATCGAATGAATAATGATATATTAAACGAAATTGAAATGAAAAATAATCGGAAAAATTCTGCAATATAAAGGAACTCAATTCTGTAAATACGCTATTGATGTGATTTTTTTACCTCAGATGAGGGGCTATTTTATACAAACACTATTTTTTAAATAAATGTTTGAAAATTGCGTAATACATCATGCATATTGAATAATGAAATTTATTGCAAGAAGGGAACGATGCCTGCAATTTCCGTGCCACAGCAAAGTGAATGAATTTTTATCTTTAAATTACTCGTCAGCTGGTATAAACATTGAAGCTCGATTTTCCACTGCTACTGAGGGCATTGAGATAAATGGCAGGGACAATAAAGGAAAATCGGTTTTACATTAACTAGAGTCGATTTTGAAACACAATGCGCATTTCAAAACACCAGTAGCAGCAAAACATAATTTTGAGAGAAAGTACATCCTAAACACAATTTCGCATGTTCTCAGCTCAGAATGCAATTTACCACAAACATTTACATCTCTCGTTTCTTGCTCGAAAAGATGTATTTTGTACTTATTAAACATCTCACAGAACCATTTTCATTATAAATCATGTGCATTTTTTAATTCAAAAAATAAATATCTCGCGATATCTTTAACGAAGATAAAAAAAAGATGATCAATCGTCCTAGTTTCGTATAAGTTCTGTCCTTCCTCGAACAGTGTACAATAAATAATGATACAAATATTTTTATCATGCATTTATCATATTATATTGTATTCTGTATTATTGTTGCAACGAATAAAGTGTTTCTTTTATATACGATATTTTTTTATCTTCAATTTATTTGTGTCCTCCTTTTCAATGGAAAAAGTTGGTCACCTTAAGATAAAAAACATTCTCCTCTTTCCTCTTGGTAAAATTGAGAATAATTCTTTTAGAATAAATTATTCGTTGCGAAATATGAAATGCGTTCTCTCCATTTAAGCATCGATCACAACATAACATTGATTTAACATGGATCTACTTGTTTTTCCGCCCTCCATGTCACAACACTCGGCATAAATCTCGTCAACTGTGTATTTTCTTGCATCATTTCGCCCGTGTTTTCGCATTCTGCCGATAAGTAATATATTTCGACTTGCAACACAGATTTTTTTTCCTCTCAAATATGGGGATGTTTTCTGCATCTGCCATATACTAACGGAAAATAACATCTGCAAGTCGAGATACACTCTCAGAGCAACTCGAGACGAGAATTATGATTTCTTGGATGAACCCGAAGCAAGCAGACAGTAAGAAATAAGCATTTCTACTTGATCCATGAGTCTCGACTGTCAACAGTGTCTGTGCGTTTCAGGCACTAGACTCTTTCTCAAATAGTTCTGATGTTTTCGGGCTTTAAATATGGCACCATTCTGAAGGACAGACTGCTTCTAAAAGACACTGAAAAAATTTATTTGCAAAGCTGACGAAACAATGTTTGTAAATTTTATTTTTTATTTAGCCCAGACAAAATTTATCATCAGGAAAATTTTTTCCAACTTAACCCTCTGACTGCTTATCCCGCGATTTCCGAGGGTATGAAGTAAGTCTATTTTATGCTGCATCCTGCGATTTTCTCAAGCTATGTGTTTATTTAGTACTATTATAGCGCTGAATCATATAATAATAATAAAGCTTTGCACATAAATAACAATTCGCAACGTTCAACTGTTTCTGAACATGTTTGCAAATGTTGCATATAACTAGTGATTTTTTAAAAATCGGCAGTCAGAAGATTCAAGTATTTCTTTGCTGTTGATAAAGACCATGTTCCTGTCTAACGTTTTAAAGTGCCTTATCAGTATAAATGAGAACGCTTGTCTTTTGTAGAAATAAAAAAACAATTATTTAAAAAGTATGTTTCGTTAAGTTTGATTCGTGTTAAAACAGTTAGTTTTTGCTAGACTGTCAAGCATGTGAGAACAGAGAGTATAAATGAGAAATGAAATTGTTTGGCATTTAGTAATGAAATTTCGTCCGTTTTGAACCAGTTTTCTCTTCTTGAGTATAAAAAGTCAGAAATTTAAAATAACTTTTCTGAAAAAAAAGGAAGATTGTGTTACATGCAGGAAAGAAGTTTTATTTAAATAATTGACGACAAGAAATTAGATAACAAAATGTAATCTCAGTTTCGCTTAAAAAAGTTTTTTTTCTCAATTATGCGAATGGTGAATTTAATTGATTTTATAATGGCTGGATTTTTTATGGTGTTCATAATTTTGAATACATTAGAACAATATTTGTAATAGTTTTTCAGAGTTTTTTTCTGAAAGCTAACAAATTCTTAGAAGAAGTTCGTAGACTGTCATCATTTTATAGCTTCAGTTGTTTCCGTTTTAGGTTTGAAATTATACTTTTCTCTTCAATGACATACATACGATGCTTAATAAATGGTGTCTCTTTTCCTAAATAATAAATAAACTATCAGCGATTTAATGAAGATAAACGCCATTCCTCTGTTTTCTTACAATACAATTCTGAATCGTAACTTAAACATAGGTTATTTCGCGTGGATTGTGAAATTTCTGTATCTATTTTAGCATCCATGTAACCAAACATTGGAATGGATGAATTACTGACTTTTTCTTTTGCACATGCTTATGGCCACAAAATGAATGGATTAAGTAGCAAATACGAACTTTCTGAAATCATTAGAGTATATATTTTTACATTCTGTCGATATGTTCTATGCTTCAAGCACAATATATTCTCTTCTCTCATATACAAGAATAATTCTGTATCTCCTGTATGTTGAGAAGAAATAAATATCTGATCTCTCTCCTCAAATCGAAAAAGAGAGAGAAATTAAAAAGATTTCTCTCTTTGACTTGAAGCTGACAGAAAGAATAAACAGGCGTTTCTATCAGATTCATAAATTGTTCCTGTCAAGAAAGTATATACTTTATAGCAATCAAAAGTTTTCTCTAATTGTTTTGATGTTTTCTGGCGCTAAGATGGCGCCAGTCTAGAAGGGAGTTCTTTTATAAAAGAGTCTCCAAAAGTTTATTGCACAACTTTAGTAGACGAAACAATATATATATAACATTTTCCAGAAAAATCCTGTTGACTTATTTCAAATTTATAATCACGGAAGGTTTTATAATGCCTGAAATTTTTGTGAGCTCTTTCACAGTTGGGGAAAAACTCATATCAGTGCCTTATCTTTATGAAATGAAACTTTGGTTTTTTCGTAAAAGTTATTATTTATTTTTGTTGTCCTATTGAATATGTTAATTAATTCATTTGAGGACTTTTCTTCTATGCAATAAAAAATTATTATTATTTTTAAAAATTATTGACATTTTAATAAAAATTATTACCACTCATGATTTATAGAGCCTGTTAAATATTATGAACAAATCTTTACTGCCATTCTTAGTTTAAAAATTGTCGTTTTCTTTTTTTGTACCGATTTTTATACTCAGTTATTCTAAAGCCGAATTTTTGGATAAAGTCCCATTGTACTTGCGACGTGTTCCGTCGCTATATACGACGCCAGTCTAGAACATAGACTTCTGAAAGTGTCGAAAATGTTTAATACACAAGTAGACGAAACAATACTTGTTGATATCTTTTTCTTACTTTTTCCAGACAAATCCAGTCCAGTTGAATACGTAATACGTAATGTAATCAGTTCGGTGAAAGTTTATAATCAGAAAAGTTTTATACATTTAAAGATTTCGAGTTTTTCTTCTATGGGGAAAACTGCTATCCTGCATTTTTAGGCTTTTTAACTTTGAGAACCGAAACACTCTCTCTCTTTCCTAAAAGAATATGAAATACTTCATTTATTTCAAAAATATGGATAAATTGAATGCATGAAAAGACAGTGTATTTATATTTTTATCAAAATATCAAATATGTGAAGAATGCAAATAATCGTTTGGCGTGAAGTTATGAAATTTCAGACATTGCCAATTATTTTTGCCATCCAGTTTTTGAAAAGTTAGAAATTTCAAATCATGCCTGAAAGAAATGCTGCATCCAAAACTCGATCATACCATAAATTTCTGAGAGAAATGATAATGCTAAAAAATTCGAATAGGAATGAAAGGCCTACAAAACTTTCGAAAAAGTTATTTCGTCGATTTTCAGCTGACTGATTACAGATTTTGTTTTGAAAATGATTTGATATTAGGACGCCTATAATTTCACATACAGATATAACACTTTTACTTAGTTGAACAATAAGTCTTACATATCTGTATAGATTATATGTCACAGCGACAAAAGCTACATTTCAATTTAGTTCTAAAATTAAAATTTAATTAACTACATTTTGATTATAGTTGAAACATTAAAATTCAATTAATTTCATTTTGATATAGTTCAGACATTTAAAGGAGTGTTTCCCAACAAGGAGGCCACGTCCCACAGGGGAGCAATTTGATTATTAAAGGGGGGCAATTCGGAAATGGACTCTTTCAGAGTTTAAAAGAAAGCATCTACTGTGATTTAACTAGTATATCGTCGCCTAACAAGCACATATCTCAATTTTTTGAAATTTCAAAGGGGAAGAAAATACTCATATTTTCTTAACCAATAATGAATATTTCTGAATATTTTTTCAACCCCACGTTGTAACAAGATGTCAGATCGAAACAGCACATTTTTTCCTACGATCTAACTCGCTGAATAAATTTCAAAAACATATATAAAAAAGTTTATAATCCTTGTCACTTTTTGAAAAGAAAAGATACTAGAGAAAGAAAACTTAGGAGAATTTATTATTATTAAAATTACTAGCTGTTACCCGCGACATCGTGCGCGAAGAATTTGAATTATAATTTTTTTTTAATTCACGAATGTAAATGTTTTGTTGCATTTTGAAAGGGGAAAGGAAAAGTTCTCACGGTTGATAATACTTAATTGGACGGCTGACAGGAGTGTACTGTACATGTATGATGATATAGATATGTAAATTGTTTATCTATTCTAATATACTTTTGTATACAACATTATTTTCACGGATGTAGAGGTTGTGCGGGTTGGACACACGTGAACACGCCACATATAGTTGCCCATGCGAAAAATATGGTTTTTCCAAATGTAAATCTGCCACTTTCAGTATCTGGCCCTGAGCCTGGCAAATGACATTTTTAATCGGATTTGTTGCCTTCTGAACTGAGATGAAAAATCCTTCGGCATTATCGGAAGTCGTGGAATTAAAATACTCTCTCTTCTCCCTATATCAGTCATAACAGTAGCTTTCATGACGTTTGCACCTAGGTGTGTAATTTGCGACCGTGTGCCATTGCGCAGTCTCGGCATATCGAGGTTGCGTATTAGTAGTACTGGCACCCGGATTCAATCTCGGCTTGTCGGAAGGTGCCCTGACAATTCTAAGATGTTGAAGAGCTCTACAGTATATGATATTCCTTGTTAATGCCCATTACCGTATCTACAGATGGATATTCTGTAATACCTCACTGTGAAAGTTAAACAAAACATCGAGAGAATAATTCACTAACGTCATTGGATCACCGTGTAACCGCATTAAAAGCTGCAAATGCTACGACAACAGGAAACCGGAAGTGTAAAGCCTCCTTTGTTGTTAATGGTCAAAGAAAGCAATATTTTCTTATATTAACTTTAACACTGGCAAAAGCCCGCGCGCGAAACAGTAATTTGTCTTGAATTTATTTCTATAAGAATAAAAAGACTTGTTAGAAATTACGTTACAAAAATATTTTTAAACCTTAATAACTATCAGAGAAGACATTTCATCGCTATGTAATTAATATCATTAAAAAGATCAGTTTCTGGTCTTTAAAATGGCATAAAAATAATTTTTGTCTAATAAATATTTCAGAAGTTCTTGGGAAAAAACGTCTAAGCATAAGGCTTAAAAGCGAATAATTTTCGTTATTTAATTAAATATCTTAAGAATGAATTAACTCTGAAAGTTGAAAATAGCACCTTTGACGTAGAAATATGCTGTAGAATGTCGTGTGTAAATTTCATGTCCCTAACTTTCACCGTTTAGGAAGAGTTCTTGTGACCGACCGGCTGACAGACAGACAGACAGATTATTTTATGGATGTTTATAAACTTAAGCATAATTTTCAGAAATAAAGGTAAATTAGTTCAAAGTCTAACCATTTCCTAGCAACTGAGTAGCTATAAATTTGCGTTATTTCAAAATCGTCTGCACGTAAAATTTAAAAAAATAATAAAAATTGAATGAAAACTGTCACAGAAATAAAATTGGTATCATTGAAAAGGTAAAATTTTTATCTTTAAGATGGTATAAAAAAACTTTGTATCGGACAATTTGTTCGGAAGTTACAGCGGAAAAAAGGATTACGTGATAATTGATTTTAAAAATAATTTATTCCACATGTTTTCGCATTCCTAAAGGATCACGTGACAGCTGATCCTTAATAATATAATAAATGCGAAAGTGTGTCTGTCTGTCTGTCTGTCTGTCTGTCTATCTGTCTGTCTGTCTGTCTGTCTGTCTGTTTGTTAAGCTTTCACGACCAAACCACAAAACCGATTTGGATGAAAATTGGCAGAGTTGTAGCTTGAAACCCAAGAACGGACATAGGCTAGGTGAAATCACGTTAAATTAATTATTTTTGACTACAGATTAAAAATAGTTAACAAAGAAAGCCCATTGACTCCGCAATTCGCGATGAAGATTTTTATTTTTCATTCAATTGTCACGTGATCCTTCAGGAATGCGAAAACATGTGGAATAAATTATTTTTAAAATCAATTATCACGTAATCCTTTTTTCCGCTGTAACTTCGGAACAAATTGTCCGATACAAATTATTTTTATACCATCTTAAAGATAAAAATTTTACCTTTTTAATGATACCAAATTATTTTCTGTGACAGTTTTCCTTCATTTTTTATTAATTTTTTAAATTTTACGTGCAGACGATTTTGAAATGACGCAAATTTATAGCTAATCAGTTGCTAGGAAATGGTTAGACTTTGAACTAATTTACCTTTATTTTTGAAAATTTAGCTTATGTTTATGTGTCCATAAAATAAGGCAGAATTTACATGTATCTGTCTGTCTGTCGGTCGATCGGTCGGTCACAAGAACTCCTCCTAAACGGTGAACGGTAG
Organism: Araneus ventricosus; assembly: GCA_013235015.1. NCBI lineage: Eukaryota > Metazoa > Arthropoda > Arachnida > Araneae > Araneidae > Araneus > Araneus ventricosus. Next base: position 2,382,746 of record BGPR01000026.1, on the reverse strand, counting down.
CGACGTGAAATTTACACACGGCATTCTAGAGCATATTTTTAGGTCAAAGGTGTTATTTTCAACTTTCAGAGTTAATTAGTTCTTAAGATATTTAATTAAATAACGAACATTAGCCGCTTTTAAGCCTAATGCTTAGATGTTTTTTGCCAATAACTTCTGAAATCTTTATTAGACAACAATTATTTTTATGCCATTTTAAAGACCAGAAAATGATCTTTTTAATTCTATTAATGCCATTGCGATGAAATATTTTCTCCGATTGCTATAAAGGTTTAAAAATATTTTTAACGTAATTTCTAACAATACTTTTTATTCTTATAGAAATAAATTCAAGCCAAATTACTGTTTCGCGCGCGGGCTTTTGCCAGTGTTAAAGTTAATATAAAAAAATATTGCTTTCTTTGACCATAAAGAACAAAGGAGACTTTACACTTCCGGTTTCCTGTTGTGGTAGCATTTACAGCTTTTAATGCGGTTACACAGTGATCCAATGACGTTAGTGAATTATTCTCTCGATGTTTTGTTTAATTTTCACAGTGAGATATTACAGAATATCCTTCTGTAGATACGGTAATGGGCATTAACAAGGAGCATCATATTCTGTAGAGCTCTTCAAGATCTTAGAATTGTCAGGGGCACCTTCCGACAAGCCAAGATTGATAGTCGGTGTGCCAGTACTACTAATACGTAACCTCGATATACCGAGACTGCGCAATGGCACACGGTCATAAATTACAAACCTAGGTCCAAACGTCATGAAAGCTACTGTTATGACTGATATAGGGAGAAGAGAGAGTGTTTTAATTCCACGCCTTCGAGAACACCGAAGGATTTATCATCTCAATTCAAAAGGTAACAAATCCATGTAAAAATATCATTTGCGAGGCTCAGGGCCAGACACTGAAAGTGGCAGGCGTACATTTGGAAAAACCATATTTTTACCATGGGCAACTATATGTGGCCTGTTCACGTATGTACAGCCCACACAACCTCTACATCCGTGCAAATAACGTGGTATAGAAAAGTATATTAGCATAGATAAAAATTTCACATAACTATATCAGCATACATGTACAGTACACCCCTGTCAGCCGTCCAATTAAGTATTATCAACCGTCAGAACTTTTACTTTCCCCTTTCAAAATGCAACAAAATATTTACCATCGTGAATTTAAAAAAATAATAATTAAAATTCTTTGCGCACAAAGTCGCGGGTAACAGCTAGCCGAAAAATAAAAATTTTCATCGCGAATCGCGGAGTCAATGGGCTTTCTTTGTTAACTAATTTTAATCTGTAGTCAAAAATAATTAATTTAACGTGATTTCACCTAGCCTATGTCCGTTCTTGGGTTTGAAGCTACAACTCTGCCAATTTTCATCCACATCGGTTTTGTGGTTTGGTCGTGAAAGCTTAACAAACAGACAGACAGACAGACAGACAGACAGAAAGACAGACAGACAGACACACTTTCGCATTTATTATATTATTAAGGATTTCGTACTTGAATTTCAGCTCTCCATTATATGTTTTGAAAATTTACATACTGTGTTTCTCAACAATTTCTTAGCGATTTCTTCCTAAAAACCTCTATCATTTAAGATTACATAGAGGGCATAAGAATTGTCGAAAGACTAAGGTGGGGCATGGTATGAAAAAGATTGGGAAACACTGTCTTAGATAAATGTGAGAACGTTTCTTTTAATTAACAGGTATTTATAACCGTAAATACAGCCCCCGACCTGCCAAAGCACACGGGTTTTCACTGAATGACAGCCGTGCGATAGCGACGAGTACTGAGGTCGGAACCTAATGGCCAACACAGCCTCACGGCCCAACCCCTCCCGTAGGAGGTACGTACTATCACTGGAGGAGGGCTGCCGCCCCCCCCCCCAATTCATGTACCCCGAGGCGGGCGAGTTCCTTCATATACAAACCTGAGCAACTCCTCCCCACTTCTATCGGGGATAACAGGTATTTATAAATGCAACGTTGTTATGATTAAAGTTCACCTACTTGAAACGATCTAGGAAAGCAAGAAAAAGTAGCGTGAGGTGGTGCGCTGTCGTGCATAAAAATGGTATTTTGAAGAAAAACACTTCATGGTCAGAATCATACTTCGACAAAGTTTTTAGTTAAGCTTAAAAGAAACTTAAATAAATTATTCAATTTTGTTTCAGTAATAAAATAAATTACAAAAATCGCCTCAGATATTAGCGTCGTGCCACCTATTGAAGAATTTTTCTCCTTTTTTTTTTCTACTTTTCTTCCCTTTTTTCGGTTTTCACAGAGCGTATCACTTGTATTACAAATCGGTGAAATTGTGTTTCATTTGAAGCCCAAGAGCCAACTTTGAGAACTTGAGATGGCAAGCCGCACGTGAGAAAGAACACAAATAAATGCGATATTAAAAGTCTTGTCGTGAAGTAATAAAATTTGAGACATTTTAATTTTTTGTCGGTTCGTACAGAAAAAGTTTAAATTTTCAATTCATTTTTGTAAAAAATATAGAATTGAGTTACTTAGCATACGTTTCTAAGAAAAATGATCTTACGAAAAAAGTTTAAGAAAATGGAAATGAGCTGCAAAATTTAATATGAGTTTCATGAAAAACAGTTGTTTCTGAGAGTTTCAATTAACTGAAAGCAGGATCTAATTTTTTTATTTTGGTATTGCATCAAGTCCCTCTCGAAGAACTTATATTTTTGGATCAGAGCGAAAAATCTTATTTGTATTTATTAAAGATATTCCCCGATTGCTCTGGCAAATTATTTTTAAAAAAATGTCAAATAATGATGATGTGAATTTATTTTGAAAAATATTTTTCATAGAACAAACATTAATTGCTTAATGTTATTTTTTGAGGCTACTTACCCCTTTCGACCCGACTTTTACATGATTAAAATTTAGCTAAGAAAAGTAGTTTAATTTAATATTGACATACAGAAAAAAGTATGCTATGAGTTTAAAGTTTTCCTTTTTTCCGTTTCCTGGAAATCTCCTGGGACAATATGTCTCAATCGTATAGTCGACTGAGACTATTCCAGTAAAACATATGTAAAACTATCTCCCCTGCCAAAAGATTAGCATGTCAGGGAAACAACTTTACAGCTTCGTAACAATAATCTTGTAGTATTTGATTACTGTTGGCATACAAAGGCGGATCCGGGAGGGGGCTTATAAACATAGACTGCCCAGAATGCTATAAGCATTGATTTTTTAAAACTGTTCTTATCTAGACTTTCTAAAAATTGTTTGTAATATAGTAACAAATCATACAGAAGTGCATATTAACGGAGTAAGAGAGGCAGGCTAGCCTCCCCTCCCAGAATGGCAGACAAATTGACAGGGTCTTTTTTCTTCTCCGTTTTTCTTTCAGCTGGATGGCTAGCGATAAATCTAGGGGCAAGCGGTTTGTTTGTTACAGAGCTTTCCGGGGCCCTTACTTATTACCCCTGTATGCAAGTTCTGTATTAATGCGTTACTGATACATAACTGTGCGGCGATATATTACAACGACGATTGCAGAGGCAGTTTTCAGTGGAAAAAAAACCCAATGCATAGTTCCTGTTAAGAAAATAACTCGATACTTTTTTAAATTTGAATCCTCGAATAGTTAGTTATATTGGACTGTATAAAGGTTACAAATATGTTAAATACACTTTCGGAGATTCAAGCTTAAACAATATCAATTTGTGGAAAACCCCTCATAATTTAATTTCTTTTAGAAAGCAACTGAGTGTCCGTTCGCTGCAATTCCTATATCTTTCTGAATCAGAATGGTATTCAGCAGGAAATTGTAAATAAGCTGCCCTATATATCTGGCTTCGAAATTAATAACTCCAGAGCTTTCCGCCAGGTGGTGCTGTAAGTTGTCTCATGGCGCAGGAGTAGCGCACAGCCGTTTTACTTAAAAATTGGAACCACTTTCATGACTTTAGCCAGGGGCGGCTCGTGTATAGGGGTTGCGGAACTGCAGCACCCCATCTTTTTTACTGCATAAATTTAATCACTTATTTATTTAGTTTTGCATGCAATATCCGAATCCATCAATAAAACTGACTTTTCACGCTTTCAGCTGAGCCGAAAAGCTGGAAAAAACCAAGGTTACTTCACAGGCATTTTCCCTATCCTCTGTCTTCTCAGAAAGCTTTCCCCCCTTCGGGTACTATAAAATCCCTTTGTACCAATTGCTTATACTTGAGCATGCGCATTTGTGATGTGATCTCAAAACTTCTTTTTTTCTCAGTAGGCTTTAACTAAGCAGATAACTGTCCACATGGTAGCACCGCGAGATAGGGAATCGTTTTCAGGATTCTCGTTAAGAGTCGTTCTTTGACTGCAGAACGGGCTGAAATTAGAAAATAAATAACTTTGAAAATGAATAATAAAGAAAAATCAAGAAATAATTAATGATGATTTGAAAAATTAGTTTAAAAATTATCGTACATAAATTTGAATTCAATAATAATAATTTTTTTCTTTTTGCATTCAATATAATTTTTTCAACAGATTTTACTTCTAAATGTGGATAAGTCTGAAAGGAGTGGATTGCAAAATTTAAGCAACCCCAATTATTATTCTGTGCGATATATTCATGGTCGTAAAGAAGCTCTGTCTTAGAGAGTAGCTTAAAGAAACGTACATTTTTAAAGAATATCAAATACAACGGCTCTAGAGTGGGGCTAACTAACTGGCATTAACTGGAACTAAATGTGGGAAGTTTGAATGAATATAACTTCTCAAAGAGCTTCAGTAAGTGCATTCACATTGGAAAGCACCACAGGCCATTTACAGGTAGGCATAATACCATAAATTAACCATTTTTTTTCCTCGAATTCGTATTGTGCCAAAAGAAAGTATTGTGATTTCTACAGTTTTCGACTCTAGATTTTGAGAAATCGACACGTTTTAGAGCTTTCGGGGTCTCGCTCTTCCTCCCACCTACACCGAAAAAAAATTTGGAAATTCAACCAGAATTCAACGAAATAAAACCAGAAGAGCATATTTTATTTTAAGTAGTTTTGTTAATATCTATAAATATGTTTTCCCTATATATGTATTTATTTTAACTTAGAGCTTTCAATGATTTTTTTTTCATGTTCAGTCGATTCTCTAAATCCTCATAAATGAGAGTAAGAGACGTAGCAAAAATAACTGTGAAAAATCATTAAAAAAAATCTTATTTATTGTTGACATCATTATTAAGCACATGCAAAACTTTAATATTTGCAGAACTTAATCATCAATTAATCGCATAATTTAATTAAATTTTGATTCCATTAGCGTGGCGCCACCTGGGAGTGAATTTGAGAAGAATTTCATTTCAAGATTCAATAATATTTCCGATGATAATGATGGATTATAAATTAAAAACTAAAAGTAGAAAATAAGTAAATTAAAAAATTATACTTTTTAGTAAACTATTAAAAGTACGTTTTAAAAGACTGTTTTTATGCAAATTATTTAAACATCTAGTTTTGTATTCATAAGAACGCAACATTGGTAGAGAATTGCGGTCTAAAACTCAAGCCTGAAAACTGATGGAAAATCTATTAAAATGTGTATTTTCTGATAATGTCTTTACATTCTGTTGTTATTGCTGTGTGTATATATATATATATATATATATATATATATAGTTTATTTATGCATGTATAGTTATGTTACAGTATAGTTTTCTCCTCTTACATACAGGAATATCTTATGTATCAGCCATATGTCATCATCTCATGTCTGACAGCAAGTCGAGACGAAAAATATAAGAAATATGCTTTCTGGCACTAAACTTGAAGCAAACAGACAGAAAGAAACTGACCTTTCTTTCTGTCTGCAAGGTCATTAGTCGCTTGTCTCAATCATTTCTAAGCTTTTGGGCAATCAGACGTTTTTCGTAACAAATTCAATATATTTTTTGGTCGATAACATGACGCTGGTCTATAGGATTGATATTTTTAAAAATATTTCCACAGTGTATTGCTTAAGTAGACGAGCACAGTGTTTATAAATACATTTATATATATTCCAGAAATAGTCCGTCAGTTTGGTTCACATTTATAGTCGCAAAAGTCGCATATTAAGATTTTGATTGCTGTTCTGGTATTGAGAAGTTAAGTATATGTTTGAAGTAATAAAGTCCCTTACCAAAATGAATATTTATATTTATCCTTTTTCCTTATCTTAAGAAACAAAGCAGCTGCTTACTTTCGTAAAAGATCAGGAAACTTAATTTATCTCACATGTATGGATAAGTTGGATGTACGTAAAGATAATGATTTTATCCAGACTTTGAAATATGTGTCAAAGAAAATTGTTTGTCTTGACGTTATGGAATTTCAAGCGCCTTAATTTTTTTGTCATCCTGTTAGTTTCAGAGGAAAAATTCTGAACCAAACTTCTATGAAGTGCACTATTCTATTGCACCCATTGAATTTCTGAACAAACTCCACAAGGAAATAACGAGAATACTAATAAAAATGTAATTAATCTTCTTTTTTTTCAGTCGGTCAGATTTACTAAATTGCAGATTATAAATTACTAATTGAAGATTTCAATTATTTTGAGAATGATTTGTTCTTTAGTTGGTTTCATTTAAAGAAATTGCATCGTCTTTACTGGGAAAAATATAAGTTATCTATTTAGATGATATTTTAGAAGTTTTCTGGAAACTTATTAAAAAGAACCTAGGCGAATGATGAAGATGCGGATTTTATTTTGAAACAGTCTTTTAATCCAAATGCATTTTTAAACCGTATTCAATTGAAATTTAATTATGATTTTATTAGAATTTAATTTCGGAGTGACAGTTTTATATTTTTCTACCACAAAATGAAACAGTTTTGGAAAACATTCTTATGAAAAAATATTATTTGTGTTTGAGGTTTAAATTATTAGTAAAGTCATTCGTAATTAATAAAAGGATGCTTTCCATTATCTATACACTGCATAGTGAGTCACCTGGAAGTCTACTATTTTGAATTTTTTTGAGTTACTTTATAATTGATTGGCAAAATTACTTATTTTCTACATTTTTGAACTGAAGAGAAAAAGTTAAAAAAATAAGGTTAATTAAATTTTTGAATTGTTTTTCCAGCATTCCTTATTCTTTTATATATATTTATACAACATTTGTTAAAGAATAAAATGTCGGGCACTATATGGTTTAATGAGGCTGAATAATATGTTTATTAATTGACTACTTTATTTGACATTCAATGGAATTTATTTCAATTTAAGATGTATTTGCTTAAATTTGTATCTAAGTTCTATTTTTTAGATCAATATTTTGTCTCTAATAAACTGCAGTTACTTTATTTACATTTCAAACATGCAAATATGGTTTTATTTCTTCTACTGATAACATGATAAAATGAGTTGTGATTTTAAAGATAGTCTCCGGAGATGATTGGTATTCAAAAAAAAGCTAAAATTTTGGATTACGGTGAATAGAGTTACAGGTTAATCTGGTTTATAACATCAATAGTTAAATTCATCAAATTCAGAGTAATACACCTCTGCTCATGTATATTAAAAATTTGCACCTTTTTTACAAGAACATTCATCTACTTTTCAGTACTGAGAATTCTATGACCTTTTGCAAATAGGCAGAACTGTTAATAGAAGTTATGGAATGAAAATCTACTATCATTCCTCAATCTTAACAAAAAAAAGCATTCGAGTTTCATAGAATTCAGTTCAAAATTGCGAGCGAGAAGGCTTCACGAAGTGAGTTAAGTGATGTTTTCGCCATCTCATTCATGCTGCAATCAATGCAGAGGTTTTAATACGAAAACCGCACACTTTCTTTCTTCCCACGCCCACACACCCAGGAAGCTTTTCTCCTGGTTACGTTTGAGCGATTTCGTTTAAATAAGGTCAATCCACTCTACATCACATTCACGTGACAAGCGCAACTGCGCATGTCATCTAACACCTGACTTCAAGTTTTCACACCGCGTCCCGCATGATGCGCTCTGGATCCAAAAATGAAATTGGAGAGGAGAACTTGACAAGTATGAGGTGAGGACGAAGAAATTCCATTGCCCGACAAAGACATTTTTTAGCTTAGTGCAGATAACTCATTCCTTTATTGTGAATAGTCGTTGTATAACCGAGGCTCCGCACGCATTTATCTGTTCCATACATATGGAAAAAAGAAAAACATATATGCTTTTATATCATATAGTTTTCGAGTTTTAATATACAACCCCTGTTTTATATACCCTCAGTCCTAACTAATAATACCTAATTAATTGCTACTTTAAGGGTTTCGAATAAACGGCACTTTTGGTCTCACCGTTTGGAGCCTATATGTAAAAATTGCTTGGAGTTTTCATTCCAGAACATGCTATAGGAGAAACAAACAGGAAAGCGGCAGACTTATTTGGCATCGTGCACTCATCCCAAATGATAAGTTTGCAATTTGTTGGACAATCGCCTTATAAGACCTTTTGCTTGTATTGCATATAGGATTCTCAGAGTGAGTTAAATCAGAGATAACTGTAACAGAGAATGTGCTGTGAGGTCACCATCCAAAAGTCTGATAGCTATTCTTGATGGAACAAAGGCAAGAGCTATAAGTAAGAGAGGGTCACCGTTCCCTTCAGCAATCAAATTTCCCATGACTTCATGTGCTGTTAGCTGATCTTTTGTTAGACGAAGTTTATTTGTTCCCACCATATCTCGCAAAATATTCACATCATATTTTGTAATATGTTGTTTTAAGCATCATGTGTTGACTTGTAGGCATGGGTAATACCCGCTATAACAACGTTTTCCCACTAATTTATAAACAAATTGATATCAACTGCTACTAAAAATCAACAATTACAAAATTCAGAAATGCTCAAATAAATATTCTCTATACAAGATGCAACGTACTCACGATGGGCTGTCAACGTGAATGATTTTGGAAAGTATTTTCGATTGAGTTTATATTTTTGTAAAAATATAAAAAAATGTGTGTTTAGTTCAAATTTTGTGTGGTCCGCATTCGCACCTTACTATAATAAAAACTTTAAGATCCAAATGACAGTAGTGGGAAACAAGGAAAAATATTCCTGAATTCTGGATACCACAAAGGTAAAAAGAGGCCAACAATTTGTAGTTAGAAAATGTAAAGTTTGAAGGAAATGATAATGGCATTGTCCAAAGAAAGCGAATTGATTTTAACATTAGCAAAATCACGTAAAAGATTAAAAAATGAAATAGGTTCAAAATGACAACAAACAAAAACATTATCAATTCCCTTTAAAATAATTTTGAAAAATAATTAAAAATCAGAGAAATAGTGGTACGGAAGTGAAACAAGTGTCGCTGAGAAGCTATCTTTTAGGTAGATTCCTTATAGGAAGTCTACCTATTGCAATGGTTCTCATGACACGACTTTCGGAAAATTTCTGCAGATCTCCACTGATCATGACCCCTAGAATCCAAAACCACCCTTCGTTAAAAAGTTTATATATATATATATATATATAACGCTTTTCCCCATGTTATCTTGTGAACACGATAACTGGAGTAATTTTCATTTAATTTTAACCAGAGTGGGGTATGTTGTAAGGGTAGTGAAAATCTCGGTCGAGTTCGTAGATGAGCTATCCAGCTCAAAGGGGGTGGAAATTTTCATTTTCCCATAATTCCTTTAGAATTGAAAATAGAAAGAAAATTCAAATTAGGCAAATTATAGCCTTATCATAACGAACACTTTTTGCGTTTAAACTTTTTCGATAGCTGGAAATGCTTAGAAGTTATGAGCTGAAAAGTGATTTTCCCACCCTTCCCCTCCTCTCCCCCTAACTTAAACTAAGTTTTAACCTATGCATGTTACCCCTTGTTGGAAAGCTCTCGTCATTTGCAGTCTCTTCCACCCGCTTTAATTCTTGTAGCTCTAATCCTTATGAGAATAGAGGGCGAAATGTTCTTTTCCTTAGTATTAGTAGAGACGTATATATATATAACGCTTTTGCCGATCTTATCTTGTGAACACGAAAACTAGAGTAATTTTGATTAGATTTTAACCGGCGAGGGATATGTTGTAAGGTCAGTGAAAATATCGACTAAGTTTGTAGATGGGCTAACCAGCTAAAAGGGGGTGGAAATGGTGGGGGACTGAAAATCTCTTTTTCCCATTATTCCTTTAGGATTGAAGATAGAATGAAAACTCAAAATAGGCAAATTATTGCCTCTTTATAATAAACAACTTCTGTATCGAAACTTTTTTGATAGCTACATTTTTTTAGAAGTTATGAGCTAAAATGCCTAAAGATAGGAAAAAATTCAATTCTACGACTAAAGAAAGGGAAAAAAAATTCAATTAGGCGAATTATCACCTTATCAGAACGAACAACTTTTATATTAAAACTTTTTGTCAGTTAAACGTTTAGAAGCTATGAGTCAAAAGTGATATTCAATCTCCAATTTATCATTTGTCTATTACTGTGTTATGATTGAAGATAGAAAGAAACTTTCAATTAGGGGAATTATCACATAATCATAACGAACAACTTTTGTATTAAAATTTTTTTGACAGCTACAATTGCTTAGAAGTTATGAGCTGAAAAGCGATGTTCAATTCCTCCCAATTTATCGTTTCCTCATAGCTCTGTTACGATTGAAGATAGAATGAAAATTTCAGTTAGGGGAATTATCACCTTATCATAACAAACTACTTTTATATTGAAAGTTTTTTGACAGCAAGAATTACTTAGAAGTTATGAGTTCCCATCAGCCTCATTCACTTCCACTTTTTATACAGTAAACAAGTTGATATACCTGGCTTTGCTTCCGGATTAAAATGTTTTCATGTTTAATATTTTTAATGTAAAAATTACTATTGTATAAATATTATAATACGCAGTTTCTTTTTTTTATCTGAAACGTTTTTAATTAAAATGAGAATATCAATTGAAACAGACGATTTTTAAAAACAGCCGTTTTCTCCATACATTATTATTTGTTATATAGGTACTTCAAATTTTGTTAACAATTACTAAAGTAAAAGAAAGGTTTTAGCGAATATTTTGAAACAAATAAATTGACTAGTTAATTATTCATTAATTTAAAGCAAGAAAATAAAATTAAAACGCCCTTCTACGGAGTAAAATCGTCTAATCGTCTTTCTGAAGAGAACAGTCCGTTGTTAGATCAATTTTCCAACTTTAACTGCGACTCGAATCCTTTTGTATAACTAAATTAAAAGCATAACAGGTGCTGCGTATTTAATAGAATTACAAGCAAAAGACCCAACGACTGGCATTAAAATTGATTTTGATGAAATAAAATGCCGGAATAATATTTTTAAATTTGTGTATTTAAAGTTAAACTGAAGACTTCTAGTTTAATAAAAGCGTGTAAAAGAGAGCGTAATAAATATTCATGAATTTATTTTCTATACGCATATGCCAGAATTTGATGTGCATTCATGGTATCTCAGCCACGAACTTAAGTTTTGAGATAGTTTTCTTGTATGTTTCTTCTTCGAATGTTTCTTTCCTTTTCCAATAAATATCGGATCCAACTCACGTCTTGTGTTTTCGTCAGTGTTATACTTTGGGCGCAATGCTTTTGAATAGTTGATGTTTCAACACATCATTATAAGTTTGAGAAAAATTGCTTTTAAACTCTAGAGAATCAATATTTTCTTTTTGAAAATAAAAAAAAAGAACTCTGCTTAAATCTTCTCTCAGCTTGCTAAACTACTTAGCTTTAAATACTAAGCATACAAAATTAAATTTATTACTGTTATTGCTTTCTTTTATACAAAGTAAAGTATTTACAAAGAGAGTAGTGCAATTGTCCAAAAATTTGAATTCGATATTTTGATCATCCTCCATTTTTAAAGAATATCGATGATTTATGGAAACGAAGGAGCGTTGCGTTTAAAAACATTAATTCACCTAACAATCCAATAATTACTGAAACTGAAATTTTAAATACTGAAAATTCGAACTTTGATATTTTGATCTAACATTTGCCCGCTGTAGTTATAAAAAACACTTTCACCGCTTTCGGACGAGATATCTCGTTCTTGAGGATCATTCATTGAGTGCCAGTGACGAGTTGTGGTTATATTAATTAATGTTATTACTTTCTCTTATACAAAGTAAAGTATATACAAAGAGAGAGTAGTGAAATTGTCCAAAAATTCGAATTCGAGATTTTGATCATTCTCCTTATTTTAGCCCTTATCGAGTTCGAAAAAGGCATTTTTTAAATTACATCTACTTATGAAGGTGTTAACTCAAAAACGGAAAATTCTAGACACATGAATTGTGGTATATCGTCTTGGCACTGAAATTGTAGCTCTGTATCAAATTTTCAATCCAATCAGTGAACAAGAAGATGTTCTAAATATATATAATATCATGGGTTCGGTGTAGTGTAAAAATGCATTTCCAAAGAAGGCAGCAGTCGTTGACGAACAATGAACAGTTTCTTTATTTAATTTATAGTTTTCAGTTGATTTGTGGGTAATTTAGAGAAATATCAAGCCATGGTTGAAGTATAAAGGGACTCAAAGCGCAGCCACCGGCGACGTATCAAACAAAAAAAAATTACGCCGAAGCGCGGTGTCTGGTAGGAAGGTTACACGTTTTTAAAAAGAGAAAGACGGTTGCCGTCGAACATATTTATACTGCTGGAGGAACGGGGAAATTACCGAACGCTGTAAGCCGATTGAATTCGGATTTCTTACAGTTAAGGTAGCAGTTATTCTTCGACTAGAGCTTAAATTGAAATAATTTTACGAATTTAAAGTTAATAATCGTTTTTTAAAAAGTAGAAAAATGTGAAATCATTACTCGATCCCTTGTACTATACTAGACAGAACGCAGCCCCATGGCCCCGTGCCTGATACCA
>BGPR01000026.1:2250815-2369880 GCA_013235015.1 Araneus ventricosus | reverse complement strand
GCCCCATGGCCCCGTGCCTGATACCATTACGGCAACCGAACCGGTCGAATGGACACGGGACAGCCCCTTGTACTATACTCCGTTTCCGGCCTGGGCCGGTTCGCTCCGCCTTAGACGACCTGGTGAAACCGGGCTCCCCCAGTCCAACCATATCGACACCGAGCTTAGCGCGGACGCCTGATCGACATAGAGAGACGGAGGACAGAGCTCCCAACCTCACTCCGTCCGACAGCCTAGCCCTCCTAGCAGCTGGATTACAAGACCACGCCACCGGTCTCGGGCCCCTTGTACTATACTAGGAACCTCAATACAAAACACCCCTATTGAGTCAGAATATGAGAAAGTCGAGGGGAGAACATTCCCGCTGCTTTAAATTTGTCATCGGGGTATATATCTTTATATCTTTTCATAGAACGGGATCAGATTTAAGCACATACAGGGTGTCTACTTGGAACGTGGCCCAATATTGGATTTCTAAACCAAGTGAGATAGGCATAGACTTCCAATTGGAAAAATGCTTTGAATGGTGTAAAAAAATATATATTATGTAATTTGAGTCAATAAATGTAATGCTGAAAAAATTACGAAGTCTAAATTTTTATACAGCGCCTCGGTCATATCAGTCATATTCAGTAAAATATTCTTGACACATTAGTGTTTTAAACAAAAAAAGCTTAGAGAATGGATGCGACGAGTTATGGAGCTTTGAATTTCTTAATTTTAAACCAGTCAGCGGTCGAGCAGAGCAAGCTCTCCGCATTGATTGGAGGATCTTCCTCGAGGGGACATTTAAATGGTCTAAAGTGGTCCAAGATTGCATCGCAATGCATTTATGCACTCCAAAAGAATAAAATATAATTCCTTACGCCATTTAAAGCATTTTTCCTATTGGAAGTACATGCATATTTCTAACGGTTTAGATATTAGCTATGGGACCACGTTTGGAGTGGACACCCTGTATAATAACACAGAGGATACAGTCCTACCGCCACGAGAAAACCCCCAGACACCGGACATGCTGGTGGCGGTCGTTACGGAAACGGGATATCCCACTGCATTTTGGGGTGAAGGAAAGGGCTTTATTTCATTTGGCGCAGATAGAACCGGCGGAAGTCTCATTTCGTTTTGTACTTCGGCCGAAAACGAATTCCTCGCCTAACGAAGTGCGCTTAGTTTGCCAAATGTTGCGGTTGATCTTATACCTTTTTCCCCTCCATTCTTTGACTCGTCTACTTGAGGCAGCCCAGTTCAAGGTTTTTCTCGTGGCGGTAGGACAGTAATCAATAGACAAGGGAAATGTGTTAAAAATACTAATGCTTTCTAATGGTAAATATCTACAAGTTTTTTTTCCATTCGACATTTACTTCCCCATAGATCATTTTGAAAGATAATTTATGGCTTATTCCTGGACCATGCCATCTAACCATAACTAAACTTAACTCTTTAAATCCCCAGACAATTGTTTAGCCCTAAAGCTTCCTTTCTCAGCGTAAGCAGAGAAACGAGGATATATTTAGATTTAACCGACATAAACCATAGGAGAAGTACTTTTTAAAATCCTTCAATTCTTCAAACGTTTTCGTTTTATTTGAATGGCAAAAGGAGGAGGTAAAAGTAAATTCTTGGAGACAAAACGGATCACGAAGTGCTTTTAAATATTCTTTGACTTCGCAAAAATTTTGCTTTCGTTATTTCGGACATTTCAAAGTGGCGAATAAATTTGCTTTTACCTTTTAAAAATAAATCTCCCTTAAAACATATTTTTTGGCTATAGTATACTTTTTTTTGTTGTGATCCATTTTCACACAAAATCACATTACGTTACAGGCTGGTACTTTTATCCATTTAAGGGTTGCTCAGTATAAAATGTTGTTGCTGAATATTTACGAAGATGTTATAAAAGGCCAAACCATCAACAAAGAACAAAGGTGGCATTAAAACTTTCACCGAGCACAAAAAAGCCATTTTTTTGTGTATGAGAACACGATAACTCAAAAACACAACGAGCTAGAAGGATGAAATTTAGCGCGTGGCCTTTACACCATCGTAGTAGATTTCTATCAAACTTTGGGCGAAATCCTTCAATAGGAAGTTCCTCTATCTGTCCTCGGCGTGCATGTGAGGACGAAAACTCGCAAGCTTAGTTCAGTTATATTAACGTCTCGTTTTGAAGCAACACGAGGGCCGTGTTGGGACGGACCTCCTCATTTTGAACCGCGGTCAGATGACGAGGAAGACACCTGAGCTGTCGCCCCTTCACCAAAACTTTTGACCCACTATGTATGATTTAACGTGCAACCGAAAAATCACAAATGCAGAGAGTAAACAATTAAGAAATTCGGCATTAGTTTTGCCACCAGAAATGAAGATGTTGTTGAAACTCCAAGTCCAAGAGTCCAGGAATGTCGCCTGGTGGCGCTGCGCTCTACTTCCATGTTCATACAGCATATTGTCAGTCTCTGACTAATGCTTGTCTTATGACTGTCGTGTGCTGCGAGTATTCCGTGTTGGTCTTGTGATGTCTTTTGTGTTGTCTACGTCAATAAATCAATGTTCTTTTCGCCATGGAGTGTCTTTAAATGCTGCCCAAGAATCCTCTTCTGACAGGCAGAGATAATTGACAGATAAGATGATTTATTACTGATTGCATATTTGCGAAGTATGAACAGATGTTTATTGAAATTTGTGCTAAATCCGTCTAAGCGTTGATCGTCTGTCGATCTGGCTGTTCGTGCGTGTGTGAACGATATTACACATAAATGCCAGAAGTTATGTGGGTAAATTTTAACAAATGATATTTAAAACAAAATTGTATATATCTGTGTCTTATTTTCGACTAAATCGGTAGACAGCGGGTAGACTGTCTATACGAGTGTGTGTGTGAACGTGATGACATAAAAATGCAAAAATCTAGAAAAATGGCTTGTAGTCTAGACGACAAAATTGTAAATGTGGATGTTTTGACCTAATCGGTCAAGCGGAAGATGCATATTCGATTATCTTAACTGTACTACGAAGTCTAACACAAAACGTGCCTTATTGTATATGCATACGAGAAAGTCGAGTCGCGAACATATTCTCTGGGTTTTCGTAGGGGTACCTAAAGATCAAGTGCTTTTTCTGCCACTGCCACCTAACACTGGTGAAATCAAAACGAGAATCACTGAGGCCTTTTAAACTTTAACATTGGACAGGAAAACCTTAACACTGGGCGGAAAAAAATTGTTCTTGTAAAATCAAACTTTTGTTTTTATTAGCAGTTTTGCAATGAAATTTAAAAAGTGTTAATATTAAAAAACTGTATAAAAACTGTTAATATTAAAAAAAAACTGTATAAAAACTGTTAATATTAAAAAACGACTTTATTTAACAAAAACAGCTTTTTAGTTTCCTTACAAAACTGAATGTGAATAAAACTGTTGGGAATGAAACTAGTTTTTAATGAAATTAAAAACTGCTTTTGTAAAATTAAACAGGTTTATGAAAATTTTTTAATGAAATTAAAAAACATTTTTTGTTAATAAAACCGTTTTCTGGGAACAGGATTAATCTGGACACTGAGTATATATGGTTCAGGATTCTCTTGACTATCGCATTGAATTTTTATGAATTTATGGTATTTATAACTTTACAATGTGCTATTTTTGAAGTGATTGGTAAACCAATGTTGTAGTTTTCCCCCATTTCTAATACAGTGCTTCAAAGCGGGGATAGTTTTTGTAATCACTGAATTGAACGTTTATGAATTAATGGCATTTGTAACATTTCAATGTTTTTTGGAAGAGAATGGTCATCCAAGATTTGGTTGGTCCAATGGTTTCCAAGTTTGCAAATATATCCGTTCAAAGCTGATGTACTCAATTGAAGTTCCCTTGTATACTGAACATCCACTTAAATTCACAGACTTTTAAAACACAAAGGCATTTTTGATCTTTAACTTTATAACTGGATACGTTATTAGTCAGAGATTTCTACCATGAAAATAAAGGATAAATAAAATGTAAGGACAATAAAAGATATTAACCTTACTCTCATCACATTTATATGTTTGCAATGAGTTTTCCTATTTTTAAAAAACACGCTGCTTAACTTTTTAAATTATAAATAAATATTATTATTATTTGCACTTAAATTCTAATATCAGAATAATTGTAACATGTCCGGATTCAACAGGCTCTAAAGTGATCAGGGGATTCCCCGTTTCCACAGTATTTATAGTTCGGACGCTTTGCAATCCGCACTTCTTTTGCTTCAAACGCTCCCGGTGACTTGCGCGCTGCGTTTCTCTCCACTTTCATCACGGGTTAGTTGTTTCGAAAGTATCTTCAATTTGCCTGTATTGAAATGTACCACAACATTTAAAAACGATTAAGTAAAATAAACTCTTCTTCCGTTAACGCCGTCTTCTATTTTAAAACGCCCCAACACTTCCCCCTGGGGATACTGTTATATATGTTATTAAATGATAGAGATTTTCTCTTTCCGGTTAACATCATGAGGCTTATTTTTTGGCAGGAAGAAATAAGATCGGCCAGAAAGAAATAAAAATATATTCTTCTATAATAAAACATGCATGCAGTTTTGGAAAATATCTGAAGCATTTTTACTTTAAATTTCACTTTCGGAACTAAGCTGAAGAAAAGTAGAGAGAAAAAAAGAAGGATCAAATTAGGAAATAAATGCTGCCTCTGAGTTGGAATGTCTAAGTACAAATCATAATTAGAGGGAGAATCTAATGCAGAATTTCCTCTTGAAACGAAATCTTGGGAAATAACCTGCGGAAATCGAATAATAAATAATATTGCATACTGGAATTTACTCTTGCTGAAATTTGTAATTTTGCAGCGAGCATTACTTACTCAGAATGGAGTGGGTTTATAAATCTCGAGCCTCCATATATTTCCCCAAGAATTAACTACAAAGGATTGAGATATATTCAGTGATTCTCACTGCGTGAACACATCTTACACTTGAGCTTAGATTTCAAAGGAGGAGTTTTCTAGACAGCAGGTAATCAGCATTATCGATTCGGTTGAGGTTCTACCGTCCTTTCCCGAGTTGGAGGATGTTAAATGTTATTTAATTCTAAGTTCGCAGTCTGTAAAGGGCAATTACAAACCAATCGATGTATCTAATTGCATTCTCGGCTGCACTGAAAACATTCCGCTCTGTTGCAAGACTATTGTCTTCCCTCTAGGCCTGGAGTTCGTTCTGCAGTTACTATGATGCGATACTGGACATTTGGACTACATTAAGGGTACGAGGAAATAATCGAAATTTAGAAGTGGTAGGATGAGGCTGATGTTTGGAAACTGGTTTAATCGATTAAAACAGTACTTTATAGAACCTTACACTTGTAAATCATGTGATCAGTTTAACTTGCTTCATTTCACTTCTTTAGTGAGCCGATTTGCGATTGCGGAAATGTTAATCTTCTTGTATGCTTTGGATTTGAAGTCTTTCATTCTATTTAGGTAGAAGATGTGCTCCCGCCTAGACGGGCTGTTTTCCTGCCAACAATAACTCAAATCTGATTGTCACAGATTTACTAATGGAATTTTCAGTCGAAAATATTATGCTACCTGGCCGATTTGTGAATTATCTGCTGTAGTTTAACAATACTCCTTGTTGTGTGGATTTTTTCATTCGAACTTTAACGTGGCTAGGATTCTGGCATCTTGATAACGCAACATAAAGAATCGGCATAAATAAAATGAGGTGAAACTGCTGAACTCGGCTCATTGACCTTTGCCACAATCCTGCTTGAATATGCAATGGTTAGATAAAGTGAAATTTGGAATCCCGTAACTAACGTCGATATATCCGCCCATAACTAACGCCAATCCATAACTAATGCCAATATAAAAAAAAGACATTGGATGAAAGGGTCATTGGCTCAGTTGTCAAGACACTGCACTTCAAACCCGGCGTTGCGGGTTCGTTCTTCGCTTAATTTAATTTTGCTCCAGAAGACCTGTCTGAGTTGTTTGACGCCAAAACTGAAATTGTGATTTGCACGAGCCATTATGACGCAGACCAAAGGAGAGGGGATATTTTTAACTCCACCTGCGTTGCCGACTTCTCTGGGCTTTTATATTATAGATAAATAAAGTATGAGAAAGATAAAATAAATTTTGTAGGAGGTCAAAAATACTTAAAACGAACTATTTAATCTTAGATGACAACTAATTAATAAGTAGAAATGCTATATATGTTCTAACTCTCCTCCTCCAAATCGCTTAATGGCAGTGGCGGCTCCTCTATTTGTGCACATGAGCACGTGAACCCCTAGAGAAAAACGAAGAAATAAACTTATTAACAAATTAAATAAAATAATATTAAATATACTTCCAGATTTTTTGTCAATTTCCAGGATTAGTTTCCCTCATTTTAAATACTCTAATACGTGGCTAACGTACTGTATTGTAGGTTACTACAGCACAGCGCACTTGGTCTTTCCTCGATCGCACGTGCGATCGAAGAAATGCCCTTGAAAAGCAGCTTATAGCCACAGAAGCGGACCGAGGAGCGGGAGAGGAAAGGCACCGCCGATACCATTCCATTCGCACATCTGCAGTGTGCGGAAGCTCGACGAAGTTCGCATTGTGTGCAGTTATCTCGTTCGAATTCTCCCTTGGTTTGCTATATCGGTTAGTTAATTCGTTTTTTTATTGTTAGTATTTTTCTTTATATATATTTTACGAACTAGTGTAAACAGTTGAAATGGCCCTTTGTAAAATCAATGTTTCGGAACTAAAGCAATTACATTTTTCAACATTGTGTTTGGAAAGAAAAATTGAATTGAAATTACTCAGGCCAACGCTTTTGCTAAACCTTATCTAGGTGACGAAATGTAAGACTAGAGATTTCCAAAGGAATTCAAACCCGATTCATATCAGAAATGTTCATGGATTTGTGGATGCGAATCGACTGACAGATTGTTTTGTTTTCAATGCCTCCTGTTTGCAAAACAGAATGGTGATTCAAGTTGGGTGAGTTACGGTGTTGCTGAGTTATCACATCTAACTCAGAAAATAAAAAAGTATGAATGCTCACAATCACATTTAAACTCGATCTTGGAATTTAATTTGGTAGGAAAAGATGTATATTTGCCAACAACTGGGCAGTGCATTTCGTTCAAAGGTTAAAAGACGTAATGAGAAAGTTACCAAAAATCGTTATGTTCTAACAAAAATCATTGATTGTATTCTGTTTTGGGTTGTATTTGAGCTTGCACTTCGAGGACATGATAAACGCGAGGATTCATTAATACGGGAGTTTTCAGAGGTCTTATCAACTTCTCAGCAGAACTTGATTCGTCTCTTAAAGACCATCTCACTAGTGCCACTGTTTCCAAAGGAACGTCAAAAGAAATTCAAAATGATTTATTAGACTGCATGCTCCCTGGTTGTCAGGACCACATAAAAAATGAGATCTCAAAAGCAAGTTTTGTTTCAGTAATAGCAGATGAAACTACTGATGTGTCATCCATTTCCCAACTGGTTGTCGTTTTTCGATACGTTTTAAGTAACGGACAACCAGTTGAGAAATTCTGGGAGTTCACGAATCCACTTGGGCATGATGCAAAATCTATACTTAAATGTATCCAAGCAAGTTTGGAAAAAGTATTAGCCAAACCCGAGAAATTAATATCACAGAGCTGCGACGGTACAAACGTGATGAGTGGTCAACACGTTGGTGTTCAAGCTTTTATTCGACGTGCTTACAAGAATGAATAATATGTGCACATCAGCTCAATTTGATTGTTGAGCAAGCAACCAGTCAGAATCAGCAAGTTTGAGTATTTTTTTCCAACCTGAGTGATATTACTAACTTTTCCAATAAATCTCCACAGAGAATTGCTATTCTAGATGAAACTGTTAGAAAAATGACACCTCTTTGTTCAGCTACCAGATGGAATTTTAATAGTCGAACCATCAATAAAGTGTATGAATATAGGGTACAGTTAATTGAATGCATGGGAAAAATAGAGTCAACATCTAAACAAGCTGTAGCAATAAATCAAGCAGGGGCTATTCGTCGTAAGTTAGAAGACTCGAAATTTGTGTTTTGGCTTACAGCGTTTCACAATATTATGCAACATGTCGATGTGTTATACAACCAGCTTCGGAAAACACGAACTGATACAGCACTCATTAGAAACCAAGTAAACGTTTTCCAGCAATCATTAGAAAAAGAAAGGAAGGGAATGGACTCAGTGACAAAGGAGATGTCGGCATCACATGGAACTTCAAGAAAACGATAAAATATTCATATAAATATAACTGCAGCAGCTAAAGAGATATGTGATGTTACCCCCTAATCAAGTAAAAGAGAGATTTTGTTTTATTTCAGATTACTCTGCTGTTTCTCTCCTCGAAGTTCCAAAATTCCAGGAGTGCGTGAAAAAGTTTCCATCTCAGATTCTTGACCAAATAACTGATGTTTATTTCATGTTACAGAAGGATCGTCTGAAAACTGAGCTAAGAGTAATTTACAGTAGATCAGATTTCAGAAATATAACTGGTGCTATTAGTCTTCTACTATTTATTATAGAAAACAATTTCAAGTTTCCTGAGACCTACAAACTGTTGCTAATTATTGTTACCATTCCAATGACCACTGCTGAAGCTGAGAGATGATTCTCAACTCTAAAACGAGTTCAGACATTTTTAAGAAGCACTATAAGCAAGGACAGACTAAGCGCTCTAGCTATGCTCTCGATTGAAAAAAGAATGATAAATGACATCTAAAATTCAATGAAAATGTTATTGATTTGTTTGCCTCGAAAAAAGACAGACGAGTGGATTTAATTTACAAAAATTGTACTTGACTATTTTGTGATCAAAGTTCAAAGCTATATTGTAAACAATATTATAGTTTTATTACATTCCATTGTAAGAAATAAAATGTTACAATTTTTTTACCTACGAGAACTTGTTATTTTTTAGTTGCATTGTTTTCCTTTAACTTGTGAACACGCAAATGTATTTTAACTTGTAAGTTACGTCATTTTTAGATTTATTTATTTATTTATTATTCTGCGGATTTAATTTTCAAAATTTGTTTTGTGAACCTCCATTTAATTAACTCACGAGCCGCCACTGCTTAATGGATTAAGGATCTCACTAAAATTTGGGGTTTCAACTACTTTTATAGCTGTTCAAAAAGTGTACAATTATATAAAATTATAAGATCATTAGTCTTTAAAAGTACTGTAATCAGTTAATTATAAAGCTTTGTTGTTTCCTTAAAGCGATAGGTTATATATGAAAGAATTCAACTTAAACAACAAATATTACATCAAGTCGGTCGCCCTCCCATTTTTGCTGGAAAAAAATTGGAAATTATAAAAAAAAACAACTGCGTCCGGGAAAGCTAGAAAATTTTGTAAATAAATTTTGTTGTCTACACCTATATTCCCGGGTACTTTTAGATGTCTATAAAGTTTTTGCCCTCCCCCATCCCCACTTTTGCCACCTAATCGCCCACACTGGTACTATCTAACCATAACTGATCTTGAACCATAAAATTCCCAGGCAGTTATTTATTTCTAAAGCTCTCTCTTTCAGTGCAAGCAGAGGAATAGGGATACATTGAGATTTAACTGACCTAAACCACAGGAAAAGTGCTTTTTAAGATCCCACAATTTTTTAAACGCTTTCGTTTTGCGTTGATAGTAAGCAGAGCAGATGGAAGTAGGTTTCTGGAGACGAAAGGGATCAAAGGAATTTCCAGATATTCAGACTCTTTAAAAATTTTTTACTTTTGTTATATTAGACATATTAAAAAGGCGAATAAATTTACTGTTACCCTTTAAAGATAAATCGCTTTCTCTTTGTACACAATTTCTTTGCATATTATTTTCTTTGTAGTAATCGGCCCTTACAGGAGCAATGTAGGGTACAGGAAGGCATTTTTATTGCTTTTGTTATGTGCTTTAAGGATTGTTAAAACCCAGTAATATAAAATGTTTTTATGAATACTTACGAAGAACATTGAACAAAGGGACAGTTTTTCTAGAATGGAATTTAATTGTGTGATGATTATACATTTAAGAATTTATGGTATTAAAACACTTAAAGCTATTAAAATTAACATGGCGATAATGAATCATAGTAGTAAAACTACATTAAATGTTATTTTTGAAGTGCTTTGTAACTTTTTTCCGTTTGTAAATAAGCTGAGAAAGTAGGAAGTAAGTAAAAAATTTGTAAATAAGCTTTCAAAGCTGAGAAAACCTTCTTAATTCCCCTGTTTATTGAATACACATTTAACTACATAAATGTTTACTACTGGATATGTTATAAGGAAGGGATTTCTAACATGAAATTAATTAAGAATCAGAGCAATATTCGCTTTTACTACATTCAAAAAGTAAATTTATGTATAATATTAAACGATGCAAAGATTCTCTTTCGAGCAAATACTGAGTGGTTCCCCCTTCAAAAAATAAATAAAATAGAATTCAGTAAGAAAGAAATAATAATAAGCTTTTGTATAAGAAAAATTCGTTCAGTTTTGAAATTATCCTAGGAAAATAGTATTTACGTTTAAATAAAGAAATGTTTGTTTTGTATTTCACTTTCTGAACTACACTGAAGGAAAGCAAGAAGTATGGATGAAATAAGTAATAAATTTTATATCTGAGTTGGAATTTTCACAATAATTTATAATTAGAGCAGAATTCAACAGTTGTGTAAATTTAGAGCGATCTTTTGAAACTCATAATCATGGGAAACAACCAGTGACAATCAAATGCATATTCACTCAGATCTGATCACCGTTGTAGATTCTAAAGACCATCTGAGTTCCAATTTGCAGTTTTCTGGAGAATGTAATTTACTTGGAATGATGCCAGACAGATATAATCGGAATGGATTCATTTCTCAGAGAATTAGCTACAAGGGATACAGATATATTCAGTGAATCTCACTATACGAACACTACTTACACATGAGCTTAGATTTCAAAGGAGGAGTTTTCGTGATAGCATGTAAGCAATATTATGGATTGTGTTTTGGTTCTACCGTCCTTTCCCGAGTTGGAGGATGTTAAATGTTATTTAATTCTAAGTTTGCAGCCTGTAAAGTACAATTACAAACCAATCGCTGTATCTAATTACAGACTCGGTTGCACTGAAAACATTTTGGTCTGTTGTAAGACTGTTGTCTTCCCTTTAGGCCTTAAATCCGAGTTCGATTTGCAGTAACTTTGATGCCATACTGGCAGTTTGGACTACATTAAGAGGTTTAAGGAAGTAATTGAAATTTAGAAGTGGTGGCACGAGATTGATGCTTGGAAATTGATTTAATAGATTAAAACTATACATTATAGAACATTATATTAGAAGATGGTGAGATGGGTTAAATTTAATCGTATTTTTCGAACTTACCTTATGATATTACTGCGAAACGGTTCGCATTTTTCAATGATTTGAATTTCGGATCAGCCTATTTAAATTACTCAAAAAAATCCCACTTTTAAAAAATCGCACAAACAACAGAATTCAAGTCTATGGAAGAAAGAAAATAATGTTAATTAGATGATTAGAATCCACTTCTTTGAGGCTAAAAGAATTTCAGTTTTGTCGGCAAATTGTACAAACACATGCTCAGAAAAGGGGGGGGGGGATGGGACAATGGCCTGCTTTTATCCCGTCGAGATAACGACTTGCTATTGTCCAAAACGGTATTTTCTGAAGTGTTCACAGATGGACTGAAGAGAAAAACCTTTAGTCGAGGAACCATTGTGGACAATTATTGGTCTACTGTGAACTGTCCTTAATTTAGAATATCGAACACGAAGTTTATCAGAAAACAGACGAACGAACAATCGCAAAGATCCTCTGCCACGTAGAATTTTCGGACAGCAAGCTGTGGAAATCATATACCAGCAGAAGGACGTTCGATCCACGATTCAGATGGCGGATCTTCTGTGGACTCAAGTCTCAAGCCTGAAACATTTCGGTCCTGATAGTGTGACCTTATCACCACGCCGCCGCTGCCCTAATAGTTCATAAGACTTTAGTCCTGTAAAACATGTGGCAGGCAAAACTTGTACAAAGAAGGGTCGTAGAAACGCTTACGACCCTGTTTTATTCAAGGCCATGGTTAATGTCCGTGTGACGCCTTCTTTGAAGTTTCTTCCTCAGTCTCAGTTTTTGACGATTTGTCAAAGCATTGTGGGGAAAATGTAACATTTGCAAATGGACTAAATGCGTACTGTAAAACAGATACGAAACTTTATTTTCGAAATTTTCATCTTAAGAAAATATTTTAAATTGACTGAAGAATTTGATTCGAAATTTATTGGATAGGTTCTCATGTTTCTTGAATTTTTTCTAGAATAGTGTTCTTTCGGATGAATCACGATACGTACTGTTTGAATAGAATTACTGCGAACAATTCTATGTTTAACCTCAGTAAAAGTACATTTGAAATTTTCATCTTAAGAAAATTTTGATTCGAAATCTGTCGGATAGGTTCACATGTTTTTTGAATTTCTTCAAGAATAGCGTTCTTTCGAATTATCAGATAATTTACACAAGCTAAATCAAAACGATAAAAGTAAAAAAGCATCAATATGAGCAGTAAATAACGCCTTTGTGGTACAATTTCTGGTTCAAAATTATTATTAAAACACAGATACGACAGCCGAATAATTTCAATAAGATCTCCTGAATTGCGTGACCTTGAGGAAGCAACCTGCGGCAACTAAATTCACTTTCACTGCAATCTGATTAAGATCATGGACTGGCGAAGATTACCCTATCCCAGTTTGTAATTTTGTGGAGGAAAGTAATTTAGTAGGAATGCAGCGGAATTATCAATTCTAAGCTTCAATCGATATTGATACATGTCTCTGAGAACTTAACTGTATGCTATACTCATATTCAGCAATTTCTCACTATAGTTTCCTTACCAAACACAACTAACTCTAAATTTTAAACTTCAAAGGGAGGAGTTTTCTTGACAGCATATAATTGACATCATTGATTCAGTTGCTGTAGTACCATCTTCCCTTGAACTAGAAGATAGTAAATTTTGCTCAATTCTAGATTTATGTACTCTGTTAAGAACTGTGACAGAGCTGTCTATGTGTGTAATTTCCCTCTGTTCCACCAAAACCTGCCAGCTTGTTGTAATACAATTGTCTACCGCTTCATATTTTATGTCCAAGCTGGCTTCGCCGAACCTTCTATGCGATTCTGGGTATTTCGATCATATTTAAGAAGTTTGAGATTATTAAGTACAGTTATCTCTCACTTAAGCGCGGGCGCAGGGGACAGCGGGGAAAAAAAATCGCGCATAAGTGAAAAAACACAAAGTGGAGCTTAAAAGTGAAACATCAATACAGTGTACATGTATTGTTAATTAATACTACTGAAAAATGTAAATAAGATGTTTCAAAATGCAAATACGTGTATAACTTCCGTTAATTATTTTTAAGAACACAAAGAAAATAGAAATGCTCCCGATTTTTTAAAATCGCTCTCAATGTCGATTCTGGGACATTAAAATACTCCGCTAAAACTTTTTTGGAGGTGCAAGGATTTTCTTCGAATTTTTTAATAACATGCATTTTAAACAAAAGCGACAATTTCGTTCTTTTCGCCATTTTAAAACGTAACCATCTAGCCATAACCAAAACTCCACAGATGGTTCTTTCGTTAGCGATCAATGCCACGTGGTACATAAAATACTAACCTCTCTAATTGGCTGCTGTATAAATGCGACTTTTACTGATGTCAATCACAAGAACCCCCTCGTACACCCCTGTACATAAGTGAGAGGAATGTGTTCCTGGAATCTCAAGAATAGAGGAAGGGCGAGGGAATGCATTCTTAGAAACAGAGCAAAAAGGGTTTTTGCTCTGCTGGAAAAAAAAACTTTTTGAACTAAGAAAATTTTTGCGACGCGCATAAGTGAGAGGTTCTTTTTTAGTGCAGCGCATAAATGAATAAGTCTTATCATTGTTTTCCTATACCCCTGGCCGGGACCGCGGAAAAAACGCTCATAAGTGAAAAACGCGCATAAAAGAGAGCGCGTATAAGTGAAAGTTCACTGTATCGGAATTTTTGTGAATGAGGAGAATAAGATTAATGTTTAGAAATAGATTTTATGGATTAAGATTACGACCAGCTATAAAACCTTAGATATGTAGTTCATGTATGTTCGATTAAGTAGTAGTTACAATTTATAAAATTTAGCAAAATTAATTAATTAAAATAAATTAAAATAAAATAAAAACATATTTTGCATTAAATAGAAAGGCGCATATGCAGCCAAATCTAATAAAATACACAGACAAATAATAGAAATTTAAATTAAAAGGAAAATAAATTAAAAGAAACAAAAAGTAAGCAATGGTAATAATGAAAAATAATGAAAACAATAAACGTTTTTGCGCGCAAACGCAGCAGCAAAAAGTAAATGCTTCAACAGAATTTTTTTTAAAGATAACACAACAAAAACTATAGAATAAAAAACCAAATATTCTCTAATGCTTACAACACTTTACAAAAGTTAGAAATTATTCAAAATGGAAAGGAACTAAAACGGCGCACTCATCAGAAACCACACGCCATTATTAGTTCAAAAAGGACAAAATTTTCTGTAGAAAGGAATGACAAAAAGTCAAAATTTATTCCTTCCTGTGGTAGCGCGCAAAAACGTTTATTGTTTTCATTATATTACTATTATTTACTTTTTGTTTCTTTTAATTTAAATTTCTATTATTCGATTAAGTAGCCTTCACACGGGGTCAATAGCTGGCTGCTCTAGACTCCAGGTCACTCGACCAGTCGTCAAGCAAGCTCACTTATGTTAGCCACAATTTCAACAAAGCATTCCAAAATGCGCCTTTTTGCCATCCAAAGATCCTTGTCACACGACCTCATTTCACTTTTGTGAACTTTTTTCATTCCCATTCTTCTTTTTCAAACATCGCTTCGTTCTACGCGTACGTTTACGAATGAAATGACACCTCCTGGTGTTCACAGAAAACATTTAACCGAAGCACAGAAGGAAATATTGAACAAATGTTTTTTATGTATCACCAAAATAATAAAGTATTGAACGAAGTCGGAATGCATATCTATATTCACGGAGCTACTTTCTATATTAGGCAGATTCCTTATAGGAATACTACTTATTGCAACGGTGGCCGTGTTCGTAGATGGGCTCTATAGCTCAAAGGGGGTGAAATGGTAGGAGGTCGAAATTTTCCTCGCGTCTTAACCCGTTAACACCCAGCATCCTATTTATAGGAGAGTTACATTTCAGTTCCGCGGCTGAACCGAATGCATTCCAGTGTGTCTCTTTTGTTTTTTCAATAGGTATTTACAAACTCCTAAACAATTTTAAACAGAAAATTTGCAACTAGTTACAGAGATTTTGAAGTCAAAGTGCTGCCATTTCGAAATTTTTTACTTTTCATTCAAAGCTTTAGAAAATGATTTTCTAAAGATTTTTTAAATATTTATTTCTAAAATAAAATATTTTTTTTCTCGAATTTAATTTTATTTCGCAGTTAACATATATTGGTAATGGGTTAGCTCTCTTATGATCAAAGAAAGAAAGTTTAAATCAGAAGGATTATCGCCGCACCACAACGAAAAACTTATGTATTGAATGTTTTTGATAGCTACAAATGCCTAGAAGTTATTTTTAACTCCCCCCTCCAGCATCTTACACTGCATTTTAACCTATCCACGTGACACTTTGCTAGAAAGCTCTCATCATTTGCATTCTCGTATACCCTCTTTCATCTTCAGAGCTCTAATCTTTATGAAATTAGAGGACAAAAGGAACCTACCTTTGTTCTTTTGTTGTACCTTCGCCTTCTGGTTTGCCGATAGGAATTTTAATTATTTTTTTAAAACTATGTTGAAAATGCTAAAATGATCATTCGCAGTGAAAAAATACTAAAGCAACAATTTAAAATCAGAGATAGTTTCAGAAAATATAAACTGGAAATAAAATAAAAATTAGTGTAGTCAAAATTTAATTTTTAAGAATCATTTCTGATTGTTCGATTTACTATTTATGTGAATTACGAAAAAATTAAAATTAATTCTAAAAATATATAAAATGTAAGTAAAAAGAACATAAATATTTGGAAATAATGAAACCTGCTTATTTTTTAATATGGTACTTTTCAAAATTTGAACAAAATAATTTATATGTAAATAGTAGTGAGGTCAAAGAAGTAGTAAAAATCGATGAAATACCATGCTCGAAATTCATAATTAGAATTCCGATTCGACCAATGGCAGATAAATTCCTTCTGATCTCTGGAAATGCATAATCTTAAGAAAGCAACATGGGGCAACCAACTGATACTGATTAATATACTGATTTAGCTTATAGATTGACGAGGATTACCTAGTTCCAATTTGGAATTTCGTGGGGGGAGAAGTAATTTATATGGAATGGAGCGGAATTATTAATCCCGAGCCTCCATCAGATAAGGGTTACAAATATTCAGCGGCTTTTACTACAGTTTCATTCTCGAATCCAACTCAAATTCGAACTTGAACTTCAAAGGAGGAGTTGGGTTGATAGCAGGTAATCAGCATTACTGATTCTGTTATCATTCTGTCGTCTTTTTCTGTCCTGGAGGAAGGTAAATTTTGTTTGAATCCAGTCTGTTAAATGCAATTACGAACAAGCTAAGACTATACCAGTCGGTTGCATGGCAATTGTTTTAGCTTCCAGTGGTCTTCCACTGTTGGGGGGGGCCCCGCACCACGAATACGTGAATTAAAAGTCGCTATATAAGTAAACGTGTTCTCGCTTTCCTAATGGGTATAGCAATGGTGTGGGATTGAGTTACCTCAACTTCGACGGGCCATACCTCCTGAAGGACAGATTGGACCGAGGCCAATGACGGTCTTTTTGAATCCTTCACTCTCCGTTCCCGTGTTAATATCGCGACGAAATTCATTCAGATCACCCCGCATCCTTAGACAGCGCGGAGGTAATTCCATTTCTAGTTATCTTCCGTGTTTACTTTTAAATTGGATTTACATAAACGTTTGAAGTAATACTGGACTTTTGGGCCACTTTGTTGTTGTTGTTTCTTATTCCACTTGCTCTAGTCCTCATCTAGACCAAGTCCAAGAGTCCGTTCGCCCACAGAAAATATAGGCGAACGATTCATGGTAAAGGAGGAGAGTTGACCTTGGACGCCCGAGGGAAGAAGTCTGACTTTGTCCATTGCCTTTATGCTTTAGCTGGGTATAATGGTGGGGCACTTCAGGAGTCACTTTTAGAAGTACAAGGATATAAATAATATTTGCGCTTTGTCACGGGAGAAGATAAGGCTGATGCTTGAAAGTCCGTTTAATTGCTTGAGATAATAAAGTTTAAAATTTTAGAATTGACCGCAACATGATTAACTTGACTTACTTCATTTGCCTGCTTTCGATCGACGAGCTGCGGTTCAGTTTTGTGATCAAGATTCGAACGATGTTCACCATGAACACACTGTTTACCTGAAAAAAAGAAACTTATATTAGTGAGAGCATTTTTTTTTGCCAATAAAAGTTGTTTTTCCGTAAAAAAATTATTTATAGCACCTAGATTGGGCATAAAATTAGTTACGAAGGAAAGTAAAAGTTAAGGGACATATCGACAAAACGGACTACAGGTTTTACAGGTTTATTAAATATTGATAGGATAGAAAATAATAGAAAGCAAAATTAAATAACTAAATATTGCTTAACCTTATCATATCTGAAGTATATAGTCGTTTAACCCTTTCTAAGGCCGTGCTAAGCATATTTACCACCAAATTCATCAATTTTTAAATGCATTTTTTAAGGTTGGCTCAAGTTCTCGCTTAAGTTTTCGTTGAAACAAAAAACCTGAATGTTCCAATTTCCTATCTCAAACCATAACGAAGTGTCTGGACTTGGTAATTAATTATTAACTAATTAAAAAATAATATCATCCAATAAGCTAAATGAATTTCTTTTCTTAAATTAATTTCAACCCGAAAGTAATTTTATTATACTACTACTGGAAAAATGGCCCTTTAAAGGGTTAACAAGAATTACAAGAGGAAGAAAAAGAATTGAATTTTTTAATCAAAATGTCTGAAAAAAATCAAATAGGAACACGATTAGCGAAATCAGGTTTCATGAAAGCAAGCGATGTAAGCGCAGGGTTGTTCTAATTCACGTTCGCCCATGTTCAGAAGGCTCTAGAGCAGGTTCTATGGCTCCAAAAGAAGCAAAATTTCATCAGAACATAATGCAGGTACGTATTTTATGAGAACAGAAAGAAGTGGTGTGATGTGGAGCACGGTCTCGCATAGAAGCGGCAATCTTGAACGAAAAAAGACTTAACGTCCAGAAGCAAATTTCTAAGCCATTCGTTTGAATTTCGAACGTCACGGTCGATATGAGAGTCTGAGCGTGCGTGTGCACGTAAAAAATGCCGATGCCACTTGGCGATGCGTTCAGCATTCTTCAAACAACTCTTCGTGCAGTCTGCTGTTGATGCTTTTTAAGAAGCTGAACACTATCGTTTAATCTTCAAATATTTGCAGCCGTTTTTCTCAAACATTTTATGTTCGAAATTGTGAACATTGGATAAGTCTAATATTTACAAAAGCAGTGAAAAAAATCCTTGTTACTTTGCAGATATACCTCTGTGAAGAAAAATGAAAGCAACCAAAATCCGCCGAAATGTTTACAGCTAGAAAATTTCGTTTTGCCACGGAGCTACATTTATAGATGACCGTACTATATTTTTCAACAAAAGAGGGATTTTGTTGTATATAAAACTGCTACAGATTGCTCAAGGATAATATCGAGGCTCGGCTTGAAAAGGCGGGAGTCATGATCTGGTCAATATAAGGAATTCGTCCTTCGAAGATTTGGTTTCTGTGGAAGGAAATACGAGGAAGTTCGAGTGAAAACTCTGAAAGAAAATTTAAAGAATAAATTCTTTTCTAATAGAAAATTCTTTATTCGGATAAGAAAAGCATAAAAAAAAGACCACCGAAACTATTTGTGCTTAGATCCGGGATGTTCCTTCATTTTGTATCAAACGCCTTCTCAAATGCCGGATACACATCGGATCACGCAGCTGGGAGGATAAATTTCAAAAACGACAGAGAACATGTAATGTAACAAAATACTGGTTTGACGGTATACTTTAATAGGAATGGCTGAATAGTACTTCTTAAAACATACATTAAATTAAACACTAAGTTTCAGAAATTAAAAGACTGATATATTAGGAAAATAAAACGAAAAGAGAATTTGAATAGGCGAATAGAATTGCTTTCATCTAAAAAAGAAAAATGTGAAGTTAGGTTGTGGGTAAAATTTACATATCAAAATCTACGAAAACAATTTATGTCCATTCTCTTTTTATTTTTAAAAAGAAGTTGCTATTTGAAATAAAATGACAATAAATTTATCACTGAATTAAAAAAAAATCCTTTAAAATATAGTTTTAAAAAGTATGTAGAAAACTCAAAGGTAGTTTTCCTACCACTTACATATACAGTTAGTTTAGTTACATTAACGTCACATTTGGAAGGCACACGAGGGCTATTTTGGTACGGACCTCGTAATTGTGAACCGCGATCAGAAGATAAGGATGGCATTTGCGTTGGCACCTCCCTCTCCAGAATCCCTTACCACACCTGCGGGGGGACATTTCATCCACGACGTCGAATTTAACATATATCAGGCTCACATATACGGCGGATTTTCAATGGAATCTGGTTTCGAGCTAAAACCTCTCCTCTCCCCCCAAACCTAGACCTTACCACTAGGTCACCATGACCTTTACTTAACGGATAGCATCAACTTTTATAAGGCTATGTCATTAAATAATAACATAGCCATAGAAAAGTCCGGTGGGTGTACGATGAAAGCAGTCCGACAAGCTGGATAAATAAAAATGACATTTTATTTTACGAATATTCCAGAAACTCGAAGCACAAGTATCACGAAAAGAACAGCACTTACACAAATTAGCCACAAAAGCAGACAGCAAATCACTAATAATAACACTAACAGCACTTTCGTTTTTTTCACTCGGAGTCTATCAGCTTACCAGCTCGCACTGCGGACAAGATTACAAAGAGATTTCAAAGACGTTCAAACTCATTCACTCGTCGCAGCAACTCCGGGTATTTATAGTCTTCCCGACACGGCGTGACGCCATATAGATTCATCTAGAACAATCTTTATAATTCTGTTTCTAATGGAGATAGGACTATGATTCTAGTATTTTCAAGGACTTTCATTTTGTCGCCAAAGTCGCCAAATTTGTTGCTATGTTGCCAAATCTGTCGCTATGTTGCCAGAACCGTCGCCAAGGTCGGAGATCATTGGCTGACATCCAATAATAATCTTAGTAAAACATTCTTTCCAACTACATGACTAGAATAGCAAGAAAACGGTTTTACAGATTAACTCTTGTAGATTTCTCTTTTCGTTTCCCGATTATAAATAGTGGACTCGGCTTAGTTTGATGTCCTGTTTTGAAGCTACACGAACCCTATTTTATAGTAGCCAAAGTAATTTTGAACTGTGATCAGGAGCCGTGGACGACTTTCAGGTTACTGGTCCCAAAGCCAAGACTTTGACACCAGATTTCCTTAGCCTTATAACGGACACAGCATGAATTCTAAAGGACTAAGAGGAGTCATCTTTTAATCAAACATTCTTACCAAAAGTGCGATAACCATTGGTCCTGTGAGAATCCAAACATAGCTCGATTTTCCGTAGCCCTTCCAGCATGGTGTATGTAGTTCTCGAGACATCAAGAAAGCCCAGGTGGACACAAAAACAAGAGGCAAACCTATAAAGAAGAGGAAACATGATTAAGGGATAAAGCAGAAAAAACTTAATGAGCATAAAAAGCAAATTAAATATTTGGTGCAAAGATTATTTAAAGGATACATTTTGGAAGAGCAGTTAGTGTCATAACTGATGTATAATAATGCCAAAAAATGACAGAAAACCGTAATTTTAACGTAAAAAAAAGAGTTTCCAATAAATATTATTTATTAAAACTTTTTAAAATTAAATTCTAATTATTATTAATTCTAATTAATTATTTAAATCTCTTTTAAAATTAATTAATTGATTTTTTTCAAATATTAACCGACAATAATAAAACTATAAACTTCAAAAGACATTAAAAATAAATTAAGAAAGCTATATTTATAGAAATAAGCAGAACATATTTGCAAAAGAAATATTGTAATTACAGGTATTTTAATATTCAACATTGTGTAGTTCTCATTCTTGAAAAATAAAATAATAGCTTCTAATTTCCCTACTGAAATAAATTTATGAACTGAGCACTTTTACAAATTCAATCACTCATTACCAACATTTATATAAAAAAAACTAATTTTGAAAAATGCTAGCCGTGGTGATTGAAATGTTATTTCTTAATGATTCATTGATTTTGCTTAAAACATTGTCGCTTATGATTTTGATCATTAAAATTTTTCAGATTCTTGACTTGTAAAGCTTGCGCAGTGAAGAACTAAAACATATTCATTGATATTATTTTCATTTATAATTCGAAAAGTCATTGGAATTTTATCTTCCCATTTATGAATTTTCTGCCCATTAGTATGATTTTTTAAACATAAAAACCTCTGCCATCACGATTCCCTTTTCAACTTTATTACACGACCAACATCATTAAACGCAAAAAAACATTTGTTTGATGGTGCTACACTTTTTATTAAGCTTGCAGAAAAAATTGCTTTGCATAAAGTTACATTTTCCTGGTTAGCATACAAAAATCATGAGAAAAACACCCTCATTAAGCTTAAAGCAGAATGTTAATTCTAACCACTAATGATGCAATCGAGGTGTTTATGTTGTATTTATAATACGTGAGGATGTACGTAAAACATAAACACCTCTTTAAATGAGTATTCATTCAGTTCTGGAGCCCCCCATTTAACCCCTGTTTATGATTCTTTAGGAGAAAAGTTTGAATGCTAGTCCAACTATAAAAACTTGAATTAGGAATAGTGGAAGTCAAACAAGACTTATCTTAAGAATAAAGAAACAATTTTTATACAGAGCAAAGTTTTTTCGCTCCTGAAATGTAAGATAAAAAATTATTATTATTGCTAGCAGTTGAGATAAGCGGTTGAAGAGGCATATTTTTGTGTAATTAGAAACGTCACTGAGGTGTTTGAAGTGTTTCTTAATTAATATATGCCATTATCTGTGGTAAGAGTTTTCCTGTCAGGCATGTTATTTTATACCAATATATGCATTTCTTCTTATATAAATGATTTTCCTCGTATGTATAACTCTAAAACGAGGGTGTCAATCTCAAATAAACCAAGAAAACAAGGTCTAAATTTATGTGGGCCTCAATTTTTTTAGATACTTAGGTTTATTCCAGTATAAACAAACGAGGACAACACTAAAGTTACTCTTCTCTTCCTGGCACTTGGCATCTCTTCTTGTTACCATCTTTCCTACTTCAAGGGATATCTTGTCCTCAGTAATTACTTTCAAAACAGATCCAAGGTAAATATTAGTAATTCTAGATCTGATGGGAGACTTTTTATCTTTTCATAAATGCAATGATTGCTCGCAACGATGAGTATTTCGAAACATGGACATAATTTCATATACAAATTTTATGAGTTCAACCTACAACTGATCTTTTAAGCTATGCCTCTAATTTAAAACCGACATCTGGTTAACCTTATAAAAATCAATTATTAATCGGTGAAAAGATGGTGGCCGTTTTTTATGCTATTGCATTGAAAACAGTAAGAAACTGTGATATCTAAAGGTATTTGCTGGCGTTTTGGCAAGGCCTTTCTTTCCCAAGTTAACTTAAAACTATAAATCCGTTTTGACAAAATTGAAATTCAAGCCAAAATTATAGTTGGAAAAAAGGAATGGAGAATACGATAAGGAATACCGGATTCGAGTTTAGTTGGTTTTGGAGAAAATGAAAGAAAAAAAAAATTCTTTTCTAAAACCCTATGAAATGTTTGTCCTAAGGCTTGTTAGGCTTAAGCTTCTTACCTGAGAAGCAAGAGATAAAAAACAATCCGGCGAATAGTCTACTTTATTGCTTTCTAACGAAATTCTTTTGCTGGAATATCAATGCAATTTAGTGAAACGAAATTTTTAACGATTTTGGAATTTAATGCTTTTGTTATAAAATGCCATTAGTGCTAAACTGATGAAATCTTATGCTTCATTATTAAGACAAAATTCTTTCGTAGTTAGCTGGAACGTTAAAAATGTCTTTTTGAGATTATTCTTTGGAATTTATGCTTGGGAAAATGCAATTTTTGAGTCAAGTTCATGTTATTATTAATTTTTCATCTTTTACAACTCAAATCTTATAGCAAATCGTGTCATGTATACTAATACTCAATGCAGCTGTCGTGTGACGTTGGTAGTTTAATTCTTATTAAATCTTACCAATAAAAACATGCGAAACTTTTGGCACATTCAACCCCTGCCCCTACAAAAGATGGAGGATTTACTTCTTGGGATTTTAAAATTAAATACTTAGAATAAGTTGGCCGAAGTGCAATTAAATTACTTGATTTATATAAGTTTGCTTTGTAAAATAGAATAGAAAGTTTGAGGAAGCTGCACGTCCATGTTGTCACAATGTCTGTTTTAATTC
Organism: Araneus ventricosus; assembly: GCA_013235015.1. Classification (NCBI taxonomy): domain Eukaryota; kingdom Metazoa; phylum Arthropoda; class Arachnida; order Araneae; family Araneidae; genus Araneus; species Araneus ventricosus. The sequence goes on along the minus strand of BGPR01000026.1, from coordinate 2,346,217 downwards.
TTCTTTTAACTTAAATTTTAAACAAGCAGTTTGTTTTAATGTAAATGGAGTACGTTATGTCAGAAGTCGTTAAAAAATCCCATCCACTGATACTTTATTCATCTCTGTAGGCTTTGTATCAGTTGAGGAAAAAGGTATTGACATCAGAAATAATATACAGAATAATATGATTGTGCTGATAAAGTCGTTGGCATTGTTGACATAATTGAATTGGCATTACTTTACTTTTTTTAAACTTACATTTTATACAAACAATTTGTTTAATGTGCTAAACAAACAATGCATTAAACTGGGTATGCCATGACAGAAACATAAAAAAGCGTAAAATTCTAAAGTGAAACCTCTTGTTCTCTAAAAAATCATATTCACTGATACCGTATTAATGGCTGCAAGCTTTGTATCAGTTGAGAAAAGGGGATACTGGCAACAGAAATAATGTATAGGAGTACCTTGAATTAATCTTTTTCTCATGAAGAAGCACGAACAACCGTTTCAAAAAATAATAAATTTTTTATTATCTTCTCTCACTTAAAGTTCTTTTCCATCGATTATAAAAAAAAGACACATGCATCACTTTCTTGATGCCATTCCGCTTTAACGAAGCTTTACAAAATTTATCTACGAACCCAGGAAATAGTAAACCTTACAACACAATTTTTATTATTTACATAAAAATGTGAAATACTATATTATCAGACGTTTCGTTCTTAAAAATTCAGTAGATAATACAATCATGTTCACGAGCTGTTTTTTAGTGATTTTGAAAATGCAGTGTAAAAAGATGGAAATTACTTTTTGAGATCCCTGCAGGAGTTGAAAATTCAGAAGCTTTCATAGAAACATTATTGGACTTATAAAAGGATCACAGATAGTCAGTTTTTCATTCAGTGATTTTTCACAAAGTAACACCAAGTTTTGAAGCTACGAGAGAGCTGATGCTCACCAAAATTATAATTTGTAAAAAAGACTTGAAGACGGCACCTGAGATACTTTCTAAAGTTTAACAACTGTTAGAACATATGATAATAGATGACTCAGATAACATGCACCAACAACATATGCTTGTCAGATATTTGAAGTAATCGAGTTTCGAATTTATGATACTCTAAATCCAAAGCCAAGACTCTGACAATGTCTCCCTCTTCTTGAAACTTGCATGGAGCAGGTTAGCCAAGGAGAAAAGCCCATACCAAATCAAACCTCCTCTTGAAATAAATCTTCTGAATGACGGAAGAAGTTTTTTTCTAAAATGCTGAAAACTAGTTCCAAATGTATGGTACGCATCATTGCATATGCATATAGAGCCATATAGACCTTTCCAGATCCATCTTTAGTGAATATAGAAACTGCAAAATCGAGACCTGTGACCCCAAAGGGCTTAGCTTATGTTATTCGATTAGGTGATAATGGTGCAATATATTGATTGAAAAGTGTGCTTCTGATTCTCTGACAGATCTCCAACAAATTGTATTTCATTCAACCTCAAATTACTTTGTGGCCCGCTCACCCGGTGCGACAGCTTGATGTCAGAATGACTCGACTTCGCATCGGTAACACCAGTTTCACCCACAAACACCTTTTGGTGAACGGTGCACAACATGCCACGTTGATTTTACAGTCATCCATATTTTATCTGAATGTCCCGTTTTTAACCTGAATTTGATTCAGATTTTAAATTTATTATTTTTTGCTAATTCAAACATGAAAAATTCTATTCACTTTGTGTTTGGTGAAGCATGGTCAAATATGCCTTGCGCCAGAAACACAACCAACCTCCCATTGTCATTTTAAAGCTGCATATTGAGTTATTTAACCGTCCAATATTGGTCTATGTTTTTCTTTCAGAGATTATTTTTAATTCCTATTTATATTCAATGTAGCGAATTATAGCGCATTTATTAATATGCAGATTGAAAGCAGCGTACGACATAAATTTGTATAGAATAATTGACATGCTATTTCTACGCTGCCCGATGCAAGCGTGTTACTCAATCATGGCAATTAAATGAATAAACATAACCAGTGTTCTTTTAAAATTATACTCGGTTGCGTGTGCGCAACACCATTATTCCAAATATATGAAATGGAGTTAACCACGTGATGCCACCTTTACACGAGAAACGCATTTCTGCATGCCATCTAACATTTAACTGTACATTGTTTTAAGCTGTATTAGTTTAGTTTAACTGTATTAACGTCTCGTTTTGAAGCAACACGAGGGCTATTCAGGGATGGACCTCTAATTGTGAACCGCGGCCTGATTATAAGGACGACACCTGAGCTGGCACCTCCCTCTCCAAACTTCCAGACCGTACCAGAGGGAGGACGTTTGACCCATTACGTATGATTTAGTTAGCATTGTGCTGTTAGGAATAAGCTCTACCAGCAATAAGCTAGGATAATTCCTCCTGGAAAGCAATCACAGGATCCGAAATTAAATTTGAGCCAAGCATTTGGCGTGTATCACGTGAGTACGGAATAATCCAATTTTTCATCCAATTCAGCCTAAAAAAACCGAAACTTTCTTTTTCTAACATTTGTCTGAATGTAGAAGTAATTGTAAGTTTAATGCACAGTTAAAATTGCTTAAATAAAACTACTTTTTATACTCTGTTAATTGACTTGTCTCATGTTTATAAAGATGGAATTTTTTTATCTATTTTCACTCCCTCCCTGATGCGATGCAGTTTTGAAATTTTATTCACTTGTGTATTCTCGATGACAATATACTAGTTTAATGTTTTCGGAACTCGGGTGTTAGTAAATCGATTAATTTCATTGAATTTTGATTCCATACGAGTAGAGCCCCCAGGTAGAAAATTTCAAAGAAATGATTTTCAAGATTCCACAATATACTTACAATAAGGGATTATAAATGGATAACAGAAAATAATTAAGGAATAATAAATTAACGGCAAAAATAATTAAAATAAAAATTCTATTTTGAGTACATCAATAAACATGTGTTTTTAATATATTTTTATTACGTTTATTAGAATATAATTTAGGAATATTTAAATTTTCCTATTCAACGAATTTAGAATAATTGTAAATATCTTCTCGACCGAATGAAAAAAATAAGACGCGAAATAATTTGAAACCGTAAGATTCATTAAATAAAAATTATTCTCTAACTAACACAAGATAGCACGAAATGCCCCTAATTCATCGTCATAAAAATCCCATTCAACGATAATTCTCTCACATATAAACCTCTTATGGCAGTGTCAACAAATCCCTTTTCAAATCAACTGAGAGCCCTTAAATGTCCATAAATCGAGAGCTGTAGTTAGCGATGTGCTTCAAAGCCGTACAATTAAGTAAGAGATAGAAAGCCTCAATTGAAAGAAAGGAAAGTTTGTATTCACAGAAACGGCAACTAATGCGCTGAACTTAACGAAGGGTGAACTCGGACTCAATAAGAACTGAGCTGCGTGAAAACAAAATATTCTCTTTCCTATCTTTCAACGAACGTTTCATCGGCATTAACACGGTTCATTAAGTTTCGCAACGGAGATTAATGGTTCAGCAGCAAGTACAGTAACCATTAACCGAGCAGATTCCTTTTTAGACACAAGCTGTACCCATGTGATTTTGTCGGGATTCATTTACTTTAGAGCTGCAGTTGATTCGGTCGTCAAAGGGTGTTTCGAATATTAATGAGCTTTAGAGGAAGCTCTTAGTGGCTGCGCTGATCACTAAAGCTTATAACTAGTGCTTTAAATGACATGAATGCATGCGGTTTGGCGAATTTAGGTGCCTTTCTGTTTGTATATACTATCTCTCTGCAGAATAGAGAAACTTTCTCTGTGTCATATCGACAAAAGTACGTACGTACATTTTAAGCTTTTATGCTGGTTGAAATACGTTTCTTTTATTAATCAACCTTCGCTTGTTTGGGATTTAAGATTATCAGACAAAAACGTCTTTAAAGTTTTCACTTAACAATCTGAGTTATTAAACTCATGGGCTGCGATAACCGAAGCAAGTTTAACCTACATCATGCTATGCACTTCTAACATAAAGAATTTTCCAACACACTGGTGTACGTATTTATTAACTGGCAAAAAACAAAATGTAATACGATAACTAATTTAAGTAAAGCTAATTAATATGTTATAAAAAATGTCAATGCAATGTCATTTGGGCTTTTACGCTAATAATGTTAAAGAACATGAATTATCCTTATGTGTACTGAAAAAGATATTAAATAATTATGACAAAATTTAAGAACTGACACTCTTCCTCCCATAATAAAATGATGAAAGATCTGGAACAGTAGATTATATATATATATATATATCGAAGGAAAAATAAAAAAATGCAATTATTTCAATCAGCAAAAGATTTATTCTTAACGTTATGAAAAGCAATTGCATTACACACAGTAGCAGAGGTGGCCCGAGGCCCTAGTGCCAAGTCCAGGGTGGTGCCAAACCGGGAGCGTGGAGAAAAAAAAGTTTTTTGAAAGTTGAATAGATATGGGAGAAACGGAGAATGGTTTCTCTTTATTTTGGTGCCCCCGCCCCTTATCCCGAATAATACATTAAGACCAGTAACTCTGAGAATTTTTCTAACTCTGACAGTAACTGTTGCTGCTGACGAGGGAAGTTTTTCTGAATAGAATCTTATCAAAATGTATCTGCGATCCTCCATGTCTCAGGAGTGAGTAAGTTGGCTTAACAACCGCACCAATTGAACGGAGATAATGAACTTAGGAGATAATGACAAATTTTGTAGATAAAAACGCAAGAAAAGGGAGTTTCTGAACAGAATTTATGATACCGTGTTAAAATAAAGCCATATATTTTTAAGATCAATATTGTGAATATGTTATTTTAGTTTCCGTAAGACCCCTATACAATCTTAAATCTGAAGTTTAAAAATTCTCACATTAATATTATGCCATATTTGCAGTAAAAAATGGTTCCTTCTGCTCCAGCCCCCATAATAAATCTGTTTCATAATGTCATACGGATTCCCTCCTGTGGTTATTAAAGTTTTGGCAAAACCCATGTCACTCACAATAATTGTATTCTATAAGGTGGTTTCTCTTTTTAATTTTCCTATTTATTTTATATCCAATCTTGGCGTTTCCGATGCGTTTTTTATACTTTGGTTTAAGCAGCAATTGAGTCTGAGCAGAAGTGCTTAGCACTGGTATTTACACAAACCAATTTTGATATGTCATATTTGCGGGTAAAACATTTATATTTCTAAGCAAAAGTGTTTTTTGACATAAAACATTTATATTTCTAAGCAAAAGTGTTTTTTGACATAAAACATTTATATTTCTAAGCAAAAGTGTTTTTTGACATAAAACATTTATATTTCTAAGCAAAAGTGTTTTTTGACATTCAGAATACAGACATTATAGAATTTAACCCTTTGCGGTGGATGCCTCCACAGTGGCGGCATCGACCGAAAAGGGTTAAAAATTAGTTTCATTGTAGGACGGTGGGGGCAGCATATTGTGGCCTTGCCCAGTTGGTAAAGTCACTTTAGGTTGCCGCTGCACAGTGAGAACAAAATTCGAATTGGCGCTGTCGCTTTACATTTATCATATGAGCATGAATTGGTCCCGTTGTTACTTTTAAAATATTGTAAAGGAAATAATGTGTATCCATCAAATTGTAAGGAAAAGAAAGCAATTTTAAGAAAAACCAGTTGAGTACCTAGTTTATTTCAATAACACTTCCAACGGGAAAGGCTACAGATTACAGTTCCCACTTTGGGTACCGAATTAAATAGTTATTTTCTAAACCAAATCATTAATTTCCCAAATCAAGCTGAACTATTTATTACTAACAACACCGAAACAATTTTGAGTTTAAAACTGCACAAATACGATAGACGTGATGATTAGCGTTTCATTGTTTAATCATTTTTCTTTTGATAAATGATGATTTTGCTAAGATTTTACTCTTGGTTGGGTATTTTACGCGAATTACTTACAAAAGAAATGATAAATATTAATATAATATTTATTTTTTATGTCGTTCGAAGTTTATCTTGCCATTTATTATTTTTTCTGCTTATTAATTAGCCAAAAAAACTTCGTCCCGAGTTTTTACTTCATTATGTTATCAGCACCATTAAACATATGAAAAAAGAATATGATTTCGCATTTTACTTTTCTTTGGTAAAAAATATCTTTCATTAACTGTCGTTTCTGCATGTGAACGTATTAAATTCATTGGTAAAAAATCTTATTAAGCTTTAAGTGCAATATTTCACCCGCAAATGATGCGTTCAAAGTATTTACGTTTTATATATAGAAGGTGAGGTTTCTTCTTAAAATTTGTTGATCGCAGTCCAATACTCATTTACACTCCGTTTTTTGAATTTTTATACCAAAAGAATTTGATTGTAAGTCTAACCATAAAAAACAAATTACTAGCAACGGAAGTTAAGTAGGGTGTACTTCGAGTAAAAAACAGACACGTTTTGCATACTACATTTTTTTTTAATATTTAAGACAAAAAAAGCTCATCTAAAGCTATATTTACCACGAGGCAGATAATAGAAGTGCGATAATTTTTTTATTAATTAAATGCCCTGAGGAACGTGAAAGAATGTTTTATAAATTCATGCAATTTTTTTATGCAGTTAAAAGTTTTTTAATGCATGTTTTTAGTTAAAAAAGTTTTTAGAATGCATGCTTTTTTATAATACTATATGTATGTTAAATCAAAAGAATCTTTTCCTTTTTCATTGTAATCAACAAAAATACTAAAGATATTAATGGTTGAAGTTTGTTTTCACCTAAATATTCATTCTATTCTATGTAATTTGTCACTTCAACTGGCCATTATAAAAGATCAACATTGAAAATTGTGCCTTCGCAAACTTTGTTTCCTATTGATTTTGTTTTATTTAACTTAAACCATTTAAGAAAACAAATAAATAAATATGGTTTAATTTATGAATTTGATTCTAAATTGAAATCGCTTGTGACATTTAAAATAAATGTCACAAACGATTTCAATGCCAGAATTTAATTGAATGGGAATGCATTTTGCATTTCCATGACAATTAAAATTAATTACGTTACTCTTCTGCGTCATTTTATCAATTTAAACTCACGTGACACATTTCAAGCAAGCCAATTTAAGTTTGGAACCCACTGTGCATTTCGGAGGAACTCCACCACAGAACAGCACAAGGAAAAGCCGAATTAGATGTTAGTTGACACATTCAATTACGCTTGTCACGTGACAGACGTCATGTGAAGTGAAGCGATCAATCGATACACCTAAAATAAATTCTGTATTCGTTTAAAACGGCGAATAAAATATGACAACCAAATGAAATCTTGAGCATCGTTAATCTTTCCAAGAATTATTTTTTGGTCACTTTGTTTGAATGAATAACATACAACTACAGGCGGACTTTTAAACAACAGTAAGCTTATGAAAAACATTTTAAACTGGTAAAATAGCGGAATTCGGAATCGGCGAAAGGACGGAACCATTTTTCATGTCAATGTACCCACAAACGTAAGAAATTATCATATCTAAAACAGTTTGCTGGTGTTTTATAAGCCCTTTTTTCCCGAGTAAACTTAATACCATAAATCCGTTCTGACATGAATTTAAATGCGAGCCAAAAATTTATGGACGGAAAAAAGGAATGGAAAATACGATAAGAAATCCAAGTTTCCCTTTTCGAGTTTAGTTTCAAGAGCAAATAAAAGGGAAAAAATCGGTTCCTGAAATCCCGCGGAATAGTATTTTTCTTGAGCTTTGTTACGATTAAGACGTTTACTTGAGAAGTGAACGATGGAAAAGGCCACTCTATTGCTTGTCGACGAAATTCGATTTTTAAGAATGCGAATATAGAATTTTAAAAAACGAATGACATATGTTATTTTGCAATCGAATAATTTTAAATTTCGTTATGTGTATGCTATTTTAATATCAGGGAACAAAAATGTCGCAGTAAAATGAAATATTAATAATGTATTTTTAAGATTATTCTTTCGAACATATGATTAAGTAACTAAATAGTTGAGATAAAATATTTTTTATTAGTTTTGTCGCCTTTCAAAGTAAAAATCTCCCAGAAAATTGTACAATGTTCCTAACACTCTCTCTCATTGCTGTTTTCACATCCTTTTAAAACAAATGAGCCCATTAAGGAGATGCAACAATTGCATGATAAAAGTAACTGCGCGTGTCATGCAACATCTAACTAAATGTTGACTCTCACTTTTCCTCCTGAAAAATATACGCTATACATTCTATAATTTAACTGGCGCAGGACATTTCAGGTCTATATTATATGACCATAAATTGTCTTCATATGTAGGAAAAATAAACTGTCGACAAACATTGTTTTTAAATAAACCAGGGCATCGTTCACTTGCTACAGTAAAAAAGTGTCAGTGTAAGTAGATAAAAATTTCCTTTTTAAGTAGTCTGTGAGTATTGACAATTTAGCTATAATCACGAAAACAAATTTAAACTTAATAAAGGATCATAACTGAGAAATTGTTTTGTTCATTGGAAAATTTCATCAGTTTTACACCCAGATTTGAAGTAACACGATGGGTTTGGGGAATTTATTTTGAACGATGCTAATCTCTAAGCATTAAAACTAATACGAAGACATGTGACGCAGCCCATATAAGCTATAAGAGAAAACCTTTGGTGGAATTAAGATTCGAAGCCGCAATCCTATAAACCTGTTGCCGAGATTGTTTTAACCTTACATTAGCAAATCGGTTTTACTACTCTTAATATGGCAAACCGAATTATTTTAATCATTCAGGGTACCTACATTAGATGCAAAAATAACAACTGATTTAGGAATACAAAATATTTCTATTCTATGGTTTAAGAAATATTGAATAACCTTAACAATATTTTTTAATCAAAATAAAAGTGAGGGAATTTCGAAACCACGCGATAAACAGAGATGAAGACTAATCTCCGAACAATACAAGACATAAAGAAACACCGCTCCTTCACTAAAACGAGCCCTAAACGACGATTAACCTCTCACATACATACCTCCTACGATAGAGTCAGAAAATCCCTTTTCAAATCAATAGCTATTAAATACCTGCGTAAGTCGAGAGCTGTACAAAGTGGGCCGTTACTTCTCTACAAAGCCGGAATCCGTCATTACAATTAAGTATGAGACTGAAGGCTTCATTTGAAAGAAATAAAAGTTTTTATTCACAGAAACGGCTCTTCCGACACAACTAATGCACTGCGCTTAAAACATGTTGCCACAAACGACGGCTATAACCATTCAATTTTCCATAGAAGAATTTTATCCAAGAATTAAAAGTATGAAGCAAAAGTGTATAATGGAAGGTGAACTCGTACTCATAAAGAACTGAGATACGTGAAATCTAAATATTCATTTTTTGTCTTTCAGTCAATGTCTCGTCGCCATTAAAACGGTTCATTAAGTTTTCCGAGGGAGATTAATGGCTCAGTAGCAGCCGATTCATGAGCTTCGTTTTTAAAGAGTTAAATTGTAACCAGTAAACCATGCGATTTCGCCGAGATCTATTTACCTTAGAAATGAAGTAGATTTGGTGGACTTAGTGTGTTTTCAATAGTAATGAGGCATAGAATAAGTCTTTTCATGCTGAATTTATCGCTTTGGTTTAAAATAAGATCAAATAATATGAATGAGTTTAAGTTTTAAAAATTTGGGACTCTAAAAGTTTATCGAGACTCTATGTATTTTAAATAATGAAGAGTATATGGATCAACAGAAGCAAATTACTTTTGTCTCAAATTTAAAAAAAATCTTCTTGTGTTTAAATTGTTTCCATTTCTATTTAAGCTCTGTTTAGATGGAGTTTGAACCTATAAATCGTGATCTTTTATCACCAACTTTTAATTGTACTCTGATGGAAGTCTATGTATTCATTCAAAGAAATACAAGAATTTCGGGAACATAGTTTAATATAAAAATTAAACTATACAGTTAATACACAATTATATTTCAACAGCTTTTCGAATGAGAAAAGATTTTCGTGGATTCGTTTCGGATAAATTCTTTAGCTGTATGCTTAACGCATGTAGAAAGATATTAGTAGTAATAAATTAATGAAACAGTAAATGATCCTTCAACGAAACTACGAAGTATTTGCTGACTTTTCGATTAGTAGTGTTAATAAGTATTTTTGGTTTCATTGTCAATTGTAACTTCATTTATAAAAGCACTAAAAAGTGGATTTTATTCTTAAGATCTTAAATAGAAAAAGGAATAGTTTAAGAGAGGTTTATTTCTGCTTAAATATCAAGTTGAAAAACACGCATTACATACATATAGACATGATACTGCATTTAACTTCCATTATATTTTGTGCAATATTATTTCACAGTTTATAGAAATGAATAAAAGATAACAATTGTTCCATGGTATTCGTTTCTAGATGACTAATATATCTCTGAAATCGTTTAAAATTTATATATGATAAACGCATCAAAATACGAGATCAATGTTTTTTTTTATTGTTAATCGAGTTCTATGAAAAATAAATATCATGTTAATATAATGGTAAAATAAATGTTGTTTCAGATTTTATGAATGTATGTGCCTCTTATGAGTGGGCATATTAATTCTTCAGACAAACAATGGAATTTATTAGAAAACGGTAAAACGTGATTTTACAGTAGGAATCCTTTTCAAAGATTAACTGGTCTGCACAATAACCAGTTTACATGCAACCAATTTCGTAAATAATAACATTTTTAGTAGATAACTCTAAGGTTATTTAAAATTATTTTCCTATTAATTTTAAAGCATGATTTTAATTCAAATAGTTCAGAAGTTATGAACGATCCTGTATAAAAATTATGAATAACTTTTGTATAGAATTGTTCAACCAAAGAAAACAATAGTAAATAAAGCTGCAGGATTAGCTGAAATGAAGACAAATCCTTAAATAACAGAAATGACAAAAATACTGAAGCTTCGTCGGTAAAAATAGCTCAGACGGCAGCTAACTTCTCACATGTAAATATCTTTAAGAAATCTATGAATATCGTTAGAGAATCAAATATCTTCAGGGAATACTCTTTTCAAATCAACAGAGAGCTATTAATCATTTGAGAAGGTTGCGAGTTGCGAAAAGTAGTTCGTTGCTTCTTCTACAAAACAAGCATTTGTAATTAGTGAGAAGAGAATGAAAGCGTCAATTGAAAAAAGATTTTCACAGAAACGGGTATTCCAGAAATGAAGATGAGTTTGGTTGGTTGAAATTTAATGGCGCAAGAGCCAATCCTGGCTAAACTGTGCAAACAAATGGTAAAATTCTCAAATCAAATGATAAATAAAAAATGGTAAAACAAGATAAAACACTAAGTTATAAAATTGAATAATGAGACAAACAAGCTTAAAATGTTAAATGCACGCATAAAAACCAATAGCTTTTAAAAAGTTAAAAATGTTTGGGTGGTGTTTTTCACTCACTAAGTCTTGCAAGGTAACAGACGATGAATGGAAATGGTGAACACGAAGATGAGTTTGGATACCATAAGAGTTAAACAACGTGGAACCAAAGCGTAGTAATCCCTAGAGTTAAGGAATTAATTAAGACCATAGGGTCCTGCAAAAATCTGCCTGTTAAATCGTGAATTGTGTCATGAGAAATATTAAAAATAGGATAACACCCTTGGAATGCGATTGCAAGGGAACGGCGAGTAGTCTGGGCCATCTAATATTTCTAGGGCCTGCCGGTAAATAGCTGCCCATTATTATGTCTACAATACAGCCATAGGGTCAGTCTGCTTTGTGTCGTTCCTGAGTAAACTTTCTTTGTTTGTGAACATGTAAGTGTTTTCTTCGTATAATTTTGACGACTCCTTGCACTTCTAAAGGTAAGAATAAGATTATGAAACTAGTGTTATTATTTAGCTTACTTTATTTAGATTATGTCATGGAAGTTTCATCTTGCTGCCTTGAACCGACTTTAGCCGTCAACATGTTTTTCCTTTCAATGCCGGTAAGTTTTATGGGAAATGCCAAAATCGGGTAGTATGGGCCATGTCAGTAAAATATACTTTTTTACTTTACGAAAAAATGCTTAACTTCAAGAAAAATCCTAAAGGCGAGGAACGAGGAGAGTGGTCTGCGGTCACCATGACGCTTGCAATCGCAAGGGGGAGCGAGGTGACCTACAGGTAAGGTCTCGGCTTCAGAGACAGAGGGTTCCAGTCTCACAACCCGATTCCACTGAAACTCCGCAGCGTATGCAGCCCTTTGCACGTTAAATCAATGTACTAACCAAGTTCCTCCCGCTGGTGTTTGGTTCGGAAGTTTGAAGGGTGCGGGCTGTCGGCCCAGGTGTCGTCCTCGGCATCTGACAGCGGTTCAAAATGACCAGGTGCGTCTCTCGTGTTGCTTCAAAACAGGACGTTAATGTAACTAAATTAAACTAAGTGTAATTGCAAGTTAGTTATATTTGGAAAATAAAATTTCTGACCATTACGGTGTGCTTAGAAGTATACACTGCAAAGAAAAATTAAATAACCAATATAGGATAACAATTCAAATCTAAGAAAATGTATTTCTATTATTGTAAATTGGCTACAGAATCAAAATATAGCCATTTGTACCCCCAAAATTATTTGTTTTTATTTTAAAACTTGAATTCTTTAGTTTGGCCCATACTACCCGACATGTTTAAATTTTTGTAAAGTATGGACTTAAAAATGAGTTGTTATGTGTAATTTTCATGCTTAGAAAAATTTGTTTTATGAAATCAACATAAAGAAAAGTGTTCAAAGAAACGGTTTGATCAGTTATAGCTCATTCCAGCAAACAATACAAATTATATAATAATTTTTGCTTAAGTGGTCCATATTACTCGCTGTTTCCCTATAATGTGAACGCAAAATGTTCATTGTACATTCCGTATTAAAAAAAAGGACTCTTTACAGCTGCTTAGTAGAAGGGTGAAAATGTCTGAAGCTGCAATTACTTTCCTGTGCGATGCTGTTTCTCTATTGCATTGTTCAATTCTGTCCATTCAATGAAGTCCATTTACTTGAGATTCGTTAAATCCCGGGTTTACTACATTCGTTTTTTCTGTATACGTTCAACATTTAATTTCTATCAAAACGGTTCATTAACTTTCTTACGGAAGATTTAGGGCTTAGTATCTAGGGCAATACTTATCAATGATGCAGCTCCTTTTTAAAGTACTAGCTAACGAATAGATCATGCGATTTCGCCGGGATTTATTTACTATAGAACTAAAGTTGATTTGATGGACGAAGAGAGCTCTGAATAATGAGACATTTTAGATGCTATTGCTTGTAGTTTATAATTATTGCTTCAAATTACTTGAATGCATGTAGTTTTGTAATTAGAAGTCTATGCAGAAACAAATATATCTTCCAACCGCAGAAACCTTTACAGTTAATCACTGAAATTGATGGATCTTAAGCGATTAAACCTTTTTACTACTACAACTATTTCGTTTGATACTCAGGCTTCGTTGGTTTGGAGTTTTAACCAATAATTGTTTTTTCAGTTCAGTCCGCTAGCACAAGCGTGGGGTATTTTTAACTCCAACATTTTTCTTTTGTTAAAAAATTCTGGAAATTTCTCATCACGTGCAGTTGTTACTTCTTGTACCTTCACGGGCAGTTTGGAAAGAGGGGATTAGAACAGCAATTTTTGGGGGAAAAAAGTTGGCTAATTTTGTACTGGAGGGTTGGTGTTATACTGACCTCGTGCGTGTACTAGTGTTTCAGATTGATTTGGGCCGCGATGGCCTAGTGGTAAGGTCTCGGCTTCGGAGCCGGAGGGTTCCAGATTCACAACCAGACCGGTTTCCATTGAATTCCGTCGTGTATGTGGACCTGTTGCACGTTAAATCAGAAGTAGGGAAGAGTGGAGTAAAGCCGGGTACCCTTGATTCTGGCACTATTATTTTTCCTATCTACCAGACAGATACTGAATTACACTTTATTAGTGAAGAAAAAGGATCAGTCATAGTGGCTTGTTGTAGCTGTTGAATGCACCGCATCTGTGAAGGTTTATTAGTTTTAAGAGACCTCAGCTCTCTAGTGTTCTTTTTTTTAAAAACTATCTTCACTTAATAATCATCTCAATTATAAAAAAAATATTTTTAGTCTTGTTTATTATACGTTTATTAAGGATTTATACCCTATCAAACAATACGAATTTAGTCTAATAATTGCGCGGTTTTATTTCGTTTTTTATAACCTCTGCACTCGGGGTAAAACCGGGTACTCTAAGTGGCCTAAGACCGGGACAGTCGGTATTGATGATTCCTCCGATTAAGACGATGAAAACACATCAGACGTTGATTTTTTATATTTTAATGATGTCTTTTCTAATTTAAATAAACGAGAAGAGTTGATCTAATGTAGAAACTGTCTTAGTTCAGCTCACGAAAGCTGCAGTTGAGTAGAGGAAGAAGAAAACTGCTTTACATGTGGATTTTGCAGCTAATATTCTTAAATTGTTACACAAGATAAAAATATCTGTAACTTTTCCACTGAAAATCTAATTTTCTTAATTTACCATAAAGTTAATATGTATACCCGATTTTACCCCACTAGTGGGATAAAACAGGGAAATTTGACTTTTTTAAATAAAAAAAAACATTGGTAAAAAGTAATGAAACTGTGGATTTTCTGTAAGATATATTGTACTGCGATAAATAATATTATTTTAATAACATTTGACAAGCTCTATGTCGAAAATTTTAGGCCCAACAGGCCTTCGAACCGTAGCTCTCCGGTTTTACCCCCCTTTCCCCTAATGGGCTTTTTTTGTTAATGAAACAATCTAAATGAAAATGATATTTCTGCAAACACTTTTGGTGTCGAAATTAATAAATTTAGTCAAATCCGCAGTTTAATTTTCAAAACTATTCTTATGAGAAACGTTTATAGAATACAACTTTCACTTTTAATACCAAAGTTAAATTATAAATTATTTCAAATGAAATAATTTACTAAAAAACCAAAGGGAATCGTTCCTTACCAACAATAATGAGAACTCTTTTATTTATTTTAAAGTTGCGCAACAATTATATTCTTGATGATTAAAATTTTATTACTTTATGATTGATGATGAATAATGCATTTTTGTTTGATAACCGATGAATATATTACTGATTTAATTCTCTTTTCAGTATTTTACGAGAGTATCTGTAAAAGATAAGAAAAAGATATTCACAAAATATCTGATTTCCGAATTACATGGAAATTTATCTTCCCATTGATAACTTTTCTTCCGGTTGATATATATTTTTAAAGAACAAAAGCTCCATCGTGAGTTCCATTTCATTATGTGAACAACATTAAACACTTAAAAAAAGCTTTCCAATTTTCCTTTTCCTTTATGATGCTTACGTAAGAAAAAATGTCTTTCATGAACTTCTTTCTTAACTTCTTTCATTAACTTTCGTCATCTTTAATTTTTAATATCTCTTGATAAATTATTTCCCTTGTACTTCTTTCATTAACTAACGTTTTTGCTAGTTAATGTAGTTAGTTCGTGCTTATAAACACTCATTAAGCTTAAGGTAGGATGGTAATTCTAACCACTAATGATGCGTTCGACGTGTTAATGTTTATATAGAAGTAGATGCTTTTATCAAAATTTTATTTTGTTGCACGGTGATGAGTATACATTTAACCTGTGGTTTATGAGTTTCTATAGCGGAAAAGTATGAATGTAAATCTAACATCAAGTATTAAAAAAATAGAAAACCATTGCAGAGATACAGCGGATTTTGCGTTACTTTCTTACCAACTATTAAAACTATAAAATTATTTAATCAAATGCTGTCACTTATTTGATCCATCTAGAAACATATTCCACGTTTGTAGTGCTGGAAACAGAAAGTCTACTAAAAGTCGAACGATCAAAATATACGTCGTTCAAAAGGAAACTGGGATGTTGCATATCTTTCCATCTATTACTTTTTCTGATTTTGTTTTCATAAATGGTTTACAACTACAGCCTGCCAATTAAACTACATTTACATAACTACTGTACAATTGTAAATATATGTTAACCTTCGGATGACCAGGTGGAAATTTGAAATATGAAAGGCCACGTGGGATGATTCAGTGACCCCATTGTTAGAAAACACGTATTTAATTACCATATGAAATAAAACTCCAAACTTAGCTTTTAAAAATCATTTAATAATATATGTAAGTGTTGCAGCCACAGAAAAAAACTAGAAAATGCTATACAGTTGCAACAAAATCAAACCACAATCAAAATCGATTAACAATGCTTCAAAAATCAAATTCAGATTAGGATTAAAAAAAATCAGATTAGGATTAGGAATTCGAATACAAAATGTTCAATTGAACTTAATCAATCATTTTGATTATTGCACTCATGACGTATTGTTGTTAAGACATTGACATGATTTTTGCAAACAAATAGATTGCACTCACCACATTTATTCGTAGTTTTTTTGTCGAGTGTTCTAGGACACAAAACGCACCGACAAATCAAAATGTAATTTTTTATGTATTTATTTTTTCGTGGGGGAAGCGATAACTTCAGAATTCGTAATAATAGTAATAGTGTAAAACTCAGCTATAAAAATATTGAAAGCACTACAATTTTTTTAAATGAAATATTCGGCAGAAACTGGCGTTGGGTGACCCCACTTGATCATCCGAAGGCTAATTTATTAACGAGGTAAAATTCGCATTTGGCAAAAAGATGGAATCATTTTTTTCATTAATGCATCCACAAAGACAATAAATTAGCATAACTAAAAGACTTCACTGGTGTTTTGTAAGCCCATTTATCCCAAGTAAACTACATGCTATGAATGCGTTTTGACGTGGATATAAATGAAAGCTTAAAATTTGCGGGTGGAAAAAAGGAGTGGAAGATATGATAAGAATTCTGAGATTCTCCGTTGAAATTCAGTTGCTTTAAGAGCAAATAAAAAAAAAGTATCGTTTTCTAAAATACTGTGGAAATGTTTTTCCTAAATGATTTTGAGATTAAGGTTTTTATTTGAAAAGAAAACGGGCAAGAAACGCTCGCAAAAAAATCTACGTTATTAGTTGTCGATGAAATTCTATTGTTTATAATATTAATGTAATTAAGTAAAAAGTAATTGGGAAATTAAATAATTTCACCTTTTAATACTTTTAATATAAAATACCATTTATGTTAAATAGATTAAATCTACTTTATTACAAAACAAAATTCTTCCACAGTAACCCGGGATGCTTAAAATGTATTCTTAATGCTCATTGCAGTTTTTGCATTCTTCGAAGATGAGTATGACGGGAGAATAAATTACCGGTAGATACTGAGTTTTTGATAAAGTAGAAGACTGCTCAGATGCTGTATTTTACTGATTTTGAAAAGGCAGCATGAAAAAAGGTAACGGTTAATAGCTTTCAGAGATTAGAAATTCAGCTATTTTCATTGAAACAATGCCTATCATAAGTAATGTGATTATACGTTCCGTTTTTATATAGTCTATCCCGTTTTCAGAAAGAGAGAAATCCACGGTAAAAATTTCAAAAAAAAAAGACAAAAAAAAAAATTAAAATATACGACGGTAGTGGCGATGACGGGGCATGCTCTATATGACTCGCACATATGTAAGTCGGCCAGAAGCCAACTAGCTCGCATATATTTCTAAATTTATTACACCGCAAAAAAGTGACAGAATGAAACACCGAGAACGTTAAACGAAAATCGTTGAGCGGAATTGTTCAAAACACTTTTACACCAATAATTTAAATCATACAAACTTTCGTATAATTATTGAATATATTCTACATCTGTCCGGCACTAATACACCCATAGAAAGGGTCTTTTCTCCGATCTATAATTTGTGGACGGTAAAAAAAACACAGTTGCAAGTAGAAATTCTTAAAGCAGCATTAATTACCAAAATAAATTTTAAGAAATTCAGCCATTCTTATCTGAAGTCAATACTAAATGTACTAAAATAAAAATTCGTCTATATAAATACGAGATCACATAAACGATTAATTTTCACGTGTTAATTACAGTTATTTTAATTAATAAACAAAAACTGAAAAAATGTGTATTTTCTTAGTTACACATACTCTTAGCTAAAAAAGAGTAGATGTCCCGTTTTGAAGGGAAAAACAAACGGTCTCGTTAATCATATGAAACCTTCTATATGTACTCTTCTGTAAAGGCCAAACGCATTGCCATGTTTTGCTTTGAGATGTATTGGGATGTATGGTCTTTTTCTTTGGATACAGCTTATTGAAAAAAGAATATGGAGGCCTTTCTAGGAGGGTGCCATCTTTTTTTCTCTTGACCGAATCAGATCGGCAATAAGTTAGCCCGTCTTTTGATGGCAATTTTCATTTCTTTTTTGATTACGGATTGAAAAAAACTTTGGAATGAATAGGGGATAATAGCCTTTGTTGCTGAAAATCCCCAAAAAATCGCAATCAGATCAAATAAAAACAATCAAATACAGCTTATTAACCTTGAATTTTTGATTATAAGGCAAACTGTTAGAGCTGACACATTCAATTTCAAGTCTTTCATAATCGCTCTTGACGATATATCGTTCTTTTTCTGTTCGAATCTTGCATTCATAGAGTCTTCTCTTGTACTTGTTTTCGGTTTTCTGTCTCGCCCTCTCTGGTCTTCAATATATCCTGTCGTCTCCTACTTCTTGCACAAATAGTAGATACTCATCACCCACAATTTATACTCTTTTGCTAGGTTCTCATATGATACCTCAACCTTTCGATCTTCATTGTTGCGGTGATCAAAAGAAGTCTTGAGCATTACTGTTGACTCGACAGATTCATAGGTCAAAAAATAAATTACCAAATAAATTAATCTGTTAAAATTATCAAAATTTACCGAAATAAAACCAAAGCCAATTCGAACTCAATTAAATACAACCTTCGTCAAGAGTCGTTCGAATAATTTTGAACAGCTAGATTATATTGTTTAAAACAAGAATTCTTTCTAAGAAGTAGTAAAATGCCATGAAATAACTAAAACTTATATGCATTTATGGAGGACGAAATAAGGTGCTAGAAAAATCAAAACAAAATAGCAAATTATCAAATTTTTAAAATTTTATGAGCAAAAGATGAAATTTTAACAATCCGATCTAATAATTTTGAACAACACTGCATATAACATGCAAAAACACCATTTAGAAGGCAGAACTTTAGTGGAATGAGATCTCGAACTTGTTATTCTCTACATCCAAAGCTGAGAAAGTTTCAAGAGGCAGCTAGAGAGTTATTAAAAATGTCATAATTTGCAAACTGAATTATTATAATTAATCAGGGCCTCTAATTAAGGTAGTGGATTAGGTATTTTTTTAAAAAAATATTTGTCAATGGATGAACATTTTATCATTGTTTTAAATTCATGATATGAAATTTATCGTCCGATACAGTTAACATGAACATATGAATTTACTGAAAGGAAGTTTGATTATAAATTCGATTGTATTACTTACAAAATTAAATGAAAGTACTTTCGGAAGAACAGTTCCCATAATCTATGAATTTAAAATTAAGTGAAAGTTAAAGTCCTTATAACAAAAATAAAATAGAAACTTTTCAAGGAAAGAAAGGGTGAAGGATTCCGAAACAGCGTATTAATTGCAGTAAAGATTAATCTAAAAGTAGCACGAGGTAGAACGCAAAACCTCTGCTTCATCACTAAAATTTCACAAGAGACGTTAAACCTCCCACTTCTAACATCTCGCGCTAGATTCAGAAAATTCTCTTATAAATCAATAGAGAACTATTAAATATCTGTGTAGATCGAGGTCTGAACAAAGCGGCCCGTTACTTCTTTTGCAAGGTAAGGCATTCATCCTTACTGTTAAGCAAGAGATTGAAAGCACTTGAATGAAATAAAAGTTTGTATTCACAGAAACGGTTCTTCCAGCAACTAATGCACCGAACTTAATGGAAAGTTTTCAGAAGATGAGCTCGGATTCAATAAGAACCGAGCTGTGCGAAATCGAAATATTCGCTTTTCTGTCTTTCAATGAACGTTTTATCGCCATTAAAACGGTTCATTAAGTTTTGCGAGGGAGATTGATGGTTCAACAGTACGGCTTGTGATCATTGACAGGGCAAACTCTTTTTTCAGAGACAGAGCGTAACGATTAGTTCAGTTGGGTTTGCTCGGATTTATTTACTTTAGAATTAAAGTCGATTTGGTGGACGAAGATTGTTTTGAATACTAATGAGCTATAGAATCGGAAGCATAAACTTTCATGTGCTGAATTATTGACTGTAGATTATAATTATTCCTTCATAGAATTTGAATACCTATAGTTTTGTAACTTTAGGCTTAATGTGTTTTCAGAATGGATAATCTTTTGCAATTAAATATTATAGCTGATTGACGTAAAGCTTTAAAACTTTTCTCGTGTTAAAATCGATTGCGAAATAATTAAATCTCGTCTAAAATTGATTGCTCAAGCTTCGTTGGTTCGTAATTGTAACGGTTAACTATGGTATTTTTTGAGTTAAATTATTATATTTAAATCTCTGTTAACATGGTCGGTCTTAAGTTAAACAAATTTTACACTATTTGCATTGTTGATATTTTTAAAAAGATATCGTCGAACCCAACTTTAATTCTAAGTATAATTCTATTGAGAGAAGTTATAAAATGTGATTTTTACTTTTAATACCAAAATAAATTTATAAATAATTCTAAATGAAAAAATTATTGACGAAATCAAAAATCAATTATTTATTACTAACAGCTATTAAAAAGTTATGAAACTTCGTTTTGTTGTTAAAGCGGTACAAAAAAATGGTAATGATTAAAATTTTATTATTTAATAATTAATGAAGTGGGAGAATACATTTTTTTGCTTTGTAATTGATGAACTTATTACCAAGATTTCTTCTGCATTTAGTATATTTCAAGTGCCCCCAAAGAACATAAGCGATAAGATAGCCATAAAATATTTGATTTTCGAATTAAACGGAAGCCTATCTTTCTAATTACTTTTATTCTTCCAATTTATGTGCATTTTTTAAACCGCAAAAACTTTATCACTAATTTCCATTTCATTACATAACCAACACCATTAAACACAAGGAAAAAAGTCTGTTTGATTGCAGATTTTACATTTCTTTTATGACTCTTACATAAAAAAATGTCTTTAATTAAGAAGCGTTTTTAGAAATTAACATAATAAATTGGTGAATAAAACCCCTCATTAAGTTTAAAGAGAATGCTACTTACTAATGATATTCTAGAGGTGTTTTAGTTTTATGTACAGAACGTGATGTTTTTATCAAAATTCCCGTTTATCGATTGCTGATGATTACTCATTTAACCTGTGTTTATGAGGTTTTACAGTCAAAAAGCCTTTGTAGCTATAGAAAGGACCTCGATTAGTCACCTGATATGTAAATCAAACAAATAAAATTCAAATTATTAACACTGGAATAGAAATAAAATTTTTTCATGTGGCGACGTTATTTTCTTTTCTAAAAATCAAGATGAAAAGAAACACATTTTTCTGAAAAGCCAGATTGAAGACAAGAAATTAAACTAAAGTTTCGTAAATTTGTATAAATGCAAACGTCTGTGAGGAATGGAGAAGATTGTTTTATTAAATAATGACACATCTTTACGTATTGTAACAATCTAGAGATTAGAAATTGTGATTAGTTTATTTTATGTCACTTTATATATAAGCTGTTGAGGGAATGTTTTATACTAACTCGCATTTCGAATAACTTAAGTCGAAATATTTTAAATGTGGAAGTTGTTGTTTTCATATTAATAATGTTCCTAATTTACTGCTTATGTACTTGTTGACAAAGTAAAAAAGTTAATTTTTCCAGTTGTAGAGATATTTATTTAATTCTCAGAACACAACACATAGAAGTTACTGCGAGAAATTAGGGCGAGCAAATACTTATTGTAACAAAAATGACAATAAAGATTTTTGAATAAAATGGTAGCTGGACATAATTTCCTGCGCACTCACACACTCTTACGCGCATTTCAGAGTACAAGGTGAGTGGTAAACTTGAAATATGATGCAATTACTATTAACTTTTTAATAAAAAGAATAATTAAGTCACATTTAAAAACTATTGGAAAAAAAGTAGAAGACATGTAGAAAAGAATCCGGCCCTACAGACGTTATCAAGGGTCACCTGCAGGCAGGGATTCAAAAATGGGAGCTTTTTCTGTGAGAAATCGGACTTTCTTCCAAAAAGTTGACCTCTTGTGACCCGAAAAACCCCAAGAGAAAAGAAAGACATAGGAAGGAATACGCGCAAAAAATCCCACACTTCAACAAATACACCATTATAATTTTGTTTCCAAAAAAGATTTTTAGACTAAGTTAGATTCTAATAAAAATTTAATATTTCTATTTTATATTCTAGTAAAAATAAATTCAAATTATTATAGTTAAAAATTAAATTATTCTAGTAATAATTTAGACTAAAAATCAGCAGCCATCGGGCATTAATTTGACGTCACAAAGGAAAACGGATTCAAATTACCCCTCCAGTCGAGAAACAAGAAAATGGCAGATAAAATCCAAAATTTCTCGCCTAATTCTCTATTAACTTAACTACTATTAAGTGGTCAATAGTAGCTGCCTGTAGACAAATGAGTTCGTAATATGTAATATATCCATTTCTTTCTAATATAATTTTTATTTATCTGCGTTTATCTTAAATAGTATATAAAGCCATGGACGTATAACATAATATAAAGACATATGAACATAAATGCAGTTTTCACAGTTTCATTTATGCACAATGAAAAAGCTTCATACTGAAAAAGATGGCTTGTTTAACATTAATTTTATTTTACTTATTATTAATTCTTATTAATATTTTATTGGCATTCATTTTACGATAAACCATTACAAGAATAAATACGCATTTTAATTTATCATTTACTTTTAATTTATAAAATTATATTTTCTTATTTCGGCTTTGAAATTGTTTAAAAATTTCCAATGCATAGCAACAAAATTAACTTTAAACGAACTATTTTTTTCGAATTTTAAAAATAATTTCAGGGGGTGCTGCAGCTCTGCAGCCCTAATGGACAAGCCGACACTGCAGTCTTTTTTAAATACAGTTATAAGCATGATTAATCTAGTAAGCAGTAGAATTCGCTTGCGGCGAAAAGATTGAAATACTATTTTTTATGTTATGTCCATGAAGATAAGAAATTATCAAATGTAAAATAGTTCGCTAGTGATTTGTAAAGCCTTTTTTCCCCCGAATAAACTTAAATTATAAATTTGTTTTCGGGTGAATTTAACTGCAAGCCTTAAATTTATGGATGGGAAAAAGGAATTGAATACGGTAAGAAATATGAGATTCCCCGCTCGAGTTTATTTGGTCTAAGTGCAACTAAAGAAAAGTCGTTTTCTAAAAGCCCCGTGAAATGATTTTCCTAAGCCCTATTGGGATTAAGTTTCTTACTTGAGAAGCCAGGGAAAAAAAGCCCGCGAAAAAGCTACATTATTGCTTGTTTACGAAATTCCTTTCTTTTAGGAATGCCAATGGAATTTAGTAAAATAATTCTAATTTTACATTATTGTGCCGTATAATCCTTTTATCATAAAAATGTCATTAGTGATACTCTGATAAAATCTACTTTAGATACGTGTGTTATTACGACATACATATGATTAGATATGTTATTTTAGAAGAGATTAGATATGTGATTATAGGAGAATTTCCTTATATTTTTGACTCCAGAAATATTTAGCGTATTTCTACCTTATCATTTCCGAAATACACTACAAAATGTTTATGTTGCAATAAAATGTAACAATTATTTATTGAAAAATAATTAAAGAATAACTTGCAAAAAAGTAGTATTCAATCATATAGCTTTACTAATTAATGTCAAAATATTTAAAATAGAAATAGGAATATGTGATTTTATCATAAATTCAATATTTTTGAATACAGACAACAATTAAGTAATTAACAAAGCCCATTGACTCAGCTATTCGCTATGAAGATTACTTCTTTATTTTTCATTCAACTGTCACGCGATCCTTAAGGAATGCGTAAACATGCGGAATAACTTATTTTTAAAATCAACGGTCACGTGATCCTTCAGAAAAGCGTAAGCCTGTGGAATAACTTATTTTTAAAGTCAAACATCAAGTGGTCTTGCTGAGAAAAGAAATAAATAATTAATTTGTGGAATAATAACTGAAATTAATCAACTCGACGCTTTATGTTAATTTTCTTAGTTTGTAGTCCATTTAATTTTAGCAATTTATACATTTTTATCAAAATTTAAATCACCAAATTTTATTCAAGAAATTGTCGATAAATTGACGCCGGTACAGAAATTTATTGATAGATATGATATAGAGTTTCAAGAATTTTCAGATTAAAATTTAAAAACTAATATTAATTACAACTAAAGGAAAATATACGAAGATATATTTTGTTCTATGTATTCTTTTGAATGGAGAAGCGGATGACATGTAGC
Source organism: Araneus ventricosus (assembly GCA_013235015.1). Classification (NCBI taxonomy): domain Eukaryota; kingdom Metazoa; phylum Arthropoda; class Arachnida; order Araneae; family Araneidae; genus Araneus; species Araneus ventricosus. The sequence goes on along the minus strand of BGPR01000026.1, from coordinate 2,321,746 downwards.
ATGGCGGATGATATATTCCACAGATTGTAAGGGCCTGATGATACCATTGAGTACAATGATGTAATTTAGAGTAACGGAGAACATATGAGGAATAGAGAATGGTTATCGAATTGGTAATTTTGGCGCTGACTAATGAAAGTTTAGTTGAGACAAATGAAAAAAAAAATGTGTCACAAATGGAAGGAGATATTACATAATATATACCTGTAGATACGGTAATGGACAATAACAAGTATCATCATATCCTGTAGAGTTCTTCAACTCCTTATAATTATCATGGGTACCTTCCGACAAGCTGAGATTAAAAGTCGGTGTGCCAGTACTATTGATACATAACCTCGATGTACCGAGACTGCGCAATGGCACACGGTTACAAATTACATACCTAGGTCAAAACGTCGTGCTAGCAACTGTTATGGCTGGCATAGCGATAGGGGAGAGTGTTTTAATTCCACGCATTCCGATAATAACGAAGGATTTACCATTCCAGTTCAAAATGTAACAATTTCCTTTAAAATTAGCATTTGTCAGGCTAAGGGCCAGACACTCAAAGCGACACGCGTACATTTGGAAAAATCATATTTTTTCCATGGGCAACTATGTGTGGCGTGTCCAGCACACAAAACCTCTACATCCGTACAGAAAACGTAAAATAAAAAAAACGTATATACAAAAGCGTGTTAGCATAGATAAACAAATTACCTAACTATATCAGCAGACACATACACAGTACAGTCCTGTTAGCCGTCTAATTATGTATTATCAACTGTAAGAACTTTTAATTTTCCTTTTCAACATGTAACGAAACATTTACATTCGCGAATTTAAAAAAAATTAATTATTCAAATTCATCACGCACGATGTCGCGGGTAACAGCTAGTAATATAATAAATGCGAAAGTGTACCTGTTTGTTACGTTTTCATGCCCAAACTACCAAACGTAATTGGATGAAAATTGACAGTGTAGTAGCGTTAAACTCAGGAATGGACATAAGATATGTGATTTTATCATAAATTCCATATTTTTGACTACAGACAACAATTAAATAATCAACAAAGAAAGGCCCATCGACTCAGCTGTTCGCGATGGAGATTACTACTTTATTTTCCAATCAACTGTCACGTGATCCTTAAGGAAAGCGTAAACGTGTGCAATAACTTATTTTTAAAATCAACCGTCACGCGATCGTAAGGAAAAGTGCGATCACGAGTAATAATTTAATTTTAAAGTCAAACATCAAGTGATCATAAAGAAAACCACGATTATGCGATCTTGCTGGGAAAAGAAATAAATTATTAATTTGTGGAATAATAAATGAAATTACTCAACTCGACGCTTGATGTTAATTTTTTGAGTTTGCACTCTATTTAATTTCAGTAATTTATATTTGTATCTTTTCCTTATCAGATTTTAATCAAGAAATTGTCGATAAATTGATGCGGGGACAGAAATCTATTGATAGATATTATATAGTTGCAAGAGTTTTTAGATAAAATATTTAAAAAACTGATGTTAATTATAACTAAAGGGAAAATATACTAAGATACATTTTGTTTTATATATTATATTGAATGGTAGAAGTGCATGACATATAGCATGGTGGATGACATATTCCACACATTGTAAGGGCCTGATGATACCATTGAGTACAATGATGTAATTTACAACGAAGAAATAATTTAGGTAGAAGACTTAAGTGGTATTGCGATAACTGGTAAAAATCTATCGAGCTTTGGAATGAGTGGACTGCGTAGGATAGAGGAAATTATTAATGATCTAATGCAGAAACTTCCCTACGTTACAGAACAATTGCAACAGCGAGTAACTAAGTTCGTTCCACGGTTGAACCCAGGAGAAAAAACCGTTTTCGATAGTGTTTTACCACAGATTGAAAAAGGTTGTTTTTCCGGATGCTCCTGGCGGTACTGGGAAGTCTTTCCTTTTCAATCTACTTAGCTTTGCTCAAATTCGGAAAGACAAAATTGCTGACCTAGTAGTGAGAGCTGTAGAATGTTATAGCATTATTTGTCGGCTTGGGACGAATGTACAAACCCCAAAAAGAGCAATTGAAGCATTAACTCGAACTATGAAAGATATTAATAACAACCAAAGTATTATAGGAGTGATGGCGATTGATGTCAGGCAATTTAAGACAGATTGAACCTGTAATAACTAGGAGACACGGTGGATGAAATTAATGCATGTTTAAAGACGTCTTTGTTATGGGAACATGTCAAAAAATTTAAACTCACTAAGAATATGAGACTTCAACTGTTCAACGACACTGAATCAGGACTAATCTTTTGAAAATTGATGAAGGTCAGTTTAAAAGAGATTCAAACCGTGTATTAAATTGAAAGAGGAATTTTTCAAAATTTCAAGAGGGACTGCAAGGTTTAAGCAAGGTTTATTCTGCTCTATAAACTAATATGAGGAATTGAGAATGGTTGAATAAGTAATTTTGGCATTGACTAATGAAGGATTAGGTGAGATAAATGAAAAAATGTCACAAATGGAGGGATATATTGCAGAATATCTATCTGTAGATATGGTAATGGGCAATAACAAGTATCATCATATCCTTTAGAGTTCTTCAACTCCTTAGAATTGTCATATGTACCTTCCGACAAGCTGAGATTAAAAATCGATGTGCCAGTATTATTGATACGTAACCTCGATGCACCGAGACTACGCAATGGCACACGGTTACAAATTACACACCTAGGTCCAAACACCGTGCGAGCTATCATTATAACTGGCATAGCAAGAGGAGAGAGTGTCTTAATTCCACGCATTCCGATAATACCGAAGGATTTACCATCCCAATTCAAAAGGTAACAATTTCCTTTAAAAATAGCATTTCCCAGGCTCAGCACCAGACACTTATGGCCGTGGTTGAATGCAGATTTACCTGACTCCAATGAATAATTATATCATGCTACCATAAACATATTCTAAGCCAAGACTTTAAACTCTAACGCTTGCTAAAATAAAAGATAACGCAATGAAAGAAACTATAAGAAAGGTTTAATCAATTTATTTCACAAAACACAACAATATATATCAACGGCAGAAGACTGTTGCCATATCGTAGAACAGAACTAAAAACAGAAAACAGAACAATTAAAAATGCTAATTAAGAAAGGCTCTAGCACAACATCACAATAGTAGTCCGAAGATCTCAATCGGGTCCGAAGTAGTAGATCAGGCTCTAGCATGAAATAGTTCTCACTGCGCCACACATTCAAAGTGGCAATCTTGCATTTGATAAAAACACATTTTTCGCATGGGCAACTAAATGTGGTGTGCTCACGTGTGTCCAGCCCACAAAACCTCTACATCCGTGCAAAAAAAGTAAAACAAAAACGTAGTGTACAAAAGTGTGTTAGCATCTACAAACAAATTACCTAACTATAACAGTAGACATGCACAGTGCATACCTGTTAGTCGTCTAATTATGTATTATCAACCGTCAGAACTTTTAATTTCTCCTTTCAACATGTAACGAAATATTTACATTCGTGAATTAAAAAAAATAATAATTCAAATTCCTCGCGCACGAAGTCGCGGGTAACAGCTAGTAATTAAAACAAATTAGATGAAACTCCTCCTGACAGTTTAATTTAAGGCTTTTGCTATGAAGTTTGGAACAGTAATACTTTATTTAATTAAGTGAGAGCAGCAATCCTTTAACGTAATATAGTGAAAGGATAGAGCGTATTGAAAGTTTCCTGTTCTAAGAATTTTAAATAAATTAAATATATTTTCAACAAAAAAGAGGCGAAAACATTTTATGGGATAAAGAGAAATAAAGACTAATATCTAAGTATTAGAAGATAGTAAAAAATGCTCGCTTTATCATTGAAAAACCTCAAACGACTCTAAACCTTTCATATATAAACCTCTTATGGTAATAAAGCCAGAAAATCCTCTTTCAAATCAATAAAGAGCTATTAAATATCTGTGTAATTCGAGAGCTATATAAAGCTGTTCGTAACTTTTAGAACAAAGCCGGGAATTCACCCTTACAATTAAGTAAGAGATTGAAAGCTCGAATTGAAAAGAAAGAAAAGTTTGTATTCACAGGAACGGCTCTTCCGGCAACTAATGCGTTGCACTTAATGGAAGGTGAACTCGAATTCAATAAGAATTGAGCTGCGTGAAATCGAAATATTCCCTTTTCTGTCTCTCAATGAACGTCTCGTCGTCATTAAAACGGTTCATTAAGTTTTCCGAGGGAGATTAATGGCTCAGCAGCAAGGGTAGTAATCATCGACTCATCAGTTTCTTTTTTTTGGAGATAAAGCGGAACTAATAAACCATGTGATTTCGTCGGGATTTATTTACCTTAAAAGTAAAGTTCATGTGGTGGACGAAGAGTGTTTGGAATATTGATGACTTTTAGAATAAAGTTTTAAATGCTGATTTGATGTCTGTAGTTTCTGACCATTTTTTAAATATCATGAATGCAGACGGAATTTTATTTTAAATTTAGACATCTGTATGTCTGAAGAGACTATTTGTCTTTAAAATGGAGAAGCATGCACGATTTCACATTGACAAAACATTTCAGACTAATGCTTGCTGATACAGTATTCGTAGTTTTATTTCATTGCTTCGAATAACGTGAATGTAAGTCACTTTTATAAATTTAAATTTAGCGTCTTCATTGAGTGAATGCGAGTTTCTCGCTTTAAAATGAAGAAAGAAGTATAATTAAACCTCCGTGTGCTTCCCCATTTGAAACTTTTAATTTTTAAGCTGTTACAAATTGTTGTCTATTAAATTTCTCTTTTTGGAATTTAAATGATTAAACTCATCTTTTTTATCACTATTGAATTAAATTCTTTTAATGATAAATGTTGTACCATAAAATTATATTTTTTATTATTGCAATTGATGCATTAGTATATTATCTCTTGTATTATTGTAATTGATGTATCAGTATCATTAGTTTTTATCCATACGCATTCAATAAACAGAAACTTCAGGAGCATCGACCAATATCGAAATTTATAAGTTTGATTTAATGCACAATTGACTTCTACAGTTTCCGCTAGAAAAGTCGCAGCTTCTGTAAATTTAAGTGCATTAGTGTGTAATAAATTCTTTATGTATATATTTTAAAGCAAATACAAATATTCTAGTACCCTCTTATGAACGAGTCGCAGTCGCAGAATAGTCATTCAATGAAATTTCGGATTATTTTGATTTTTAGTTCAATAGCATCGACCTGAGATTTTTGACTTCATTGACAATTGCCATTATTCATTTTCAAGTCCGTAAATATAATGTCGAATAATTTTACCCCAAAATTTAAAAAAGCTTAAATGCCCTCCAGTTCAACAATTACAGATCTTATGAGAGGGATTTTTTTATTTAAGTTATTTCGTGTCTGTAAATCTCATCTCAATAAAGACGAAATTTTCTAATCGGTTTTTCATTCGCTCTTTGATGTACTAGAGTTATGAAATTTTTGAACAGATGTGTGCTTCCGATAGCAATACAATATTTTAAAATTTTCATTATTTATTTGCTAGCTAAGCAATTTATTTTAATTAAGATATGATTCCAAATGAGTGGAACCATCCGGTAGTGAATTTGAGGAAAAACTGATTAAAACAAGTCAAAAGTATTTATAATAATGCATTACAAAATATATTAAAGGATAGAAAGTAGAAAAAAATTAGTAACATGCCCATTTGTAATGTACTAAAAAGTAGAAAAAATTTAACAAAAACGTGGCCGCCAAATGACACTTATTAAAGCTTGAGATGCTGAAAACAATCATTATAAATGTGATTAAAGTTTCAGTTTACCTATAGTATTTCTAAAAGTGCCTCCAGATTTTACGATTTTGTTTTGACCTCCATAATTTTAATAAATAAATTATTTTCTAATTTTTTAATAATTAAATGGTGTTTCTTATTTTCTTGGAATGCCGATAAGAATGTCTATTTTTATATTTTTTAAAACAATTTGCTCCTCCCTCTACTCTTGATCATCTCTCTAGAAAGATACTCAGTTGTTTTCTACAATTTAGCATTTGTGAGTGAACTTCGAAAGAAGAAGGTGCGATCTTGTCCCCTTCCAATGATTTAGATTGAAATTTAGAATTTTAAATAATTAGTATTTTTTTATACTGTTTATGTGCTATAACAGTTATAATTAACAAAATTTAACAAAGATATTCACTATAAAAATTAATTAACACTCTTTGTATTATATAGAATGGCGTTGTTGATGCAATCACTTGATGCTGTTGCGTTGAGCACGCAAAAAGGTGTATTGTTATCGTTTTCTGTTTAAATCTTCTGTTTCTTTTATATACTTTTTCTTTTTTTACCTTTTAACTTATATTTCTATTATTTGTTTATGTGCTATATATATTTCATATTTACTTACATACATTTATATATTTTGAAGTTAATAACAAAATATTTTTCGCTCCATTGAATACTAAAGGAAAACTTGGAAAATTTATGTCAAGAGCTATGCAAATGCACCTTTCTCAACCACCAGTGAGAGAGGAAAGCATTTGAAGTAAAGGTGTTCTTGAAAACCTTTAGCAAAATAGCATTCTATCACCGTGTCTTTAACGTAAAAAGAAAACTAAAAAAATAATAAAAAGGTATCCCACCAGTCAATTTATTTTATTTTTGCTTTCAGTTTTCGTTGTTTTGTTTTTCAAACGAGCTTCAGGAGAAATAAGTTTTTTCATATTATCGCAAAAAAATTATTGCGGAGTCTATTTTATGGCTTTTGTTTTCCAGGGCGCTTCAAATAATTTGTCGTTTCCTTGCGTATCACGCGGCCACATTTCAGCTACTATTTGATTAAGGCTATGTTTCCAAACATTTTACTCATTGTGTATTTTTTGAAAATGCAAATGCATTAGTCTTGGGTTTATAAATTATCAATGCTACGAAGTTACATTCTACCAAAATTTGACTTTCTCATGACTGCTATTTTTTTCTCTGTAGTGTTACGAATAGGGTTACTTTAATAATAATCTAGCTTTCTGAAATTGAATTTGAATTGAAAATCTAATAGATCTAATTAAATAGATATCTATAATCAATATGGTGTTTGAGTTTTCAAGATGTACTTCCCTAAACCTTTGAAATGTAATGTTTTGAAGTTTATGAACCGCAGGAAATGTTAATTCAAAACTAGTGTAGCTAATGGCCAGCAGTAAGTTTTTTAAAAAAAATAGTAATTTTTAAGTCAAAATTTCAAAATAATGATTTTTCTACAGATAAAAAATAATTTTAAACATCAAGATTTCTATTTTCTATAACACATTCCTTCTTTTAAATATATTTCTAAATTTATGATTATTTTAAATTCCACGCGAGCTTTATCCACACCTTCCATTTCCGAAATTTTGGAAGGCTAGTGATGATGTTCCTATGTAATTTCTACATCTTTCACATTGATTATTTTATCCCTACATTCGATCTATATATCAATATTTAGTCGTCCTCAATAGCTCCGATGAAAAAGCTTTCTTTGATCGAAATTCCTCTATATAAAGAAATTTTCTTGCAGATCTTCCGTCAATGCCAGAAAAACTGACATTAACAGCGTATATAAAACTTTTTCCGTCAAACTCTTGTGGACAAGTCAACGTCAAAGGAACATTTTACTGAAATTGGAGGAAGTGTACGTTACAGTTATTGATATGGACGGGATATCTCTTTCAGGTACAGACTACCAACCAATTCATTAATGTATGTGTCAAAACAACTTTCTGAATCTGAGTGGTAATATATTTTGAAATTTAATTTTTTTAAAGGAAAAGTTTCGGTGAAAGTCAGTTAATGAATCAGACAAACTGTGTGGAAAGTTCTAATATTCATTTTTATAACAAATTCAATCGTTAATATTAATGCGGGTTCAAAGTTTTAATTATACAGATGACTTACAAATGCAATCAGGTATTTAAATGAGAAATGTTTTGTAGTTTTCATATTTAGGTATAGAATGTTATAAGAAGTTTATTTATTCTATTGTGTAGTATAAGCAAAAATAACTTTATTTCCTTTAAAATGTAACGAAGATATATACGAAATATTATTGTAAAAATAAATTTACGATACCTTGAAGAAGTATAGCAAAATAATACTTCAAGAAAATTTTAAAAAATGTCTTATTCTTTTCTAATTTAAAATTAACGACTTTAGGTATAAGGCACTGTGGCGGATAAATACAAAAATCTTGATAAACGATTTAACTCAATATATGCATAAACAAAAATATATAAGACTTTAAATCGTCTTCTTCATTTAATTCAAGCTAAACATGTGATAAGTTATTTTGAAAAAAAATCTGAACCATTCGATACTTGATGCTGACATCTGGAATCATGTTTTTATTCTTTTCTGTCAGCAACGGTCAATGCAAAAATTGGATTCGATATCTTATTAGACGTCTAAACTAAGAAATAAAAGACTTCAAATCGGCCGTTTTCTTTATTCCACGCTAAACATGCGATAAAGTATCTTGAAAAAATTATTTTAAATATTTGATGCATAATTTTGTCAACTAGTATAATTTGTTTATTCTTTTCTGTTAGGAGCAGTCTGCATTGAATTGAAAACTTTATTCAACATCTAAACTAAGAAATATGAGATTTTTTTCTTTATTCCACGCTAAACATGTATAACTTATTTTGACGATCTTTCTTAACTTAACAATATATATAATAATATATACAATAATACTGTCAACTCACATAACGTTTTTATTCTTTTATATTGGTAACAAATAATATAGAAGCTGGAATGGAAGTCTTATTTAACATCTAAATTCAGAAATATAAGATTCGAATAGACATCTTTATTATTCTGTACTAAATTTTCGAAAATGTATTCTAAAAATTTTTCTTGACCGTAAAATTCCTAATACTACCATTTTATTCTTTGATTTTTTTCTAGCAGTAACAGTTAATACAAAAATTAGTCTGAAAATAATGTATAGCATTTATTATGCTTTAACAGTTTTATTTTTTGAAGTAACATTTGGTGGGTCAGCATAGAATTTGAATTAAAATTTTGGAATTCCAAGGATCTAATATTTGTACTTGAGTTCGCCTAGGAAAAACATAAGTCCTGGCATATTTTCGTAACCAAAACGTGATCATAAGAAAAAAAAGTTATGGTATAACAGAAGAGCGATCTATAAATTCGATATGTTACCGGAAACGTATGAAGATCAGACATTTTCAGATACTTTCTGTTGGAAATGGTAAAGTTCGTGTAGTGATTTCGTGATTTGTTTGCATGGATAAAGCATTTAAGTGCAATTCAAAATCCCATTCTAATCTATCTCAGGGTTGCCAGGTCAAAATAGCAAAATAAGGCCAAACCTTCTTAAAAATAAGGCCAAAAAAGGCCAAATTTGACAAATTGATTGAAAACGTCATTTGATAATAGAAAAACAGCTATCCTTCATGAAAATGAATCCCACTTGGTAGACATATGTTCAATGTTCTGTTATTAAACTAAAATTTAAGAGAAAGAAATTTAAAACATCCTTGTTTTATTCAGAAGCTATTTCGTTTGACAGCTCATTATACATCATTTGAAATGTTCAAAATCAAAAATTTATTAAAAAAACAATAGAATAAGTAATTAAAAATTGTTCTAAAAGTCATTAACGAAAATAAAGCCAAAAAAGGCCAAAAATGAATTTAAGACCAAGGGCTTTGAAAAAAGGCCAAATTTCCATAATTTGGCCTTAAAAAGGCTAATATGCTTTTAGATAAGAACTGTTCCGGTCTGAAAAACACTTATTTTCTAGATTCCAATCTTGGACAACAGCGCATGCGCATCTTTCTTGAACTTTAGACATTTATTTTTTTTAACGCGTAGTTAATTTAGATCACATCTCTGTGATTCTGATGTAATTGAGGCCTGGTATGATGTAGTACTGCTACATAGGTGTCGCTTCAGTCTGTCTTTGTGATGTCCTGCTTGCATAAAAACCAATCCCACTATAGGCGCCTATGGGAATGTCTTTTACCACGCCAAGTTGATCATTGTGCCCGCTAGGGTTTCCTTGTTTACTTTGATTGGCGCAAACCCGAGATTTTTCTCCTACGCGTTTTGAAAACCTTCCATCTTCATTTACAATTAACAACTAATAACAAATTATTTTCAACTTTAAGACACTCAAGAAGGAATTCATTCCACTTTAAGTCGCCCACATTACACAAAAAACCTACAAAGTAGAAATGTTTACATCCTCATAACAGATTGCATCTCTCGGTCGTCGTCGAAATAGAAAAACTTTACAAAGCATTTCTCGCCAAAAAAGCGAACTATCGCCAAATATTGGGATCGAAAACACTCTCCATAGGCGTCTATAGTGGGATTGGTTTTTATGCGTCCTGCTTTGCATTCATGTTCGCTTATTGTTAGTTAAATAAATTCCTTAAGAAATAACGAAGTTTTCACTGAACCACAAATAAGACACGAACAAGAACTGCCTTTTCTCTTTTTCTAAAGAAATATCCATCATCTGCTATTTCAAATCTTTTAATATTTCACATACTTCAATAAAAGCTTTTTTTTAAAAAATTGCCGAGATTGTCATTAGGTGTTACTTCCAATCACATTCAGTAAAAACCCGAGGAGTTGGTAGCGAAATTTTGAAATCGCCCTTTAAATTGCAGGCTATAAGATATTTCGAACAACTTAATACAACAGAGATTTGGAGGTAAAACAGAAAATGCCTTCTTTTCTTTTCAGGCAATTAAAAAATAAGATCTGCGGTTTGCTTTGCCCGCCCGTAGAGCTTCTCTATTTCCCTCGCATTATTAGGAATCAATCCATTCATAACATTCACGTACTATGGGATTTCGAAAATATTTAATTTATTTCATTCTTCAGGTACTTTTTGCATTAAAACGTAAGTTTTCAGACAACAGAAGTTGATTTTAAGTAGCTCATATAGTTAGCGGGGAATTCGATGATTGAAAATTAAAACATTGCTAGTTTTTATTGGGAAATTTAAGAACTGCTGCTGTGAGTAATTAAGGTATCCGCGTACGTTGAAAATCGATTTTCGGCCAAAAGTCACGATTTTTTTTATTATTTTATCTGAAAGTTCATACTTTTAACTTTCCAAAATAGTTTTTATTTTGTTTCTACGACGCTTAGAAATGAAACTAGAGCCCTTTAGACAAAGCTTCAGAGCTGAAAACGAAACCGGAAGTTCCTGCAAAGTAACCGGAAGTAGAAAGATTGGAAAGCAATTTCCAGTATTTTTAACCATATTTGTTAATTTTTTTCATTTTTAGTTAATATAATTATTTATGACTATTTAACTATTACTTTCTCGTATACGAAGTATACAAAGAGAAAGTATTGTAATCGTCAAAAAATTCGAACTCGAGATTTTGACGAATCTCCACGTTTTAGACCTCCCTGAGTCCGAAAAACACAATTTTGGAATTATGTCTGTCTGTTTGTCTGTGAACACGATAACTCGAAAACTATTAGAGCTATGGGGATGAAATTTGGTATGTGGTCTTTACACATAATTTGTAGGTTTCTATCAAATGTTGGACAAAATCCGTCAAAGTGAAGTCTGTCTATCTGTATGTCCGCGGTCATGCGAACACTATAAATCAAAAACTTGAATAGCTAGATGGATAAAATTTGGCACACGGTTTTATCGTCATAAATGTAGGTCCGTATCAAATTTTGGGCCAAATCCGTCAACGGGTTGACTGTCTGTCGGTCTGTATAATTTACCATTGAAACCAATCCTCTATCTCCATGCGCATGCGTATGTCTGTGCTCGCGAAAGGAGCGATTACGTCAGTTTGTCCTTGAGACGGCAAGAGTGAAACCTAGCAGTGTGCGACAGATATGCGTTTTAATCGGCAGGCATCGCTTTGAATTTGATTCTTTACCTAGATATTTTTCAATCACTATAACGAAAAACCTTCTGATAGTCATTGGATTCTGGAGAACAGTAGGTTCGAATTTTTTTAGCCACGCGGGGGAAGTAGAAACGGCACCTTTTGGGGGAAGTTTACGAGAAAGTTTAGGGGAGAACACTCCCGCTGGTTTTTTAATGTTTCCATCATGAATTTCTATGGTGAAAATTGGCAGCAAGTTCGTTTATTTACTTTTTGCTTTGGCTCGTGCTTCGATTGTTTTTACTTTGATATAGTTTCATTTCCTTCCCTTTCTGTTTCGTTTTGAAGCTTGAAATTAATTGCTTTATCTAAATTTGAAAAATAATGGGACGTTCTACAAAAACACGCTCTCGCAAGAAGAAGTTTTGTGGGAATCAGTACAGTTCCTCAATGTCAAATGTCAACACAAGTGTTGTTGTGTCTGCTGAGCAGAAAGAAAATAAACAAAGACATACTCCTAACAAGTTAACAGGAAATAGAATTTTGGATATTGAAATACCAATGAATGTGTTTTCCATACTTTTTTGCCCTGTTTGTTCACAAGCTAATTTGTTTTTATTTGAAGACTCAGTATTTGGATTATGCTCCAATTTAACTTTGAAATGCAATTCTTCGAATTGTTACTTTGTGAAAGCTTTTTCTACTTCTAAAAAGTATAATAAACTCAATGAAATAAATATTAGAATTGTGTATGGTTTGAGGCTCATAGGAAGAGGCTTTTCTGCTGCAGTGAAATTGTGTTCGACATTGAATTTGCAAATCTGTCAAAAATGGCTTATAGAAGTCTTGAAAAAAGAATTCTTCTCGCTGTGACAGAAGTTGCAAAGAAAACAATGGAAGATGCTGCCCAAGAAATGAAAACTTTGAAAAATAGTCAAGAAAATGTGACACATTGTGGTGTATCTGTTGACGGTACATGGCAACGACGCGGATATAGTTCGCTAAATGGCTGTGTAAGTGTTCTATCAATCGACACAGGCAAAATATTGGATGTGGAAATCATGTCGCAATATTGCAGAACATGCAAAAAACTTCAAGGTGTCCAGAAGCATATGAAACCATCTAAGCAGAATTGTTCTAACCACAAGGGTTCATCTGCCAATATGGAATCTGTTGGAGCATACAGAATTTTCGAAAGGTCACAGAGCTCGCACCAACTCCTGTACACTGATTACTATGGAGATGGTGATTCAAAGGCATATGAAGCGGTGAAGAACATATACAATGACACTACCATCAATAAATTAGAGCGCATTGGACACATTCAAAAAAGAGTTGCCACTCGACTTCGAAAACTGAAGAATAAAACTCCATCTGTTCGAGGTAAGGGCAAGCTAACTGATAAATTTATTGACAAACTCCAAAATTACTATGAAATTGCTGTCCGTAGTAATGTTGGGAATTTAGAAGATATGCAAAGAACTGTCGTATCTGCCTTTTACCATTGCTGCTCTAGTTCTCGACAACTTATGCATGGACAATGTCCAGAGGGTAAAGAGAGCTGGTGCAGATATGGGAAGAAGTAAATAGAAACATCAACCGGTCTACCAAAATCACTTATAAATAGTGTTAAATCAGTGTATTTGGAACTCTGTGATCAGTCGCTACTTGAAAAATGTCTCCATGGGAAATCCCAAAACTTAAATGAGTCATTCAATGGAGTTATTCGGTCCATAATGCCAAAAGAAACATTTGTCGAGTTGACAATATTAAGACTTGGAGTATATATAGCAGCGATTCAATTCAATAAGGGTTTTTCAGGGTTATTAGAAGTCCTGGATAAAATGCATAGCTCTCCAGGAAATATTACTAATGATTCATTTCAGATTATTGACCAAATACGAATGGCTGATCTGAAAAGACATTGACAAAGTTCAACGAAACAACGCCGTAAAAAATTAAGAGCCATTAGAAAGAAAAAATTCAGTTATGCTGAAGAAAAGGAAAGCATAACATACAAAAGTGGAGAATTTTGAGGTAAAACTGATATTTTTTTGTACTGTAAATTGAAATTAAATCTTTATTTACATTTTTTTCAAAATGACATTTTTCAATAAAATTCCAATTTCCAAACATAATATCTAAATATCTATTAAACATATCTGCATAAAATTTGGTACAATTATTATTTATATTGTTTTCTAGGTAATGAAGCAAAATATAGGTGAAACTATGATCCATTGCTAATTTATGTAGCTTTTAAGTTTACGAAGCGGGTCAAAAATAAGAAAAAAACTGAAATTTCGCATTAAAACTCCTATAATTTGGAAATGCTTCAAGATGTTTTTAAACTTTTGCTTCAGTACCTAGCTTATATGCATATAATTATGTATACAAAAGGATTTATCATTATGATGGTTGGTTTTTGATAGAGTGCGTTTGAAAAAAAGGTCAAATTTAGTGAAAATATTCTAAGTTTTCTCAATTTTATATATATATATTAAATGTTTTTCTGTGAATTCATAAGTTTTAGCATGAATTACAACTAAAATGTAAAAAAAATTTCTTTAAATACCATTTTTTTAAAAAAAAGGGTTCCGAACGTAGTCGGATACCTTAAGTAGTTTTTTATAAACGCATTACTATAAGTATTAGCACATTGCGTTGCGTAACCCGAATGTTTATTCTTACTCATAAAACTTAATTTGTAGCAGTTACTTTCAATTCTTCTGGTGCAGCATCTATACTACCAGTAAAGAAAAAGACCAATCTTATATTTTGTCTGGGAATTCTATAGAAGGCTCAAAATGCTATATATGGCCAATAACAAATATATAAAATGATAAATAAATTTCCCCCAATGAAATGCTTAAATTCTTTTGTGAAAAATTAAAAATTTACCGATTATAGGGTTATGGACTTAAAATTATCATTTATGTACATTTAAACTATCTTTCAAAATAAATATCTACTGACTCCCATATTAGAAAATCGTAGATATTAGAAATATATCTAATCTTTTAATTAATAAAATTTTTCTAATTTTATTAATAAAATTAATTTAATTAATAAAATTAATTTAATTAATAAAAATTAATTTTATTTTTATTAATTAAATTTAATTAATAAAATTATTAATTTATCAATTAAATTTAATTAATAAAAATTTTCTAATATGGCTCCCATATTAGAAAATCGTTGTGACAGAATCACGATTAAGCAAAAGTTGTCTGTTTATCTTGAAGACATTCAAAGAGAAGATAATCCAAATATATTTATCTTGAAGACGCAGCTGTGATGGTCATCAACCTTCACATGCGAATTAGCTTACGCAGCAGGCGTCTTGCAGCTTTCATAACGCAGTTAGAAGCATCCTTCGTATTATTAAGAACTGAAAATACCATTTATGAGGACCAGCATAATTCCGCTTAGGAATTTAAGTTCAATTAGTACATTTAGAGAGGGCAGCGCCTCTATTTCTGAAAGGGATTTTCAATTTCGTAATATTAAATCATAATTTCTCACGTAGTGAGACGACGTTGACTGGTGTGCAAAAGTTAAGGACCATTTGGTAAAATGCGAAAAACTCGCAATTAATACAAAAACCATGGTTCGAAATCAGTTCTGGAGAATCGTGTGGCATTCAATAGACTATCATACACATTTTACAGTGAAGATTCGGCACTTGGCGGGGGGGGCCCCAAGAAAGGGATAAAGACGAAAATGGAGTTTGACAAATCCTGTTTCAGAGAAAGCTAACGACGAGACATAACTTTTATCAATGGTTATGTTTGACGTGCATAATATTTACATGCATTTTCTTAAACACAGCACAAATATTCGGGAAGAAATAAAGGTTTCTTTAAAAAAATCCCAAATTTTTCCGCATGTTTTTTGCTTATAACATGCAGAGTTTTCATTCAAATTATACGAAATCTAAAGAACATTTGATAATATGTTGCAGAAGTATTGTATTAAAATCTCAAGTAAATACGGTGAATATTAGAGGAAATATGAATAATGGAGACCCCTAGCGTCCAAATCACGACAGTTAAGCGGAAGTGCGCGCTACAACCAGTTTAAAGAGTGAGTGTGAGAAGGGCCCGTCACTGCGAAATGGAGCAACGCGTGGACATCAAGTTTTGCTTCAAATTAGACAAAACGGCGACGGAGGCGCATGAAATGTTAGTGAAAGTGTACGGTGTGGAAGCAGTGAGTAAAAAGTGTGTTTTTGAGTGGTTTAAAAGCTTTAGAGACGGAAAGGAAAATGTCGAAGATGAGCCACGTTCGGGTCGACCGCCAACAAGCACAACTCCAGACAGCATCGAACGAGTGCTGTGATTGACGGCTGTCTTTGAGAATGATAGCAGAAGAATTGAAGATAAGCCTAGACAGTGTGAGCAAAATTATTCACGAACATTTGCAAAAACGTAAGATTTGTGCCCGGTTTGTACCGCACAAGCTGTCAGACGAGCAAAAGCAACACCAGATGGAAACCTCTGGAGATTTCATCGACGCGTGTGACCGGAATCCGCAGTTCTTGGAAACAATCGTTACAGGGGATGAGTCGTCCAGTACGATCCGGAGACCAAGCGGCAGTGGTGTTCATCGTTGTCCCCCTCCCAAAATATGTCGTCTGACCAAATCCAGGATTAAGACGCTGTTGATCACCTTTTTCGACAATAAGGGCTTGATCCATCATGAATTTGTACCCGCGGGTACAACCGTTAACGCGGAATCCTACGAGGGAGTTTTGAAACGGCTGTTACAACGCATCCGGCGGGTTCGGCCCCAGTTGTACCAAAGTGGTCAGTGGAAACTGCTCCACGACAACGCCCGCCCGCACACTGCCAACCGCGTGAGGCAGTTCCTCGCTACACGCAAGGTGACAGTTCTTGAACACTCTCCATATTCTCCAGATCTGGCACCTACAGACTTCTTCTTGTTTCCCCGCCTCAAAGGAGTCCTGAAAGGTCTACGCTTTTCCGACATTGCGCAGGTCCAGCAACGTGTGACAACGGTGCTTCGAGCGATATCGAAAGAAGTGTTTGCTGACAGTTTCCAGCAGCTGTACAACCGATGCCAAAAGTGTATTGTAGCTAATGGTGATTACTTTGAATGAGAGTAAAGGTATTTTGTTTGTATACATTGTTTCCCTTATTTTATGAGACCATTCACCGAACTTTTCGAACGCACCTTGTATAACGGAAGAATCAGAGCGGGTCACGAACCACTGCAAGAAAAGAACTTTTGGTACTTTTGTTTCGATCTTTGACAGTAAAATTTTGTACGCTGGAAACCATTGGGAATCCAAAAACTCAAAAAGCTTTAAGAGTAGCAGACTGTTATCGCAGACAGTTATTTATATACCAACACAAAGCACACAGCATCTAGCAGAACTTGTGGAAACTAGTTACTAATTAGTTCACACTTAACGACCTATGGAACTGAATTAAAAATGCAAATAAAATTTTGAAAATTATATAATACCTCGCTGTGATCTTGTTAGGATGTCGAGGTATCTCAGGGCGCCAATGCGCACACATTGGAAATCACTGGTCTAGCACATGTATAACACCACTAATTTTGAAATAAATTAAATAACTAAAACAAGGAAACTTAAATAATCGAGGTATCCATAGCATCGCTAGAATTCTCTATGAGTAGAAGAGTTCATGCTATCACTAGAAAAACTTTCTTGACGGTTTTTTTATTACTGAACTTCGTACTCAATGAAAGAATGGAGTAGAAGAGAGCAGATCTGATCTTTAAGGATATGGACTGAAGAGCTGACTGTTGGTAAGCTTAAACCTAACAATATTGAAAATTTTATTTCTTGACTGTTGATTACCAGCTACTTGGCGTAACCAAACATGAATAATGGCATATATAGTTCGTGAATCAAGGGATCGCGATAAAGGGTTTGGGTGACATATTCTACTCGTCAAATATGTTGGTATGTCGTGAGTGTAATATTTCAGAGTTAACGCAGATACCAGGCAGTTTAAAATACAAAATAGCTTTAATCCAGTTTACTTAAAAAGAAACACGCTGCTGTCTTGCAGCTTACACACTCACTGACAGCCATTCCTTCGACTGCTTGTTTTAAGAACACAAATGAACAAAATATATAGATTGTAACAACCAATCAACTTCGACTAGTGCCGTAACTTCGGCTACGTCATGAAATTAACCAATGAGAATCGTTTCATTCAGTGACTGAACAATTTCATTTGAATTTCCAACAAAATAGATGCGCGGAGCTCCTCAGGTAGAAGTGTTTTTCTTGTTCCTCGTTATGGGGTAAGTTGTCTTCTTGGAATACTTTCAGGGAAAACTGGCCCTGAAAATCTCCAGCAGAAAATA
This sequence comes from Araneus ventricosus, assembly GCA_013235015.1. Lineage (NCBI taxonomy): Eukaryota > Metazoa > Arthropoda > Arachnida > Araneae > Araneidae > Araneus > Araneus ventricosus. Next base: position 2,303,507 of record BGPR01000026.1, on the reverse strand, counting down.
TTTCCTCACTGAGTAATTCTTTGCTAAAGAGTACATCGGTCTACCAGTTCTTGAATATTGCTGGCTAAGAGCAATCTCTTTAAGCCTTTTTTCCCCCGGAAGGAACAAATTTGCACCACCAGTGTTTAAACCTACGACCACTGAGGGTTTTCAAAATCTGAGTACGGTTGTATACGGAGGTTTGTTTACTAATTGATCTGTGGAATAGATTCGTCCGCCCCTTTTCGCCTCACTACGGGTGGTGGAAAGCGTGAATGGCAGGCCTTTCATCTCTTATCTCTACCCCAAGCGGTCCCTTAATGTCCACTCGCCCAACTGCCTTTTCCCCGCTTTCGGAACAGTAACCGGCCGAAATCCGCCCAACTAGTATAAAGGTTGTATGGACGGTTACGGCCGGCTTAGGAGTCAGAGGGTTAAAGCATCTTAAAGTTAAAATAGAAAATTTAAAGCTTAGAAACCTGTTTCACGCCAGATTTCTAACAATTTTCCACGAACCCGCTAGGAAAGCTGGTTTCAAAGTAGTCTTTAAATTCGTTAATTAATCAACCCGTTAATTTTTGTCTATCAATAAAAATATTAATGAAAGGTGTTAGAATTTCTCGATGTTTTTAAGTTTGTAACTATCAGAATTTGGATAACATCCGTATGGAAATTATGAGACACAGGCAGTATATGCTGATCGCAGCGTATTAAGATACCGCAGTTTTAAAAGATTTAGTCTACACTGTAATTGAATAGACGGAAAAATACTTTTCGAAAGATTAATGAGAGAATTTAAAAGTTACCCCATCCGATGAGATAGTAAAGCTTGAAAGGAGCATCTTGCTTGAATACGGATACTGTGATCCTACTGTGCAGAAGCAGCCCTTCCACGAACATCCAGTTGATGCTGGCCATGGCAGAGTACATCTTGACGCACATCAGAAGCTTGCACAGCCATTCCTAGAAATAAATCAGATTCTTTTGTAATATTTATAGTCTGAAATATTTTCTACTAGCCGCCTTCGGCGACCAGCTTGTTCGCCGGGAATATGATTTCAATTGAATCTTGCATCATTTTATATTCATGATTCTCTTAACAACGTAATTTCAAACTTCAGACTGTAGTAGATATTTAACCCACGTTCTATTAGTGACCTTGGACCTCTTCCGTTCATAGTCTACATAAATGTACCTAATGGAGTCAAATAACTGACCACGTCATGTAACCTCTAATTCCATGTTGTCGGCACTATCTTCACTTTCTTATTCCTCTTATAAAATGTGCATTTGATTTCAACATTAAAATGACGCAGCACATTTTACGGCCAGCGTCATGTTAGCTGGCTTAAAACATGCTGAGAAAGGAATGAAAACATAGCGACCGTAACCATTCAGCTTAATGGATGTATTTAGTATTGTAAGCAAAGCAATATTTCGGAGAGCTTGGCTTACAGATTTCACAATTCTTGCTGAAATAAAATAGGAAAGCAAAATGTATTAGGATCTTATCTCAAATTACAACAATGAAAGAGAAATATGCAATTAAATATTTGTTTAAACAATGGAAACGGCTTGAGTTGCGTTGCAACTATGAAAAGTATTGTTGTAAATAATGACAAAAAATATGTTTTAAAATTTATTAAAATTCTAGAAAACATTGTTCGAAAATTTAATTGATATCATTAGAAAGGTAATGTTTTGCACTTTCAGATGGTGTAAAAATAATTTTTGCGCTGTAACATTTTCGGAAGTTATTAAGAAAAAACGCCGAAATTTCGCCTAATTTTTAATTAATTAAAATTTTAATTAAACTTTCAAAAAAAGAGCTCCGAGGTGCACATTCCCACACTTCAAAGTATGTTTGTGCCAAATCTCGTAGCTCTAGGTCTAGCGGTCTTCCCTGTAGACGACCAACACACAGACATACGGACAACACACACAGACACACTCACACATTCTCCTTTATTGTTAGTAGAGATAGAGATAAAGTAAAAGAATTTTTAACTTTTAGATTACGGGTAATCAAATCCAAGGTATCTTCTGAAAACGGGTATTTTTCAAAGAAGTAGAGAAGTGTTTTCCACATGCCGGTGGAGAAAAGATGTCGATCCTTTAGTCTATACGTGAACTTATGTAAAATTGTTATCTCTAATAAGTAACATCCTATCCACCATGTATGTATTGTTGCACTAGACTGGAAAGTGATGCTAATCGCTAGGTGATTAACGGCACAATAGATTATACTCACAAAGGAAGAGAAATTTTAATGCTTCAGTGGTACAAATGATGCACCAGTTCGTCTATTGAAGTTAAAAATGACTGAGTTGATAATAAATATTGAGGCTAATAATAATGAGGTTAATAAATTTTAAAGAATTTTCTTTTTTATAATATTCAGTATAGCTTAATTTCCTTATAGTATTTTTTTCAACACATCATGCTTTTAAGATTTTATTTTGGTCTTTATATTTTTGATAAAAAAAAAATTGTCTACTTTTTAGTATGTTGATAAAAATGTGTTTAAAAACTTTTTTAATTATTTTCTACCTTTTAGCCCTGAGTACGTTTCGAAATTCATTATTAAAGATAATGTGCAATAACTGTTATTTTTTCTCAAATTTATTACCAAATGGCGTTTCTTATAGATTAAAAAAATTAATTAATGAACTGATAATAAAGTTTCACAAATTACTAATAAAATAGCCCAGTTCTGTGTCTCACTGATCCGGTAACGCTCTGACGACAACAATAAAATTCGCGCCATAGCACTGCGAGACGTTAAACAGCATTATTTTATTGTTAGAGCACCTAAATCTCAGTAATTTTAAATTTAAAAAAGTAATCGTCGTTCTAATTTCAAATTTAATAGCTCTAAAATGGTGAAATAAAATTTGTTATCGATTGATATAAAATTTATCTCGCTATGATCAATAGTTCCCGAGAAATTTTAAATTATATTAATCATATATTTCAAATTGATTTTCGTTTTTTAATTAAAAGTAGTAAATCACGTCATTGTTATATCATGCGCGTGATATAGTTTGGACGCCACGATGCATCTGATTATTTATTGCAATCGTGATGATATAATTTGATAATATTTTTTGGCAACAAGCTCAGAAGTGCTTTGTTTTGATTAGAATTTCGAAAAAGAATTCCTTTGAAATTTGATCTTTCGACTTACGTTTTACAAGCTGAGAATTTCATGGATATTGAATTATTATGCACATATTTTGTATATATTTTTTACTATAATTTAATACTTTACAATCAGCGAGGCAAAGTCAGGAATCGCTGGACAGTATGCAGCGCTTAATAGAAGAAGCATCGAAGCCGAAATCGACGTTAAACATTTCTCTCGCACATTTATATATTTAGTCACGTCAAATTTGACAGGGAATCTCTCAAATGAAGAGTCAATTTGCACCCATCATACCATGACGGGTGATTTTCTAGTATTGCAATAATCTCTGTCATGGGAACACAAAATTGTACAATATCTGTTCTAGGAAATGAATGAAAAGTTAGTTTCAAAATTCCATTTTTACAAACATCAAAGAAGTCAAATTAAAGAAAAGAGAGTCAGGAAGATATGTCTAACCATTAAATAACAAGTTGAATAAAACACAAACAAGTTATATAACGGCACAAATATATCATATCATACTGAAAGTATTCGTACAGAATATAGAATTTCTAAGTAAATTTGGATTTATAATTCCAATGAAGTAACCGGGAGAATTGAAAATATTGGAAATCTCCCACTTGAATTTTTAAATAAGGAAGCGATTCTCTGATATAATGGTTAAAGGAACGTATCTTCTAAATATTTCCCATCTTCATTGGAAAAAAGCTTCCAAATCAAACATCACCTAAAAAAGAAGAAAATAAATCTTCCATTTGTAGCAACCGAAGGCAAAACAAAAACACTGAAATGCATTTTAAAAACAAGTCAAAGCTGGCAGCTGTCCGCATCTTGCTCGGAGCTGTTTTGATCAAAGTTTTATATCAGACTATCTGTCCTTGAAGTCCGTATCAGCTTCTATCGAGTAAAATCGAAGAAATTAAATCTGCAGAGTATTGGGAAAAGAATTCGATATTGAAGTTGACCTGATATATGCGTTCGATACAAATGATTCTTGTGCTGTTTTTGAATACAGCAGACGCTGTACTTCTGCATTACATAACAGAAAAGAAATAATATATTTTGATGAAAGCTCTTTCGATATAAAATTCAGATAGATCTTTGGATGAATTTTCCCCGAGTTTGATTCTTAATAAAACAGGAGGCCTCAAGAACGCAGGAACTAGAACTATAAGTTTGGAGTTCCTACTTCTGAAAGGGTTTCTATTCATGCGGGATTCATTCGTTTTTAAGTTCATTTATAGTTTGATACGAGTTTCATACTCTAAAGATGAAACAAACTCTCGACGGAAGACCGTGTACGTGACGTACACGAGTTTGGAGCTAAATCACGTATGTTCGGATTTTGAAGTGGAAATTCATCGAAATTTAAGAGGACAGGGTTTCGTATCGAATGTAATCAGAAGTCTTTCAACGAGGGAAATTACATTTCGAAAGAAAGACTTTGTTTTAAGATCTTTTTTGGGGATTGGAATTTCTCATTTCAAATAAAATTTACTCAAGTCCTTGTACATATTGCAGTTGTACACTATTTCAGTAACCCTTAAACGGCATATTTGTTTCACAATCCACGAAACAATTAAGAAAAATGGTATGAAAATGTATGAGCTGAAGAAATACTTTTGTAAATTAGTTGTTTTTAATTAGTTTGTGTCATTATTCCTTAGGCTCGTTTCAGAGCTTCCCGAGTCTGAAAAAAACATTTATGAAATAATACCTGCCTGTGAATACTATCGCGCAACAATATAGCGAGCTAGTGGTTGAAAGTTTGCAAGCGTCTTTACCCGAAACTGTAGATTTTGTCAGTAAAATTTCGGACGAAACCCTACTAAGGGATATCTGTCTTTTATCCCGTCCATATTCGTGTGAACGCAACTCTAAAACGTAACGGGCGAAATGTATGAAATTTGTCATACGATTTTATCATTAGAATTCTAGATCTGTATCAAATTTTGAACCAAATCCTTTAACGGGTAGACTGTCTGTCTGTATGTGTGCATCTGAGCGCAATAACTCACAACCGCAACAAGTTAGATGTGCAAGCGTGTTTAATATTGTGCCTGACAAAAGCATGACTGCAACATATTTATTGTATAACAGTGCATGACATCAGATAAGTGGCAACAGTAAGATGTGTGTTACTTTGAATTTGATTTATAGAAATAGTCTAGAAAGAGACGAGTACGAGTACGGTTGAACGATGCTACGATGTACGCAGTCATGAAGTGTAATAGTTGTGTTTTAATGTTCTAACAAATGTTTGTTTAGTCTTAGAAGAAGTCTTATGAATGTCAATCGAGAAGCCAACAGATGGGTGAATTTTAGTTTATGACCTTTCAACTTAAAATGTACATCCGCGTATAATTTCGAACTAAATTTGTAAAAGGGTAGACTGTCTGCTTGTTTGTTTGTGAACACGGTAACAGAAAAACACAATAAATTAGATAAATGAAATTCCGCATGGGATTTTGACACCAAAATTGTAAATCTCTGTCAAATGTTTGACCCAATTGGCCAAAGGCAAGGATTACTGTTCCAAAATTAATACTCTTCATTATACTGCAAAGTTAAACACAAAACTCGCCGTATTGTCCAAGTATACGAGACAGGAGTATAATCCTACGGGTTTACTTTCGGGATCCAGAACTTTTTTCAAAACCACCAAAAACAACAAAATCTACGGCAGAAAAATTTGTTTCTAACTTTTGTCGACCAAGAAGATCGATCTGCCTTGCTGAGTGATCTTGTCTAAGTGAACCCTAGCTGGCCTTCTTGAATAGGCTATAGGTGTTGGCGCAGGCTAGTCATTAGTAGATATTCGAAGGTTCGATAGCTGAATCACTTAGAAAAAGCAGCGAGTGTGGAACAACGGGTTTGGTTTGGGACGCCATGGTGCAAGAGCTGCAATGTTGGACACACTCCGGTAATCGCCTCTTTGCCAAAGAGGTCAAATATCATCAATATTTTCGACAACAAAAGTAAAAGAATTCCTGTGCATTTAAAAGATTAACACGAAAAATGGCCAAAAGTAAACCTTCACAGAGCGATTCTGAATTTAGAAATCCAATGAAGAAATTTGAACATCATGTTTACATTATGGATTCTTTAAGACGTTAATAATTCTCTCGTGTCTTTATCTTTCGAAAATCTGAAAAAAATTATTTACTTCTGTTTCAGCGAAACAAAATATCAAAATTATGATGTGTTTAATGCGACGTCGAAAAGAATTTCCGAATGATTTCATACGCCAAAACTATTATTGAAATTGAAAATTCTCTTTCCTCAATAAGATTTCTAAGAGTATTTAGGAATCATCGTGGAATCATATATCTTCCCAGATATTCTGCATTGGTTGCCTAGAAAATAAACGAGAAGATAGATACATTGTAGGAGTAAAAGGGATGAAAACTTTGTGGTTTGGAAAGCAATGTGATGTAGGAATTCAATAAAGAGATATCTATTTAATTTTTAGTCTTAAGTTTGGAGATTCAGCGTTTTATGTTTGAAAGAGAAATTTTTCCTCAATTGGCATTACAAAATACATTATGATCTGATGTTAGAAGATAAGAAAAAAAAATACAAAATTGATTCTTAAAAATATTCAAACGTAATTAAGCTCTATTTAGAAGAATATACTGTGAATTTATATATTTTAAACTAAGCATCTTTTTGTAACAAAGATATTGTAAGTTAGCTTTTCAATTGCCTTTTATGACTTCTTTAATTCATCTCTGCTAATAATATACAGGGTGTTTCAAAAGTTTGTAGCAAAACCAATAAAGTCTCGAAACCAGAATTTATTGGTTACATAGGTAACAAGTTAAACCACTAGGCAACTCTGTAATTCTCGAATTAATGCCTTACGTAAGACTAGTTGATGTTCCCGACTTCGTCCGCACAGTAACACATCACTGGTATCTTATTGATCGGGATGAAATATTTTCATGTCTTTATAGTTTTAATATAAAAAAATACGCCATGCTAAAAAAAATCAGATAATAACAATAAAAACAGTGTTAGAAATTCTGTTTGAAAACACTTTAAAATATAATTAAAATTAAAGAAGAATGTTGCATGGAAATGAAATTGATATCATTGGAAAGCTAATTTTTTGAACTTTAAGATGGTGTTAAAATGATTTTTGCGATAATCCGCTCCGAAGATATTGCGGTAATACTTTAAAATACAAGGTAATTTTTAATTAATTAAAATATTCTAATTAAAATTTCGAAAAATCCTTTCTTAATGAGCACCTATTACCCATGAAGCAACCACCTGCCAAATTTCTTGTTTGTAGTCCCAGTGGTTTGAGAGATTCAATGATTAGTCAGTGAGCGACTTTCTGTTTTACATGTCTCTCTATATAAAAGGCAATGTTTGTGTGTGTGTGTGCGATGTTTAAACGCAAAATATTACACTTACAGTCCAGAAATTTGGCACACAGGCAGTAATAATGGTGACTCAACGCACCTCCAAGCCCGAATTTTACAATTCGATCTAGAAAATCTTTTATTTAATATTTTGTGACATCTTGGGTGATTTTTCATACTCATTTCTCCATTAAATTTGTTTCTAATAATCGTAACAATAAAATAGACACACCATAAGAAAGAACAAACAATTTCCGTTCTAATGAAGTTTATTTTAAACCTCTAAAAGCTTGTTTTAAATGAAAAAGTTGCCGTTCAATATTTTCTCTAATTTTAATAAATTTTAAAAATATTTTTGATATAATTTACACTTATATTATTTATTTATTAGTTTTCATTCTTGCAACGCAATTCAAATCGGATCACTATTAGATGGTTTGTATTATTCACTATACTACCAATAAATTCCTTTTGCATATTCACCCATTGTTAGCAAACGGCATCTATCTATCTTCATTCATTTGCTAATTGTCGATTATTAAAGTTTCTCTGTATCCCCCTGCTTAAAGATTATTAGGATAGCACATACACGTTATATGTTACAGAAGAACATATTTTTCTATGGACTTGATATAAAGATAGTTAATGTAGCGTACACATACTAATATAGAAGCGTATATTATATTTATACACGATATAAGTTCGTTTGCTAAATAATCACAATCATAGAAAAAAATCCTTACATCCAAATTGGAAATCCAACATTATGTTCAATATATAAATAGCATTCATTAAATCTTACGATTCAGCCAAGATGCTGCACCTGCGTTCCTTTACTAACTTTACTGCGTTCCTGGTAGTAACAAGAATAAACAGACAATCGAAGTGAATATCTCATGTAACAGTGATTCCTAGCATGAATCGAGAACTGAATTAAATATCTGCGCTTCAGATAATGAGACAGGTAATGAAGCAATGATTTATAATGACCAGCAGAGAGATAACAACGTTCTGAAATAAGTTTAGCACGTGACCAAAACAGACAGCTTAAGGCTGTAAGTCGGTTAACTTGTGAAAGTTTAAGTACTGCTTAAATCTACCGAGTTTTGAGATGCCGAGCTTCTGACTTTTAAAAGCATCGAAATTATTTCGGACGGAAATGTAGCTGCAGACGATTGTTAAAAGACCGGAAATTTGGAGCACCATAATAGGTTGGAAGGATTTGGGACTCTTAATGCATTAAGGAGCATCAATTCAGTTAAAGCAGGGGTTCTTCTAAAATCTATTTTTAATTAACAAACGAATGCGTTTAAATCTTCCGAAAACTTAAATAAGTAAGGTTTCATCTTATTTTAAAAGACATGGAAAAATAATTCATCTATAATAGGGCTACTCTTAGATGACAAATATAAATGCAATGAAAAGTAGAAGTGCATATTTATTGTAAAATTATTTTTTGGAAATATAGGCAAGTACATTTTGGATTTTTAATAATGCTAGAACAAAAAGAAGGCCAAATGCTGTAAACCGGATGTTTAATATTGAAAACGAAATAATGGAGTTTAAGGAAAAAAAAATGCACAGTGTCCCCAGATAGAGTTCTCCTATTACCACCACTTACAGTAATCATTCATTTGAAAAGCGAAGGGATGTTTGTGGATGATTTAATGAAAGAATGAGAAAATTACAATTTTTGGAATTATGGTATATGCAATATTTCCGATTATGGACAACAGAGAGCGTATTACCTTTAAAACTTGTCGGAACGCCCCCCCCCCCCTGCGTTTCCCACTGTATTGAAAAAATGACTCGTTCCCGTATGCCTGACCCACCCTTAAAGTTTGTAAACGACCTTTCCGGTCACCCTATAGATCTGAACTAAACTTGTCGCTTGGCCGCCTCGTTAAAACTGTCAAGAAATATCATCAAACGTGTCATTTAGTTAACCTAACGAATGGGCGTGAAATTCATAAATAAAATACTTGATCACACATGATTAAATCAATATTATTTAAGCAGTTGAGCAAATATTTATAATGCTGACTCTATATACACGAGTAAACTGCTGAGAGAAATATTAGGACTAAACAGATAATGCATATATTAGTACAAAATTGTTAGCTTCACGCCTGCCAGTTCCCATCCATGTGATAAGGTTAGATAAAGGCGAAGAGTTTCTCGTTCAACAACCTCATCTTGTCTGGTTTAACAATAAGATTTCCCACGCTCCGATAAACAAGAATTTATCGCGACATTCCTTTGTGATTTCGCTTAGTTTCTCCAAGAGATTCGTCCAATAAATTACTATTCCATAACGCAGCGCTTTATCACCGTTATTACAAGGGGACGAAGCCTTCACTTCGTAACTATCTACGTGAGGGGCATAGATGCGCCAAAAAGTGGAAAATATATTTATCCATTTCTCTTAGTGGCAATTCTTTTGGTGTGCGAGTAGCTTTACGGATAGATTTCAGATAAATTCTATCATTTAGGGCTGACGTGGCTTTAATGTGATTTATCGAAATGTGGACAACATATAGAAAGAGTCAATGCACTTTAAAATTATTTTTTTATGTGGAGTTTTTTTTATGGCGCGATTTCTTTTATATCGAGATTGGTTTATATTGATCCAAGTTTTAAGAGTTTAACCTATTTCTTTCAAATTTCAGAGAGATTACCAGACCAGATATTTCAATGTTGGTTCGTTTTTTACTTTACTTTTCTCAAATCAGAAGAAAAACGATTCTCTGCTGAAATGAAAATTTCTTAGGATTTAAAAATAAAATTTTTTCACATAACAGACGTTCAATTTCTATTATATTATTGGTTATCTAACGTGATTTCTTGAAACGCCAATCGATATAAATTAGATTTATTCTCCGAAATATGATAGATGCAAGTCAGTATTTTTAAAATTAGGGGCTCCCAGCCTAAAAGAGGAAATCTTCAATAGTGCTTCCTTTTGCAGTTTCCTTCGTACTTATGGACAAAAATAATAGAGAAAAGAATCTAGATTGAAAATATTTCCAATAGAAATTATGAAGAATAAATACATTAAATTGAATTGAATTGAATTTATCATTAATCAACGTTTTTTGTACTCATTTATTTTCTGCGTTTATAGCAGTGAGGGGGAAAAGCGGCTTTTTCCTACCGAGCTTTCCGTTTCAAAAGCATTTGAAGCGTGCTTTTTCCTACCGAGCTTTCCGTTTCAAAAGCATTTGAAGCGTGCTTTTTCCCTTCGTGCTTTCTTTTCTTTAAGCGGGAAAACGGTGTTTTTCTTCTAGGTCCTGTTTCAATAAAATTCGGCTGTCCGTCGTTTTTCGTCTTTTTTCCCCCCTCACATACCGTCTTGCTTGAGACATTAATGGATTGGTTGTGATAAGCATGGTAATTTCGGGACAAACAGATAGTTGGAAGGAACTGGTGAAACAGATTCCTGAAGCAAAGAAAGCTGCCAATTGGACCTCCAATGTGTAGAATAAGGGGAAGAAAAAACTCTTCAGAACAATTCTCAAACACCTGATAAAGAAAATTAATGAAAAGATACGCTATCAGAAAAAGCTTGGATCGAAACCACGGTTTGCTGGTTACATTGATTCATTTGTGTATCCTTCACACTGGAACTAGCCGATCTGTAAATACACGAATCGAATGCAGGCATGGACATAATGGTTGCGGGCACAGGGGTGTGAGACGGTGTTCTGACAGGAAAATTTTCACTTTGGGATGTTTCGTTTTGGATAATTAGTGGTTGGAGGGTCAATAAGCACTGTTACCGATTAGTATACATGTAAATTATATTGAAAGTTGTGATTTCGAAACGCTGTGAAGTAAGATCCACCGGTCAGAATGAATGCACATATGACTTGAATGCACTTGAAACAATGTATCGATCTTATAGGTAAATATTCAAAATAAAAAAAACTTTTAGAGAAAATTGTACATTTCCACAAATGCAAAAGAATAGAAAAGATCCTATACGATCAAAAGCATTCGGACATTTTTGGAGCTAAACGTTTTTTTAAAAAATTCTCCAAAAAAGCTGGACGTACTGCCCTTGAACTTCGAATGTGAAAAAAAAAAAGAAAGTCTAAACTCACATTTTACATTAAGGATTCGATCACGAGAGACCAAGCAGAAATTGATAGAGAAGAAAGTGATTTGGGCTCATTCCGTTTCACAGGAAGCTGATAAGGATTTTCAACTTCCCAAAATGTTTTTGTTTGTTAGGGTCAATAGTTAAAGCATTCTCGTGAAAACAGCACGTATTTTCGGGAAGATAAAAAGTTTTTTTAATCCTAAAATTTTCTGCAGGTTTTTGTTTTTAACATGCAGTTTTCAACTAAATTATATGAAGCTTACAGAATACGCGACGATGTGTTATCGAAGGCTTAAATTAAAATTAAAAGTAAATACTTTGAATATTCGAGGGAATATAAGTATTTGTAGTAATAAATTTTAACTGAGCATGTGCGAAACATTGCTTAATTTTTCTTTCATAATTTCAAAGCAAGACATATAGGGCGGCTTATATAAAAATTACAGCTGAATATACTTAAGATTCAGAAAGATATCGGCACTGCAGCGAGCTGAATTTCGGTTTATCTCTAAGAGAAGCTAAATGATAAGGAATTTTCCTCAAACTGAATTTTAACTTGAATCTTCGAATAGCTATATTGAATTATATAAAAGTTGAAAATGCTGAACACCCATACATACTTATAAATTAGGGGCATAATTTAAATTATGTAAATTAGGCATTGTATTCTAAATATGATACCTTATCTATTTTACTTTTAACAGAGTAAAATTTATTTCGAAGCACAATTGAACACTACTGCTATACTAAAAATATGAAAATTTATATTCAGTAGCAAGATTTTCTATTAAGGCAAGCTTAAAATGGGAAAATTTCTCTATATAAATACACATGCAATATACATGATAAAGCATGTGTGTATGATGCATGTTTACCTTTTCATATAGAACACTTTTTAAAACTGCAACTCGAGACATTTTTTAAACGGAATTTTTAAACCATTTTCTTATGTATCGCGATATTATTAAAAGGAAAAACTGTCACTAACTAAGGTTTGAATATAATTCAAATTGAATTTAGTTATGTTAATGCAATTTAAGCTGAAATATACTGAACTATGAATAATTCTGTGCAAACTTTTGAAATGAGAATGGACACGTTAAAGTTCACCATTGCAGGGACGAAAGCACTTTTGACAACAAAAGACTTGTTTACCGAAAGTCTTAAGTTACGATAATGAGCTTTTCATGAAAGTTGACGCATATTAACATTTGAATGATGGAATTACGGAATTCTCAGTTGCCTTTTAAAGAAAGGAATAATAAGCAAATTTCATTCCTGTTTGTTTGCTTTGTTTTCGGAACACGAATACAATTCCTGAATTCTGCTCTCCGGCTATTCATAAATAGATTAGGGAGAAATTTTTAAAACTTGCAGCAAAATTAGTTTAAGCAGCGTTTTCATGGTTTTATTAAAGAACTGATTCAAACTTTTATCTTAGTCAAGAAAATTGGCCACGATCATCAGTAAAAGTTATTTATTCAGTTATTCGAAGATATTGTGAAAAGAACTTCTTTTGGACTTATTTCGCTTCATCCGTTTCTCAATGCTCTGATATTTGAACAAACGAAATTTAGCGTTCTTTTGACTAATAGTTTTACTTTCTATTATACGAAGTATCCATCTAGAAAGTAATGCGATCGTCAAAAAATTAGATTTCGATGAACTGTCATGTCTCAGAATTTTTTTTTGGGGGGGATATGTCACTAGGAGTATGTACAAACATCATGACTGAAAAGTGAATCAAGCAAGACAAACGAAAATTGGTACGTGGTGTTAACACAAACATTGTAAATTTCTTTAACATTTTGGACCCGTCGACGCGAAGTCTGCCTGTCCATTTTTGAGCAAGTGAACACGATAACTCAAAAACTCTAAATATATTAAATTTGGCACATGATTTTATCACCATGTTTTAGATTTGAGTCGAATTTTGGACAAAATCTGTCAAAGGATTGCCTACCTATCGGTCTGTCCTTTCTTGTGTATGTGGACGTAGAAGCTCAGACATGTGTGTTTCGTTCTCTAGTGCACTGCCGAATATTTTCTTGCACTTCTATGAACAAGTAACAGGTTTGTGGAGCTCCTCGCCCCCGCAGGGTGCGTTATCTCCAATCTTTCTGGATTCATGAAGGCATTGCATTTAATGAAGATAAAATAATCAGGGGCAATTTAATTTATACGGTTTCAGATATATAGACGATCTGCTTCTGTTAAACACACATAATCTGGACTTTATTATTAGCTGTTATCCAGAAGAGTTAAAACTTAATAAAACTAACGTCTATCAGAAAAAAGGAAATTTTCTCGATATAAAAATTGAGATTGCTGGGGATAAGACTTTGCTCGGTTTGTATGACAAAAGAGAGGAATTTAATTTCAATGTAATAAATTTTTGTAGCTACCATTCAAGTTTAGATTATAGGATCTTCAAAAACCTAATTTTTAATCAACTTGGTAGAATTAAAAAAATTCCAATAACAAGACTCAATATCTAATTTCAACTAATAATTTAAAAAAAAAATCTTTATAGTAACGATTTACCTTTTAATTATTGCAGCGTAGAAGGTTTTATTCATAGAGGTTCTTTGGCTTTTAAGGATTAATTTCATTCTCTTTGCCATTAAGACTTTGTCTATAATTCTCCAGGCCTTTCTCTGTCTTCAATTTTGATTAACAGATGGCGCAGTAATCAAAGGCCTTTCTGGGTAAATTGGGGAGGGGTACTATTCTGAGAATTCGAGCGGAAAAATGGTGGTTCGATTCTGTTTAGACATTTTGGTACGCTCTCAGGTTGGGGTAAGTTGAATACTTTTTCTTTGTTGATTATTTTTTATGACGACTTTTTTTGCCCGATGGCTAATTGTTTTTATTCTTTAAATCTTTTTTGAAACTAAAACTATTGGCGTATTTATTGTGATGTGTAATAGAATTTTTTGGGGATAGTCCTTCTTTCGTCTTTCTTTTCCTTTCGGTATTTCGGGTCACAAGAGGTTTTCTGTTTTGACGAAAGTCAGGCCTCTTAAAGAAAAAGATCCAATTTTTGAATCCCTACCTGCAGGTGACCTTTTATAAAGTCTGATAGGAGGGATTCTATTCTACTTTTTACAGTAATACTCTTTATTAAGTTTATTCTTATGAAATTTTAGTATGTGATCTTCTTAGCAAAATTGTAGATTTGGGCTAGAATTTGGACCAAATAAATCAAAGAGAAGAAATACTGTTTCAAAATGCATACTTGACTCTCTTCACCGTACGACGAAAGCCACGGTGGCCTAGTGGTAAGGTTTCGGCCTCTGGGCCGGAGGCTTCCAGGGTCGAAACCCAATTGCGCTGAAAATCCATGGGACCTGTTGCGCGTGAAATAATGCGTAGTGGCCAAACGTCCTCCCTCTGGTGTGGTGCGAATTTTGGAGAGGGAGTGCCAGCTCAGGTGTCGTCCTCATCATCTGACCACGGTTCAAAATTACGAGGTCCGTTCCAAAATGCCCTTCATTTTGTTTCAAAACGGGACGTTAATATAAGTAAACTAAAGTCACCATACGACGAAGCTAAGCACAAACCGTGCCATAATGTGAAAGCTTACGAGAAAATGGAGGAGAGAACAGTTCCGCTAGTTTCTTCTCAGTGTTCTGAATGGAAATTGTATAATTCTTACTACCCGGCGCTTTCTGTTAACCCTCATTAAATGGCAATTTTTGTAGTTAATATTATTCTGAGAATTTTTAAAGTTTTATTATCAAACAGAAATACTTAGTCGAGATTAGATTTCTATGGAAATAAAATTCTTTAGTAAAACGAGGTTTCAAGATATGAAAATAGGACATTTTTATCCTAAACTAGGTTTTCATTTTAGAACTACATATAACGTCATCTGAAAACATCCATTGGTTTGTAAGCATTCAGTTACTTTGAAGATGTGGTTTTAGACACTTCAGAAAGCACTTGAGGTACTTTCCATTTCATTCAAATAAGGCTATCTATGAGGTCATACAAAATTCTTATTCATAAATTGCAGCTGAGAAGTTCATACTTTTTCTTCACTGAGTCGAATGTGAACTGCGGCGGGAAAATCTCGTACGACCCTTACAAGTACGACTTCAAAGGATCTTCCAAGAAATATCTTCGGAAGGAGGAGACTCGTGCATCAAAGATTTTCATTTTTCTCAGCTTCACTTTAAAAGCTTTAAGCTGAAGCATTTCGTAAGAGACGGACGTTTTTATCTCTTCCTAGGAAGCAAAGAAAGTAGAGATAAAAGTTATTTCGAGGAATTCACGCGTCACATCAATCATTCATAGTCACTATGATGCACACTAACCAAAGAGTCTGTTTCTGCTTTTGACCTTTATAATAGGGGCTTTAAAGGTCTCTGAAGCATTCTGGTTGAATAAATAGGCAGAATGCGCTTGGGATCATAGACTAAATAAGGATAATATCACGTTAATCATTACGCTTAGTTAGATAATACTCTTGATTCGATTTTAGAGACTTTTAAAAATGTTATTCGAAATAAAGAATATATAAGAAACTTCTTTTTATGATTTGGCTAGCTTTTTGGTAGGAAATTTTTCCGAAATAGACAGCCATTCAATACTTGTCACTTTTATCTATGGCTGTCATAGGCTAATTTTGCTGCGCGGCTTATCCACCTAGCCGCTCTCCCAAAAAGCTGAAGCTATCGAAGTTAATTTAACAAAATGAATTTTATCAACAGTACGAAACTTTGAAATGTTTTTAAGGGCTTGCAATTGATTCATGGGTATTGTCAATTTTCAGTATCACAAGAATGCATTGAGTTTGACCACAACTTGAGCCTGCAACTATGAGATTCGCACCATAACTATCGCACTATCCCAGTCGACAAGTGTTTTAAACTGCAAATAACTTTGAATTTCTCAAAGGTAGTGAAACTGCAAATTAATATCATATTTTTCTAATTGTGGTCTTGGATAAAAAATAACATTACCTTGGTGCCAAATTTAGCATTTAATAGAAAAAAAGTTCTTTCCGTTCCATCAAACGATCCGATAAGGGAAAAAAGAGATTGGATAAATACGTTAATATTTGGTTTAAAGAAAAACTAGGAACCAAAATTCGATAGTAGTGCTATTTTCCTACTATTTAAAATACCTGTTAATTGGATTGATTTTCTGTGACGGAACTTAATGTGGAGATGATCCTTCACAAATGAGATTTTCTACGAAGAAGAGAATTCGTAGCTTGGAACAATTTTGTGGGATTCGACCGGTAGATGGCGAGGTGATCTTACGTAGCGGAGAGAGGCTGAAATGGAATAGGAAGCAGTAGCGTAGTTGAATGGGGACACAATCCATTGGCGGCGCAGCCATATCGACGGTGATGACGGATTCATCTCATTCCTCGAATTTATGCAACGTTTTTATATAATTCACTATGATATTTAAAAAATTTTGAAAGGTGTGTTATTTATGAAATGAGCCTATCTACATTATCTTCGGTATTAATAATTTAGAATGCACTTGTCTTAACTGTGTTAGAGAAAAACATATTCTAAGAAATGTAATCGACGATTTTTCGTCTATTTTTTTCGTTATTAGAAGAGTGCTACCTACTGTTTTAATTCTGACTGATGATTTTAGGATTCTAATACACATTAATAATATATGATAAATCGGTTTTGGCATTTTACATGCTGTTGCTATTTAACACCGTTAATAATGTTGTATGGATGGTAATCCCTACAATGTTATAAGCTGTGTTATAACTGAAATCGTAAGCAGTGAATCTTGCTTTAAACTAACCAGTTTTGTCTAACTGACGCATATATAAGGCATATTTCATAATAAAAGAAATCAGCCCTGTTCAGAAAGGTCTGAAGAAATTTATTATAAAAAAATTGGCATTTTCGAGTATTCCGTAAGTTAAAAAAAATACTAAATAGTGATTTCTTATCTACTGTATTTCAAAATAAAGGTATTTTGTTTAAATATTTTAAGATTATAAAAAATTGCATCACTAGTTTGACACTTTCATTTCATTATTTCTAAAATTAGGTGTTTATGGCAGATAGCGCGCAGTTTCTTGCCCAATATTCCAAAATGGCGATGGATTGGAATCAGTTAAATTCTAATCTAAAATGTTAAATCCAATATTTTATTTATCTTTAAAATTTATACCAAGTCTATAATAAATCACATTTCATGCTAACCGGAAAATCTGACTTTTTCAAATAAATTTAATAAAAACAATTTTCAATAACACACTTTTACTGCTGCACTGAAAGAATTTTTTTTGTTATTTTAATTATTTTCTACTTTTCTTTATTTAATTTATAATTAATTATTATAAGTATTATAGAATATAGATTCTTTTTTTTTTGCGCTTTTGGTATGCAATCAGAATTTAATCAAATTAATCGATTAATTGATAATTAAATTCTGAAAACACTAAACTTTTCATTGCCATCGGGGACACATCACTATTCAAAATGAATCAGAAAGTGAGTGAAAAATTGGTTACAAAATTCTGTCTTTACAAACATGAAAAAAATAATTTTAAATAAATTTGTATAAAAATGTTAACAACAACATCTTTATACCTAAATTTACTCTATTGTTGAAAACTGAACTTCAAAGTTATTTTTACATTCAGTTTTGTATGTGGGCTTCATTTAGATACCATTAAGCTATTTTTGTTTTCACTATCCTCTCATCTTTCGAAAACAGAATTATTTTACAATCAATTATTTTATTTGCTGTACTGACTTCATAAGCCAGTTTGGAAAGTAATAGAAAATTATGTCATTATTTCTTTTCTATCGTGATTTGTGTGGGATTTTTTCCTACAATAAAATAAAAAAGAGATATCCTTTCAAATTTTAAAAATCTGACAATTTAGTAAAAATCATTAAACAGGTAACGAATTATTACTCTTTTTTATTTATCTATAGAAAGGGGTAGAGATATTTTTTGTAATATATTTAATCTCAGTATCAAACTCAAAATCAATTAAACTAGAGAATAGAATTTGGAGATATTTTAGATTATTGAACTAAAATACTTTTTATAATATGAAATTGGAATTTTATTGTCATTAAAATTTTCAAAGTGGGAAAGAATATGAAGAATTCTGATATCTCTATTTGCATAAAATATTTTATAATCATCCCAATTTTCTTTTTAAAAATTTACAGTATATAGCAGTTTTTTAAATAATTGTTTAGGGTCTTGGTGACACAGTCTAGTTTCATAATGGGAGGGTTAAGGCCCAAGATCCGATTCCACAGAAGATTCGACGAGTGGTGAGCCTGGCGCACGTTGATTTCGCGGGCGTCAAAAGTCCTTCTGGTGATGTGGTGTGGAAGTTTTGGAAAGCGTTTGCCGAAACAGGTATCGCAATCGTCATCTGACAACGGTTCAAAGCTACGACGTCGCCCGGACGTGGATCTTCAGCACGGGGCATTAAGTTTACCTGAACTTTTAAGGATGTTGTTATAAATATGAATTGCCATTTATTATAAACTAGCAGTACGCGCACGGCGTTGCCCGTGGAATCAGGACTTCAAAAAGTGGGTGAAAAAAAGTGCACACAATGGCACGAAAAAGTTTTGAAAACAGAAGCAAAGCAAAAAATACACATTATTGATATTCCCGCTTATTTTTCTTTGCGAATGACGTCACGTGCCGCGAAGAAGGTCACGTTGCAGCAATGCATTGTGGGATGGTCCGGAGAATCTCTCGCTGTTAAATCGTGCTACGAAAAAACTGTTTGAACCGATCAAGGGAAAAATTCATTTTTAAAAAACGAAAAGAGATATTTTAATAGTTCTAGTTTTAAATCGGACATAAACGTGCCAATTGTAGGCTGAAAAAAAATGAAAATTATAGAGATGTTAGAACGTCAGATGCGATAATTTAAAGAAATCTTTATTAAAAATTACCATAAAAGTAACTATTTTTCAATTTTTTTTCAAAATTCAGTAAATTACGTTAGAAATTCAAAACTAACTTCATTAGAACGGAAATCGCATGCTCTTTCCGATGGTGTATCTATTTTTGTCGTAAACTTATTCGTAACTATTCTATTGAGAAATTAGTGCGAAAAATCAACCAAAACAACACAAAACATTAAATAAAAAAAATCTAGATTAAAATTTAAAATTTCGGCTTCGAGGTGCATTGAGTCACCATTACGACTACCTGTGTGCCAAATTTCATGGCTGTAAGTGCGATAGATTCGTCTGGACATCGCAGACAAACACACACACACACACACACCTGCCACACACACACACACACACACACACACACACACACACACACACACACACACGGTAAGGTTATTTCAAATCCTGGTGTTAAAACTGACATATCCAATGAATATGCGAGGTTGTAAAACAAATAACAGTTTATTTAAACTTCAGACATGCTTAGATCAAATCAAGTAAAAATATTAGTCAGTGATTGAATAGATATAAATTCCTTCATGGCCATAACGGAAATTCCGGTACCCAAGCGGCGCCTTGCCTAGAGAAAAATTATATTGTGAAAGAGGAAGTAGCAATATCCCAGCGAGCTTAAATAGTATTTTAGAAACGGGGAAAGTCCAGAATTCTACAACCAGTCGAATCCGGACTTCCAGTTAAAGTGGCAGTTGCTTCTATACTAGAGCTCAAGTAAAAAATAATTTTAAGAATTAAAAATAGAAAATAATTTTAAGAATTAAAAGTTAAGAAGCGTTTTTAAACCTAGGAAACTTTTAAATCATTGCATATATATTTATGAGCGTGTGTGTATGTATATGTCTGCATGTTTATCTATCGATCTATATGAATAAAGATGTATATAGTAAATAATAGTAAATATATTGATAAACAAATAATTAAAAATTCTTATCTGAAATTCCGTATTAAACAAAAATGTCATAACTACATATATATATAATATTCTTAAACATTGTTATAATTTTTCTAACTTCTTTTCTTTCTACAATAAAATTCTTTTGTTATTTTAATTTTATTGTATGATAATTAAAATATTTTTTCTTGTTCTAGTTTTAAATTTTGCATTTAAAAAAAAATGTTTAAATTTGCTATATTTTTTCTTGTTGATTGTTTGCATACCATATATATATATATAGGTATACAAGATTTTTTCTTTCTTGGCTTTTATTTTTAATTCGCTAAATACTATACTTAAAATTATTACTACTATCAAAACTATTGTTTTTGATCTGATTGTTATTGTTTGATTTCTTGATTGTAACTCACTCTAATTTGTATGAGTTTCTTATATAAAGGACCTACTGTGTTAAAAAATTGTCTTCTGATACATAATTAAAATTAATGTCCCAGTCTGTATTACTCTGTAAGAAAGTTCCAAAAAAGCATCAGTGCATTAAAGGAAGATATTTCAACAATAACCATGACCGTGGCCCACTATAGAATTGAGAAAAAAAAAACATAAAACTTTCTTAAACATAAAATAACGATCTAATTCAGCAGTGTATTTTCAAAATTTTGCCTTTTTGTATGTCTG
The DNA here is from genome assembly GCA_013235015.1 of Araneus ventricosus. Lineage (NCBI taxonomy): Eukaryota > Metazoa > Arthropoda > Arachnida > Araneae > Araneidae > Araneus > Araneus ventricosus. Next base: position 2,282,392 of record BGPR01000026.1, on the reverse strand, counting down.
CATTTGTTACAACTTATTAACAAAATGTCTATGCTTTTCAGATTAATATCTCTGCAAAAAATTACTCTAGTGTGAACACTCAGTAAAATAAGTAAATACTGTTCATCATTTTTACAAAAAACTCAACACAGGAGTTGCGAAAAATAACCAGAACCATGTTTGGGAGGATGTTATGAATATGCGTTAAGTAACTTTAGCTTAAAAAAATGGCTGAATATTTTAAAAGAAAGTTCGATGCAAACTCATCGTAGCATAAATTCTGTTATCCGCTTTTCTGAATATGATATCAAATCTTCGGGGAGACAGTTAAACAGCAATTACAATTTCTTTTCCAACGTTTTAAATGATCTTGCCTTTCCGCTCGATGTTGCTCAAAAAGCTTTCAGCCGTAAACAGTTCCGGACGCGAAGCATTTAAGAATACTGCAGTGAAAAGAATGCTGGCTTTTAAATGAGCGAAAAGGCAATAACTTTGGACGTAATGAAATCCATTTTTCTTTGTGTTTTTTTTCAGAGAACTTGTTGAAACTTAAATCGTCGAAGAAGATATTAAACAAGTCAGAGAAGAGTATTCTGTTCTTTTTTTATTTTTGTAAAGGCCAAATAAAAGATGAACTCTGAATTTTTTTTGAATCGATAAAAGAGAAAAATGGAATTTCAGCTCCGCTAATGATGTGGTAAATTTGCCATATTAACAAATATAGCTAAAATGCTATTAATGATCAGATTGAGATAAAAAATAAACATCTTTCCAATGATGGCTCTAGGGCACGACATATTTATCACTAGCAGTACGCGCACGGCGTTGCCCGTGGAATCAGGACTTCAACAAAATGAAGGAAAAAAAAAACGCCCACAATGACATGAAAAAGTTTTGAAAACAAAATCAAAACAAAAGATACACATTATTGATTTTCCCGCTTATTTTTTTTCATGATAAACAATAATAAAAAATTGCAACGTGAAAATTATTATACTGCAAGATAAGTATGCAAGATGAATAAATACATTAAGATACTGCCGAAAATAATAATCAGTCATTCAATTCAAGGTTATGACGTCACCTCCCCTTCAACCAATCACATAGCCATCTGCGTTCCGAAGTGCCGTGCCGCGCGACGAACTCTCTCCATAAAAATAACTCTCAACCGCCCAGAAAAAAATTAATTTAAAAAAAACTTGAAAAGATATTTTAACCGTTTTTGTTTTAAATCCGACACAACCGTTCTACCTATATGCTGAAAAAAATTGAAAATAATAGTGTTATTAGAAAGTCGGATGCAACAAATTTAAAATCAAAAGTATCATCTTGAAGCCAAAATTGGGTATTTTTTAAAAAATTCTCAAAATTCAGTAAATTGCATTAGAAATTCAAAACTAACTTCATTAGAACGGAAATCGTGTGCTCTTTCCGATGGTCTATCTATTTTTGTCGCACAGTTCCATTCTATTGAGAAATTAGTGCGAAAAATGAAACAAAACAACACAAAACATTAAATAAAAAAAATTCTAGATTAAATTTTAAAATTTCGGCTTAGAGGTGCATTCAGTCACCATTACGACTACCTGTGTGCCAAATTTCATGGCTATAAGTGCGATAGCTTCGTCTGGACATCGCAGACAAACACACACACACACACACGCACGCACGCACGCACACAAACATTGCCTTTTATAAGTATAGATGGATACTTCCTCATAAAGATATTATGTTCCAAAACAGAATTTATTGGGTTGATGACAGTAAGTTGTATAATAAACCGATTTATTGGTTTTATGAATATGTTTTTTAGGCAAGAATCCAGATAGTAATGGACGCTAATGATGGGACTAATTTGCTTTATTAACAAATCTGGTAAAATGTTATTAAAGGTCAGATTGAGATAGAAAAAAGAACTGGCTGATGATAATAAATTGTACAATAAACGCATTTATTGGTCTTATGTTTGTAAGAAAATGGATTTTAGTCAAGAATGCACAGAATTCTAAATTGTACTCGTTTCATTTCCATTTCTGCTGTTACTTCAATCATAAACCTATCTACAATTCAATTTCATTCATAGAAAACTGTCTTGAGAACCAGCGTATTATAATGGCGAGTAAAATACAAGATGTTCGTCAATTGTTTAGATAAAATAAAAGGTCTGATATTATATACCAATCAAGAAGAACAACATCTGCTATGAAACTAGAGTCGCTTTCCACCTTCTTTGTGTTTCCTGCTGAGTGTCATAAAACAGTGTATAAACTTGGATGTCTAGGCTGAATTTGCAGTAGAGAAAGGAATATCAATCAGCGAAACGACGAGTTTCAACAGAACTGATGAGACGACCGTCCAGACTACTTACCACATCTGTGTAAGTCGGAAATGATGAGCGGAATATGACCGTCGATGGGATGATCATGAGCAAAATCGAGTGAATGATGAGTGACACCACCAAATTGCGGTGAACACGCAGGCGAGAACACTGCAGAGACCTGCAAGATAAAGAAGCACACGTTCCATTGACAATCAATAAATAGATCAATAAATTTCTTATTTTTTCTTAAAGCTGTTAGACTAACAGTTTTGGCTTTTAAAAATTCTCTCCTTTATGCACAGAATAGAAATATTCAGTTCCAATATCATATGAGTATAAATGTGTATTTAATATTTGATATTATTTTCAAAGACATTTTAAACAACCAATAAATAAGGTTTTAATAATTTTAGCTTAATGAGAAAACCGTTGTTAAGAACACAAATAAGCAAGTTATGTACGAGCCACATATTTATTTGAAATATGAAGTACAGGGTAATTACAGAATATACTTATTTTAAATATAAAGTAAAGGGTAATTAAGAACAAGAAACAGGTTTAAACTCGCCATATTTCAAAAAAAAATATTTCAACTACAGTGGCTCCCAAAAGTGTTTCAATGAAATAGGGCTCTATTCATGAATTAAAATTAATATTTCAGAATAGGTATTTAATAATAAGATCTATAATCTATTCTTAACAAAACTACATGAAATATTTTTAAAACATAGTAAAACTTTATTTTTAAGAAATCAATAATCAAAAAGTAACAAAAACTTTATCTCACAAAAGTCTTCGTACACTTTAAAAAAATCTCTACATATTATTAAATATTCTAATTTTTCGTTAAATCAATATTTAGTAGGATATCGTATAGCATCCACAACAGCTTTTAAGCGTTTGGGAATAGATTTCACTAATTTTTTTTGTAATTTCTGCATCAATGTTTATCCATTCTTCCATCATTACTGTTTTCAGTTCGCTTTTAGTTTTAATGTCGTGTTTTCGTACTCTAACCTCCAGTTCTCTCCAAATATGTTCTATTGGGTTTAAATCTGGCGATTGAAGTGGTGTTTTCAAATTTTGTGGACAATTATAGAGACACCAGAGGCGAACGTTGAGAGACGTGTGCATAGGATCGTTATCTTGATAAAGAAAAATTTCTTTCCAATACCTAAATTTTGGGCTGACAATTTTAAATTGTCTTTTAAAATATTTAAATAAAGAGCATGATTCATTATGCCACCAAAAAGCGCCAAATTACCTAGTCCTGATTCTGACATGCACCCCCACACAAGGATACCTCTACCGACATACTTAACTGTTCCAACTAAATTCTTGGGATTAAGCTCCTCATTTTTTCTTCTCCATACCATTATACGTCCATCGGAACCAAAAATGTTATATTTGCTTTTATCTGCACATAAGGCAATATTCCAATACGTTTCGGGTTTATTTAACATTTATTTTGCGAAGGAAAACATGAGCTTTCTGTTTCTCGCACTAACAAAAAATTTTCTGCGGGCAGAACACCCATTTAATCCAACTGCTCTGAGAACTCGTCGAACAGTTTCAGGTGAAATTGGAGTAGACAATTTTTCATTAAATTCTGCAGAAACTATTAAAGCATTCAAACGTGGATTTTTCACAAATTTTCTAATTATAAATCTCTGATCACGTTCTGTTAACTTTGCCGGTCGACCTTTTCTTACCTTGTTTACGATCCGATTTTCTTCTTTAAAGCTTTTTATCACATATTGCCCTGTAGAATGGATAAATTAACTAATTTAGCGATATTCCGAACTGACTTACCACTACTATGATGAAAAATAATCAATTTTCGAATGCTTATTGTTGTTTCTTTACAACTACGAGCCATTTTTAAATAATAAATAGAATATTACGGTGTAAGCAAGCAAAAATTAAAGCCAAACGATTTTCTAACTGCCACCACAATGCAAAAATAAAAATAAAGCGACAGACGACAATTTAAGTTATGAATTTATCCGAAAATATTTCAGTGTACGAAGACTTTTGTGAGATAAAATTTTTGTTACTTTCTGATTATTGATTTCTTAAAAATAAAGTTTTACTATATTTTAAAAATATTTCATGTAGTTTTGTTAAGAACAGTTTATAGATCTTATTATTAAATATCTATTCAGAAATATTAATTTTAATTGATGGATAGAGCCCTATTTCATTGAAAATCGTAAGTGTATGAACACTTTTGGAAGCCACTGTATAAATTATACAACTTATGAAAACCAGAAACATTTCAATTTTACTCGAATAGTTACAAATGTTCTATATGTCTTTCGTTAAGCGGAACACGTCTATAAGCTAATCTAAATTTCCCAAGAGATGTTGAAGCACGTCATTGTCTATATTTGTAAAAGCGTCTGTAATATGGTTCTGGAGCTCATTCAATGTATCTGGCAATGATAGCGCATACGAAGTATTTTTAATGCAATCTCAAAGGAAGAAACTGTAAATTCTAAGATCTGGAGATCTTGGGGGCCATATAGAACGGGATAAAAGTCCATCACCATATCAGCAAACGCAGCATCGAGGGGTGACGAAAATTACTTTGCGCTTCATCTTGTGGCACAGGTGGAAAACTGAAAGTATGGAAATAAAAATTCAGCGTCTGCTTTCTTCTTTTAATTGGAATGGGAGTGTGTAAGGTATATTTTTAAAATTGTATCATTTCAAAACCAGATGAATACTTCGTAATTACCCTGTAATTTGAATACCAAATTACTTTGGGAACTATTCTTGGGCGGTTGTATTTGAGGTAGAAGTTAAGTAGAACGGTTATGGCTAGAGTTAATTTTGGAAGAGAATACATTTCATACGGAGTTCTTAAACATTTATTCAGAAATTTTTAAATTCTAGTTTGGCCTAATGTATTTTCTGATAGGGGGCCGTATATAAAGTGTGTATATGGAGTGATTATTTCAAGCCTGTCTTGCAGGGAGAATGACTTGAGAGAATTTCCTCTGGGCAGTTATAAATACTCCCTCAAGTAATATGATGAGCGCTCTAGTATCCATAGATCACTAATTAGTAGTAAACGTCATAGATTTTATTAAGAATGATTTGAATAAATGCTTTAAGATCGACAGTAAATAAATACTTGTAATGCTTATAAATTTTAAGAATGGAGTTTTGAAAATCCATAAACAAGTTGTGCTTTAATTTGTCTATGAAAAAATAGTTCAAATGAAACTATTGGCTATTTTAAGCATATGAATGAATGTACCAAATCTGTGCAGAAATATTTTAATATATGATGATATTTTCTCGTAAAAGGGCCAAAAATGCGAGAAACCAGTGAGTCAAATTACTTAAGTTTCTAAATTTCCAGTTTTCAACCTGAAAATGAGAGCTAGTGACTGATTTTAAATCATTTTTTTTCAGCGAAAAATAACTACCTGATGTTTATTAGAAACTAATTGAAATTTTCACCATTCAGGATATTCTTATAAACAAAATTTCTTGGGAAAAAGGTCTAACTGTAAGGGGAAAAAACCAATAGTATTTTTTATAAAATCTTTGTGATGCGACTAATGAAGATAATTAATCTATTTTCGGAAACGATTTTTTTTCTTGTGCTCAACGAATCTGAGTAGCTTTTTCCGTATTAAGAATATTAGGTTAATGAGATCTTTATTTCTTGGACATGCGTAAATTATCGATTGGTATTCAAGGAAACATACGATGCAAACATACCAAATGGTGGAAAAACACTTCCTAGAAAAGTGTTGCAAGGCGTATTCGGTTGCTTCGAAATTACAAAGGCAAGCATGTTGGATTTTCCAAACATTCAGGAAGGCAATTCTACGATTAATAGAAATCATCGTATATTACCAGAATAAGTTATTAAGTGTCTTTAGAAATATGAATCCAAAAATTACTTATTTTTCGAAGTGGGAAAAGAGAGCATCGCATGTTTACCCCCAGAGACGCTCGCATATTTTGTCTAAATGTATACACAATCAATTTTGTGTGTATTCATTAGTGAATTATTTATTCTAATTGAATTAGTTAATATCAATTAGTAATAATAATATCAATCACATAGAATATTACTTATAAAATCAATTAAGAAATAGCATTAGTAATCCATTATGTATTCATGATGCAAGGAGTGAATAGTATTAGTTACATTAAAATATTAATGGCTACATTCAATTGCGCATAACCCCCATACTTGTTAATTTCGACAAAATATTAAGATAAATATTTTATTGTGCTATGGGTATGCCAGAGGAAGATTCGCCAATCCTATAAGTATTACAATCAATACAAGTATTTCAATTTTGAATAACATTTTCTTTTATTTTTCACAAGTTAACGGATGTTTCCCTTCCGTTTGATTCATGAATCAAATCTCTAAAGCCACAATTTCCTTTTTCTTTGTCTCTGGCATATTCTATTCATACTTTTGTCTTGGAAAGAGCAGTTTATTATCCTAGGGACAGTTTCTGTTCGCCATTGTTTTGTTACGCATCTTACAACAGAAATGATGGGGGAAAATGAAGTATCCATGTGGAAAACATAGGATAAAAATCCGAAAAAATGCAAGATCAAATAATACAAATTTTTGGCATTAAAATTATGTGAAATAAATTTTTAATAATAAGTTGAAAAGTCTTTACCCGAAAAGTTTGTCCAGTCATTTTAAACTGAATGTCTCTGGAATTTAATCCAAAAAAATTTTTTAAGGAGATTCTGAAAGTCTAGTACTATTTATTATATATCTATATATCTCTAATTTCTTAATATAGTTGAATATGCATAATATGTATCTGTGAGTAGTTTTATGGACACATTGAAATTTTATGTACTTTTACAATGTATGACTATCTTATTTACTTTTAATACATTGTATATTCATATAATTAATTTTAAGAAAATCAACGCATTTACGAAAAAGAATATGTATGTAACAAATCAAAATAATTTATATTAACTCAAATTTGGTTTCTTTTCTTTAAAAACTATTAATATGTTCTGCATGTTTTCAAACAACTACAGAAAAAAAATACTTGAGGGTCCGCAAATAAATTTACTTTATTCAAAAGGGCAAATTAAGCACGGAGAGCTCATTAATAGAATTAAAAGCTTAATTAAGCAGCAATAACTTGAGGAAAGCAGAAGTGGTTTGAAAATTAAAAGATTAATTAATTCAAGAACCCTTTGCATATATGCGTTCTTTGAGAAAATAAGACCTTCATCATTAGACTTTCTCACCCCGACTATTTGATTTAAGGCTTCGAAAGAAATTTTTTAACTTTGTCTCCCTGAAAAAAATTATTTTAATAGTGTTTTCAGAATGTTTGAAGTGTGCAATGAAATATTTTAGCTGGGTTATTGGGAGTAATTTATAACAGTAATTAGTTTTATAGGAGAAATTGAAATAAATGAAGGTATGGAATTTCAAAGAAAAATTTTATGGAAATTGTAATTAATTGCATTTTGAAGAAATTTATTATATTTCGGATATTGCAGGCATATCAAAGGTCTTGTTTTTTCAATTGTCAAATTCACAGTCAATCGTAGCAGGAAGAAAAAGCAAATATTCAGCAGAATTCAATGTTGACACGAGATCCAGATTTCTGAAGTTCAACTAATTAAAACTACTCGACCATTCCCAAAGATAATTTTCATCAATGAATTTTCGATCGAAATGAACATTTTTTGTGTGAATATATTTTTTAGGTACCATCACTTTTAATTATTTCTTCGAACTTTCCCTTTTTAGATTAAAAAATGCAAAAAAATCCAGCCCCCAAATCTTTTACATGTGAGAAGCTCAGTCATATGTAATGCATTATTTAAAAAGCAAATATTGAAAAAGGTTGGTCTTGGTTAGAGGCAAAACAAGATTAATGCCTTTTTTATAAAAAAATAGACGGATTATCAGCGGTAAGCAATGTATGGTTAAAGATAATATGTTATTGGATCACCTGCAAAATGATAAACAGTAAAATTTCGATTAACCATCACTCGTTTAATCATCAGTTTCTGTTATCCGTCATTGTCTAAAAATATCAGCAAACAAACAGCCATCTTCAAAATTATGCACGGATTATTTTTACACCCTACCGTATAAAGCTGGAAGTGATTGTACTGTAGGGTGGCGGAATTGACTAATCGTCGGTGGCGGAGGAGTTGACATCGATATGGCGCTCCAAACTCATCACTAACCAGTCGCTATTGTAATTGTATTATAGTATTACAATACATTTCTGTACATTACTACTCTTGTATTGAAGTTTATATTGATCGTTTAGTAAAATTAAATACAATATGCATCTATTCTTCATTTCATAAGGATTTCATTTTCATTTTTGTCCCGAGCCAGCGGTGAAATCACGTTACTGTACACATATAATCAGAGTTTTCTGTTATCCGTCTCAGAACTTGATACGGACGGTCAATCGAAGTTTTACTGTACTTATGAACTCTTTTTTTCTCCTTGCAGTTGGTACAAATGCTATACCAGTCAGGCTTTAGGATTTCTCTCAGAACGGGCCTCTCCCCCGATGAGCGGCTGGACATGATATTTATTCCATTTGTCAAGTTTTTGTCTTTTTGTATGTGTTTTTGTTTCTTGTTTGTATTATTCTTATTATTCTAAGGAGAGTTTTATTCTTCTCTCTAATGTAACGGGGCCTATCACTCAAAGTGTGATGGCCCCGTTAATTGTTCATGCGAAAAAAAATATTCAAAATTTCATGTTGCTTTTTTTTGTTATGAAATTGTCTATTGACTCTCCTTCTTTTAATATTACAGCTGTGTCGCGGAGGCGTGGTGGTAAAGTCTCGGCTTCGCGATCATATGTTGTCTGATTCGAAACTCGATTCCATCAAAGATTAGCAGTGTTTGTGGACTTAGGTCAAGTGAAATCCGAGGTCGAAGGACAAATGTCATTCTGCTGGTATGGCGGGGAAGTTTGGGGAGGGAATTTTGTGTGAGGGGGAATTTTTATTTCCCTATACCTCTTTAACTATTGAATATAGGAAGGTTATTAAAACTAAGCCTCATCATAACGAAATAGTTGCCTCATCATAACGAACAAGTTTTGTATTAGAAGATTTGTGATAGCTGCCGCTGCTTAGAAGTTAAGAGTCGAAAACCCTTCTCGTGGATAAGAACATCATAGTATGGTTTAAGGTTTCTTGTTCTTAGTTTACCGAAGGCACGACGAGCTCTCCCTCAGCCTCAGCTCTGAGCCAGAATGGTTGCGGGTTCGAGACTCGTTTCCACCCAAGATCCGTCTTGTGTACGGCGAAATTTCCGTTCCCTTATATCTCCGGACAACAGGAATTTGCCTTTCCCTTCCATCTGGCTGACAGAACATTTTTAACATAGCGTCTATTAAAAAGGCAAATTAAACCAACTGTAATAAAAGCGGGTCTCCCCATTCTTCCAATCTTCTGCCTAAAAATACTTAAAGCTCAAGGAACTTGAAGACGTAATTTGTTGGCGACGCAGTTTTCTTAAACCCTGCTGACCATCTATCCAAAACAACACTACTTTGGCGTATGATGGATAATACAGGAATTCTGCAGATAGTATTTTACAGATTGTACCTGATTCATTTCTCACACAATGAGCATTACAGTTTAATTTTGTAATCCTTTCTTAAAAAGTAGGCTTGGAAGAATGAAATTACGATAATAATACAACAACTGGATTAAAAGTCTGACAAAAAGTATACATTTCCTTTTCTTTGAAAGGACATTTATCAAATTCCCACTGTAAAAAGGTTGATGTATATAATAAAAGATTAAAAACCGAAAAATTATTAAGAAGAAGAGTATAAACCATCTCAACTTTAAGAATAACAATTATCTTTTAATTAGATAATTCAAATAACACACAATATATCCTAAGACCACTTCATTATGCATAAAAAACAAAAGGAGAATAGAAAGAAATAAAAAATAAAATATATTTTCTTCTTATATCTTCAATTCTTTTCTGTTCTTTTACCTTTAGAATATTCATTAAATTTTATTCTAGAAAGTCTTAGTCGACAAAGTCTATAATGAAGGTATGCTATGCATTGAACTATATGGATTTACGAGTTTTAGAATAATGTTTCCCTGCAGCCAACATATTTTCAAGGAACAAATATTTTAGGCTACCTATATACTGTTACTATTTTAAACTAAGCAGTATTTTTTATGAGCAACTGAATAATTATTTTATTTTTAACATTCGGTGCAGTCATTTTTAAAACTTTCACTTCACTTGACTTGCTTCATGTTTGTAGAGATGGAATTTTGCAATCAATTTTTCAGTCGCTTCCTCATGTACTAGAGGTTTCAAATTTTGCACACTTGCGTGCTCTCGATAAAAATACACTATTTTAATCTTTTCAGAACTTAATTCTCAGTTAAACGATGGATTTAATTGAACTTTGATTCCAAACCAGTGGCACCATCTGCTGGTGAATTTGAGAAAAAAATTGATTTCGCGATTCCATAATATTTATAATATTGAATTATAAATTAAAGAATAAAATGTAAAAAATAATTTAAATAGAAGAAATCTACTTTTTTTATACTAATCAAAGCATTTTTCATTTTTTAAAAATAAATTGTTCTTTTAAATTTCTTTAAATAGATTTTGTTTTCCGTCGTAAGTCTTAAAATATCCAAATTTACAGAGCTTTTTGTTGTATTGTAAGAATACTGGATGTCAATTTTTTTTGTTATTTCTTTTGGCAATTTCTCGCGAATCTTAGTTTCAAAGAACTAGAATGAAACCTGAGATGAAGAATTTAAAGATACGCTCTTTAGAATAAAATTACAAATAATGCTATCGAATTCTTTCACTAAAGTTCGTCAACGCTGTAAAAAGCGAATCAAGAAGTTGTTAAAAAAACGCTGGAGCATTACCTTTAAATTTTAAACTGATTAATATGAAGTTAAACGAGATTCCGAAGTCAGTGATGGAAAATATAGCTTCTGTCGACGTTTGATTTAATATTCTATTTTTTTATGGCTCGTTCTGAAGCTACATGAGGTCTATGGGAGCAGATTCATAATTTCGAACTTTAGCCAGACGGCAAAGATGGAGCTTAAACTTGCACCCCACATTTCCTCGCCTCACCAACACGAGGAAGTATGAGTCAATCCGAAATATTACATGTGCACCAAACTCTTATGCAATATCACAAGATAAATCAAATCAAATATGATATGCAAATTTATTTGTTACATATATTTAGTACTTTCGTCTGTTTATTTTAGGTTGCACCAAATCTTCGGTGGATTATGGACTTGATAGGTGACCTCCCATCTGGAAGCCAAAACTACCAAATAGAGCGTTATTGACCATTCAGTCTTTAAAACTCTCAAGCATCAATATCAGCTCTTGAATTGAATGCATTTACATGTGAAGAAATGAAAAACGGTTTTGTAAATTGAGTTTCGTAAGAAAGTGGTAGAAACTTTCATTTTAAACATAATATATTTTCTCTACAAGGATTTAATGCATTTACATGTTACGGTCAGTTATGAATAAATGATATTAAGTCTTTGTAGAGAGAGAGCATTATGTTTAAGCTGAAAGTTTCTACTACTTTCTTACGAAACTCAATTTATTAAAGCGCAATTATGTACTTTCATCATTGCAGGACACTCTACAACGATGCGATTTTCCGTGTCGCGTGTTAAACGACAGCAATATCAATCCCTGCAGAAGAATAAGCTAAAAATATCCTAACTGAAAGTATAAACATGAGACCAATATTCTTGTTATCTACATAACACATGCCTTGAAATGTGGAGTCCTTTAAAATGATAGTCATTCACTACTTTTGTGCAACGAATTAGCTTCACGCCCTACCTGTGTACAATCAACTCTAAGCGCAAATCCCTTGGAAAGCATTCGGCATTAAGGATGAAACCATCAGAAGGAACAACAGCACTGATACTAAATTTCTCACAAAACAGGCCATTCCCCGAAATAGCGTTTTCCATTAAGACGCAGTCGAAGAAAGTATGTCCCCCACCACCGGAAGGGATATGTCCTATCTTTGGGGTGCCATTCATCCTGTTCTAGTGTTCAAGATGGGCCCTATGTGGGTTTCCTTGGATATAAAGAGGAAGCTTATGGAAGCGCTAGACGGTAGAATATCCAGTTACATAATTCCCCTTCTACCTGTTTTGTAAATCAGGGCTTCTTAAGGTATCTGTCCTAACGATAAAAGAAGCCGAGTATGGGGTATTTCGTGATAACGTTTGGGAGAACTTTATTACGGCATTCTTCTGTTCGAATTTTCGTTTTTAGTCAGAAGAAATAATTCAGAAACCCATCTTAATTCGAGAAGTTACATTAAATTTCTAATTAAATGAAAAATTCTCTTCAAATGCTTAAACTTTCACCTGAAAGTTTAACAGAAAAGCTCGAATTTCTTGTTCAATTGCTTTATATTTATATTATACTAGCTGTTACCCGCGACTTTGTGCGCGAAGAATTTGAATTTTTAATTTTTTTTAAATTCACGAATGTAAATGTTTCGTTACATGTTGAAACGGGAAATTAAAAGTTTTGACTGTTGACAATACATAATTGGACGACTAACAAGAGTGTATGCTGTTATAGTTAAGTAATTTATTTATCTATGCTAACACACTTTTGTATACTACGTTTTTTCTTTTACGTTTTTAGCACGGATGTAGAGGTTTTGAGGTCTGGGCACACGTGAACACGCCATATATAGTTGTCCATGGGAAAAATATGGTTTTTCCGAATGTACACCTGCCCCTTTGAGTGTCCGGCCCTGAACCTGGCAAATGCTAATTTTAAAGGGAATTGTAACATTTTGAACTTGGATGGTAAATTCTTCAGTATTATCGGAATGCGTGAAATTAAAAACACTCTCTCGTTTATAGACACTCTCACGACGTTTGGACCTAGGTGTGCAATTTGTAACCGTGCGCAGTGTCGGTACATCGAGATTACGTATCAATAGTACTAGCACACCGACTTTTAATCTCAGTTTGTCGGAAAAGTACCCTTGACAATTCTAAAGGAGTTGAAGAGCTTGTTATCTGCTATATGAAGAAGTTGGTGTTAATTATTATTGCCAATTAGCATATCTACAGGTAGATATTCTATAATAACTCCCTCCATTTGTGACATTTTTTTATTTATCTGACCTAAACTTTCATTAATCAGTGCCAAAATTACCAATTCAACAACCATTTTCTATTCTTCATATATTCTCCGTTACTGTAAATTACATCATTGTACTCAATGGTATCATCAGGACCTTATAATCTGTGGAATGTACCATCCATCATGCTATATGTCATCCACTTCTACCATTCAAAAGAACACATAAAACAAAATACTATATCTTCGTATATTTTCCTTTAGTTATAATTAACATTAGTTTCTAAATTTTAATCTAAAAACTCTTGCTGCTATATCATATCTATCAATAGATTTCTGTCCCGACGCCAATTTATCGACAGCTTCTTGAATAAAATCTGATATGGAAAAGATACAAATATAAATAACTAAAATTAAATAGACTGCAAACTCGAAAAATGAAAATCAAGCGTCGAGTTGAGTAATTTCAGTTATTATTCCATAAATAAATTGTTTATTTTCTCAGGAAGATCACATAATCGCGGTTTGCTTCATGATCACGTGATGTTTGACATTAAAAATAAGTTATTCCACGTGTAGTTTTGCTGTGAAAGCGTAATAAACAGACACACTTTCTCATTTAATATATTATTAAGGATTTATTATTTCCTAGGAAACTCAGGTAAAAATGACAGGTGATATGAACTGCGGTGATTTTTTAATCTAATTAAATAAGCCTTAGAATTCTTTAAGAACCAATGAAAACATTGCCAAAAAATATTTGAAAAAATGAACAGAAAAAATAATGGCAAAGTAATTTCACCGTTGCCTAGCAACTCATCAGTATCAACTCTATGTAGTATCATTAAATTTGATTTATTTTAAAATCGTCTGCGTGTCAACTTTTTATTAAATTTTGAAAAATTAATAAAAATTGAAGTACAAATGTCACAGATATAAAATTAATATTATTAGAAAGGTAAAATTTTGAACTTTAAGATGGTATAAAAATAATTTTTTGGGATAATTTGCTCTGAATTTACAGCGGAAAAACGGTTTCGGTTAATTTTTAATTAACTGACTGTTTAATTAACTTTTGAGCTTTAAAAAGTTGACAGTAATCTTCCCCTGGTCCTAATTAATATGTGTGCAAAGTTTGGTTGAAATCAGTGACGTGGTTTAGGAGGAGATGTGGAACATAGATACAAACATACAAATATACAAACCCACAATGACTTTTATTTATATTAAGATTGCCAGCAATGAAGTGAGCCATAAATATGTAACTTCATTTTAAGTTTTGAGAAAACGAAAGAACTTTTTCTGAATACGTGAATCTTATATATTTTTTTCCTCATTTACTTCTTACTTCATTACTTACTTATTTATTATTTAATTTCTTTTTACTTTGAATTTTTTTACTTCCTTTTTATTTTAATTTACTTATCTATTTTTGTTATTCTATTGTACAGACGCGGAAAAAAAAGCAGCAACCAGGCATTATTCTGCGATCGTTTATTGGGTACAGTAATTTAAGAATGTTTTACATTCGACTATGATCCCACATAATTACAATCTCATGATACGCTTGTTCTAAAATAAAATTTGAGAAAGATAATAAGTCTACAATTCACAAATTCGGAATTTTCTGGATGCGATAATAAATAAATAAATAAAAAACCCACCTAAATTCCGAATATATTCGGATGACAATCCCCCTTGACTCAGCGTGTCTTTTAATTACGTTTAATTTTTGAGTGCGTTTAAATTACGAACATTTTATTTTAATTTTACAGTTTGAGTTTTAATTAATCTGCAAGTTTGAAATGAAGTAACTTTTGAGCTGTTGCTGATAGTACTACAAATTATTTATATTAAAAAGAACTTGGAAAAGAAATTTAATGCTTAATGTTTCCAAAATGAGATCAGTCAGGAATAACACAATAACGAAGTCTAGTCAAAAATTCCTTTCTTGAAGTCATCTTGAACACAAATAAAATTTTCACTTTTTCTTATCTCATTTCTCGGGAAGTCTTTGTTTGTTTTTGCATGTTGAAGACTTTTCCTTAGAAATAGGGTTGCATTTTTACCACATAAATATCAATTTTTAATAATACGATCTTCGCTTGAACATGACTGTTGGGAGGGCATTTTGGAAAAGAATGGAAGTGACGTTTAACAACTTCCTTTTGTGCCATCTATTCATTGCAAGCATTCTTAGAGACATCTAGTGAGGCCCTGAAAAGTTATTCCAGTTCAAAGTTGTGAGTTAATTAAAACTCACCCTCATTGGCCGCTCGTCCATTGGGGCTGCAGAGCTGCAGTACTCCCTGAAATTTTTTTAAAACTTGTATTTTCGTTTTTTAATCTTATTCATTTACTTTTTCACTCTCAGAGTTCCATGACTTACGAAAATGAAAAAAAGTCATAAAAATTGAAAAGACGACAGAAAATGAATCAACAAGGAAGAGAGAAGCACGTCTGAGCTGAAAAGTATTGGGCCCCCCCCCCCTCCACCAAACAAATATTCGTTCACTGCGCAGAAAATCCGGAGAGAAAAAAGCAACTCTTTCTCCCTTTACCTTAGACGAGCTATGGGCTGCCGGCTGAGAAGCTCTGACTGGCACGGAGCCGACTGAACGAGAAAAGGATGCTCTTTTTAATTTATTTTTCTTTTTTCCTTCATTCCCACACAAAGTGGCAATCTCATTGGCTATTTATGGGTTTGGGTTTCGGTTTGTGTTTCGTTGCATCTACAGAGACACATCTGGTTGATTGATTATTTGCGTTTTCTTGATAGAAGGCTAGATTTCTTTTGAAAAAGATATTCATTTTTGGAAGAGTGTTATCGAGTGAAGTGGCGAGGAGGGAAGTGTGTATGTGGAGTTCTGTTTTTTTCCCCGTCAGCTGAATCGCCACATCAACATTCTATTAGTAAAACAACTTTCTCTTAGTAAAACTAGTAGTAAATGCCTTATATGCTGGTTATTTAATTTGTTTGAAAAGCAGGAAATTTCATGCAAGATGTTGGAATTAAAAAATGTGGCCTACTGGAAGTTAAAGTAGCTTTTTAAAAATGTATTTTCTCGATAAATATTATCTTGCAGCCCTCCTCGTTTCTGAGCTCACGAGCCGCCACTGATCACCCTGCACATAAATTGACGCATGCGCAGTTGAAAAATCCGGCGCAGAGTAAAGAAAAATGAAACTGATGTGTCTAACTGGTTATAGTATAAAGAGAGAAAGCAGAACTTCTTACTTGAAATAGCAGAAGATTCCAAGGGTCAAAACCAGAGCAATCAGAGATATGAAGGAACAAACGAATAAAATGTAACTGACTGTGAAGTGTCCAACAGCATTGCCCTGAAAGATAAAATTGGAGTGAATACACACTAGGTTTGCACAAGCAAATTTAAATGATATAAACTTAATAAAAGCAATTTTTAAAACACACTTTCACTTTGTAAAAAAAAGTAGAAATTATTATTTTACTTTTTAGTCTTTGATTTATAATTATAATAAATATTATGGAATCGGGAAATCGATTTTTCTCAAATTCATCACCAGGTGGCGCCACTCGTATGAAATTAAAATTTATTTGGGGAACAAACAAGGGTACAAAATTTCAAAACTCTAGTTCATCAAGAAGTGAGTGAAAAATTGGTCACAAATTTATATAATTACAAACACGAAACAAATCAAGTTAGATAAAAGTGAGTAAAAGTAACATTTATTAGGAATATTTTCTATCTGCAACGCTTGTTTGTGTATGCATGGAAAAATCCCGGGATAGTTCTGCAGGGAATCAACAAATGGCAACTCGGGGCTTTGCATGGAATGCTAGTGACCAACAGTCATGAAGATGCATTGTGTTAAATGGCATCGCTATTATTATGGCATCGTTAGTGTCAGGCGTAATTAAAATGTCCTTTTTGTTATCACGTGTGTGTGGTAATCTACGATGAGCTGTGCCGCGCTCTCCTGATGAATTGAACAACTTCTGTTGCTAAAATAGCGTTAATTTTGGTAGAAATATTAAATTAAACGATAATATGAACTGTATTTATATTTGAATACCCAAGAAGAGTATACAAAGGGGTTAGCGCCACCCTGCCGTAGCGTTCGAAGAAATCTGAATGAGGTCGTAACAACAGCAGTTGGGAACTGAGAGTGCAATTCTAATAGCCCTCACCGGCCACGCCCAACCCCTTCCGCAGGAGGTACGTCCCGTCATCAGAGTAGCGGTCTCTCAACAAAATGCCATTACGATACACCTTAGGGAAGAGAGAACCTGTTTACTTATCCGGCGGCTTCTCACCCCTGCAGTGGGACCCAAATGAAGTACAGATTAACGCATAAATAGCGTACCTATTTGATAATGTAGATGTCAATGTCTAATATAAAATTTTATTCTATATACCTTTGATTGCAATGCATAGTAAAAGTAGATTTTTGCATAAAGAAAAAATGCAATTTGTTGCACAGGAAAAAATAAGAAATCCCCTAAAGTTTGCCTAAAGTGTTTCTTAAAGGAAAATTAGTACGGTCTTTTTAAAGAAATACGGTTGTAAAGTAGATTTCAGGTGACCAAGTGTTATACATAAAAATAAAGATATAAATGTCTGCGGCAAAATTTTACTAATTAAGACAGCAGACTTTTTCGTAGCTTGCACTGATTCAACATTTTATGATTGCATCAAAATATTATAATTTCATAAATTAGTGAGTGCATTTTTTGCAGGGTATCATATTTCTTTGCTAAAATCTAGGAATTTATTAACATTGCTAATATGTTTTCTTTTAGGTAATTAATGTTTATGGTTATAAAAACGGCTGTATTGCACTTTTTACGGAACTTATAGCCTTTTTTAAATATGCGAAGTTTTTTGTTGTACTCGACCGTTCATTTTATTTTTTCCCGTAAATGTGAGAATTTTTTTTAAATGTTAGCTTTCAAGCAACAAGGTTCGCAAAAAAAAGAGAATAAAATATTTTTTTTGTTTCCTGCTTACAAAGTTAGGTAACATTTTTTGAAAGAGAAAACGTCATTAGTATAATATCCCAGAATATTTAACTGGATTTTTCAATCACTTTGAAGGACAATTATTTCTTTCATATCTGAAATAGTAATTTTATTCTTTTGTAATGAATATATCGTAATTTTTTGGAACAGGACATAAAAAGTTATCAAGTGGAATGTTTGTCTCAGGTTATTGAGTTTTGCTCTTAAAAGTTGCCATTTTCACACACATTTTTTAAAACCCTTTATTAGTTGAATTTTTTTTCTCGAATTTTTATAGCTGTAAGAATAGCTATAGAATAGCTTTTCTCTTAGCTATTAGAATAAAAGCATTTATTCTTATAGCTAAAAATGAATACATGTTCTATCCTGAATTCGAAAATGCAAAATATTTTTGACAGTAGACAGTTTTGCTTGACCTACCGATGGTCACGTGTTGTATTTCGTTCACTGATCTCCAGTTTTTTCTGCAATGCACTAATGCTTTAAATTAAAACCAAATTCTCTCTCATAATAGATTTTTCAGGTACTTTTCCGTTAGCCGGGCGCAAATGTCGCCAATTGTGAACAGCCAAGTCGCCGAGAGCGAAGCGATTTTCTGTTAGCCGGGCGCAAATGTCGCCAATTGTGAACCAAACGCGAGCCAAGTCGCCAAGAGAATGGTTGTAAGAAATCTGGCTGAATTCTACATTATTTGGCGATTTTTCGCCTGCGCCCGGCTAACGGAAAAGTACCATACGTAAAGTAAGTTTTCTCTGCAATGCACCCATGTTTTAAATTAAAACGAAATTCTCTCTCATAATAGATTTTTCAAATCTATTGCTTTGAGGTATTTAAGATAAATATCTGAACGAAAAGAATTCTTAATGATAAGTAAAAAATGTTTTTTAAATGGTTTCACACTTACCATGAAAACAGCTTTACAATCTTCCTCGACCATTCGAGCGTAAAAACTACATTGAAATCATTCATTGCCAATTATTTTATTGCTTATTCAGAAATACAAAAAATAATCGCGGAATATAAAAAGACGCTTAAGTAGAGACGAATTCACTTTTATCGATGTAATTGTTTTCTTAGTCGCATCACATAAGACGCCGACCGTGCGGGCACAAAAAAGCCGAACGTATGACGTGCGACGCCGACCAAGAAAGGGTTAACATGCCTCGTTTTAAGTTTGTAAAGATGGTATTTTTTAATCCATTTTTCACTCACTTCCTGCTAGAGTTTTGAAATTTTCTACAGGGCCGGACTTATGCGTTTCTACACCCTCGGTCGACGCACTTCCCTCTCCCCTGATGCCTTCACCGCAACTATAGAGACGGGCAAGAGCCGCCAGTTTATTTAATGTGCATGCATTTCCTTAAAAAAAACAGTATTTTGTATGGTTTTTCCAAAATAATACTGAAATTTGAATTTTTTATATTGTAATTTCTTTTATATTTGCGCCCTACGTTTGTTGCTATCTTGGTCATTGCCTAGGTTGGCCCTATGGGAAATCTAGCCCTGATTTTGTACACTTGTGTGTTCTGAATGAAAATATTCTATTTTAATACTTAATTATTAGTTAATCGATTAGTTTCATTAAATTTTGTTTCAATAGTCGTGGCGCCACCTGGTAGTCAGTTTGAGCAAAAATCGATTACAAGATTCCATAATGTTTATTATAACGAGCATTAAATTAAAAGCTACAAAGTAGAAAATAATTGAAATAAATATTTATACTTTCCGACACAGTAGCGAAAATGTGTTTTTAAAAACAATTTTTATGAAATCATTATTGCTTTCTCAAAACACCAAAAAATACAAAAGTTAAAAATAATGACAAACACTAACTATAACATTTTTTATGACAGCAGCTGTTTTTCTACGTATTAGTAACATTTCCAGTCTATTAAAGTTAATTATTTCCTGAAATACTTGCATTAGTTTTCTTTTTTTCCATTTTAACGGTGTTTATGTGTAATTTAATGCTCTCAAGTACTTTTTATGTATCCTTTAATTTTTCCGTTCGTTTTGCTTTTTTTCGGTGTTCATGCATGATTTAATAAGTTTACACGAATTTTACATTTATGTTGTTGAGCTATATTTTTTGTAGTATATGTACAATTGAACATTTAATACTTACCGAAAAAAAATTACAAAATAGCTGCCAGGGAAGAAATAAAAATGGAGTTTTCTAGAACAGCTCTATTTATATGCTGATAAAGAGTAGCTGCTTCGATTGGCGCATAATAATGCTATGAGGCAAATTCATAAGTAACATATAAATACTTGTATGCATTTGACTACTTCGATGTACGAAATTTCTGTAACAGCAAAAATTTGAGGATTTGAACGAGATCAACAAAGTACTAAACGCTAAGGGTCTGGTAATATTTCATTGAGATTTGATAATTTTACGGTCTTCTGGTTATTATATAAAAGAAAGTTTACATAAAAGAAAGATACAAGAACATGGAAACGGTATCTTTCGAGTTACGCCATTGTAATAATTCGTTTTGTTTTCTCTCGTTTTTTTTCCTTCGTCTCGCTTTTTTCTCTCGTCTTGACCACCATCTTGATTTTTAAAAAAACATTTTGCCTGTAAGAAACATAAAAATGTCATTTAAAATTTTTCTTAAGCATAAGCTACCTGAAATGTGTTTGACATAAGAGTTGACATATCACATGGCATTAAAGTATTTTTTAAAAAAAACTATTTCGAAAAATTGGGGCGTTAATAAGAGACTTCATTTCAGATGATTAATCTTAATTTATTGTCTTTGAATACGACTTATTTTCTTAAAATTTACTTTCCTGAAACAACATTAAAGAATATTTATTAATTTCCATACAGGTGCGAAGTTCACAAAGAGAAAGGACTGAAATCCTCGGAAAAACCCACTTCGAGATTTTGATGAATCTCCACGTATTTACCTTTCCTGAGTCCGAAAAACACATCTTTGGAATTAGGTCTGTCAGTCAGCAAGTTTTCTGTGAACACTTTAACCCTTTAACCGTGGGAGTGGTTTATAAACCACATATATAAGAAAGTATCCGCGATTAAAGGGTTAATTCGAAAACACAAAGAGCTGCACTGATGAAATTCGGAATCTGGTCTTGGCATCAAGTTTGCAGATCTCTAATCAAATTTTAAACGAAATCCACTATCCGAAACTATCGACTGAAACAATCGATAGTATCGACTTTCTCAGAACTATCAATAGTATCGACTTTCTCAAAACTGTCGATAGTATTCTCCCGGGCAATACTATCGATAGGCACATCTTCAATCAATAGTTTCAAAACTGTCGACTGAAAAAAATCGACTGGAACTATCGATAGTTGCTAAATTATCGACTGGAAGAACACCTATCGATAGTTTGGGAAAACTATCTACTGTACTATCGATAGTTGAACTATGGATGTTTAAGGAACAGTACTGTCTGTGTGTACAAGAAAACACGATGGCTAAAAAATACAATGCGCCAGATGTATAAAATCAAGCACTTGTAGCAGTAAAAAATGTATTGTTGCAAGCAAAATTTTCTTTCTTCAAGATGTTAAGTTTCAATTACGATGCTGAGGTTCAACAGTACGAAAACGTTTTCAATAATACTTCAAATAAAAAAACCCATTGAGAACGTAAAGCGGAAACTTAATTGTTGCTGTTTAGCATCGATTAGTTTTAAAAATGACGATTAAAACGATACAAAGTTTATTATTACAAGTTTCTTTACTGAAAGCGTCTTTACAGCGTATAAATACAGATTTCGAAAACAGCATCGTCCACTGCATTTAGAGTTTGGATCGTTTTATTAACCTAACTCGAGTAAAGAATTTGATATTTGCGCTCACTTAAAGGAAAAAGTTCTGAGTATGGATAGGACATCATTTTTCCTACGAAGGGATTCGGTACTTTCTATGTTATGGATGTGGATTCAGATATTTGTCTTTCATGAAGCGATATTTTGGATTTCTGCGGTATCTTATCTTGGTATTTTTTCTTGGTTTTCTCTTTTGGTTTTGGTTTCATTGGCTGACGATATTCTGGGAAACAAGATTTCTAAAATAGATAAGGAGGTTCAAACCATCGCACATCGTATGAGAGATCAATCTGTTCAGACCGAAAGCTTCTTAGATTCTGCCATCAAGTCTGAAGAAAGTGAAAAAGAGGTATCTGAATTTGGAGAAGGCGATGACATGCCGACGTCTGAAACTCTTACGATGGAAGACGACTTTACTGGAAGTGAAGAAAGTTCAACCAGGGAGATTGATTTCGACTCTCACGATCTGCCTGCTTCTTCCCGCTTACCTGAACCTCTTGCTTCCGAAGCAGCAGTGGCTGCCCGTCTTGGAATAAAAACCACCGTCAAGAAAATGAAATTTCTTGTACCGAAAGATCCAAATTTGTTTATTGACGATGTAGTGCCCATGAAAGACGACAAAGTGGCCCAATGGTATCTGCAATATATCAAGGAAGAACACGAGAAAAAGGATGCGGAAAAGCAATTGCCTTTTTTTCAAAGAAAAGTGCGGAAAATCACGAAACGCTTCAATAAGAACAAATAAAATGATCCACAATGATCTGAAACAAAGCTGCCGAGTGCCTTTAAAGAGTTATGTTATTAGGATACATGGCCACTTTTTTTGGGCCGTTTTTCATGGTCACTTTTTTTTTGGAAGAGGCACCTGCGGATTAGCTAAATAATTTGAATATGCGATTGTCGGGACTTTCTTCTGGGGTGGGTCGGGATGGGATGTTACTCTC
The DNA here is from genome assembly GCA_013235015.1 of Araneus ventricosus. Lineage (NCBI taxonomy): Eukaryota > Metazoa > Arthropoda > Arachnida > Araneae > Araneidae > Araneus > Araneus ventricosus. The sequence continues at coordinate 2,259,199 of BGPR01000026.1, read as the reverse complement.
TGTATTTGTAAACTAACAGTAACTTTATAGAGGATTATTTCAGAATATGGTTGATCAGAATCGGGACTTTCTTCAGAATATTTTCGGGGTGGGTTGGGGATGGGATATTCTGAGCTCCGATAACTATCCGTATTTGTCGAATCACGAAAGTAAACATTCCAAACTTAATGTTGGAATGTTTACTTTCCTACATTAAGTTTGGAATGTAAACTTCTGTCTGTAAAAAAGTATTGTCTGACTTTTGTACGGAAGAAGGAAATAACCCGTCGAAAATCGAGATCGCTGCGTGGCCCTGCGTTGCACGGGTTATCTCGAATAATTATGCGAGTTATTCTCTGGAGTAGAGAACTGGGGTCACGTACACATGCCCAATATTCTCTCCTAAATAAATAAGGAGAAAAGAGCGGTTCAAACATTCCCTCCACGGAAACGAAAAAATTTGTATGTCCGACTATCTTCTCACGAACCGCCGAACGGAGAAGCGCGCGGATGATGATGAAGCGCCAAAAGATGGGGAATAATCCAGGGAATCCATTTCGACCATTTTAATTCCGAAATTGAAATTAGTAAAAAAAGATTAATTAAAAACTAATTTACAATAATGCTTTTCATTGTTTTGGATACTTTATAACTATACTTTTCATTGTTGTAGAGCAATTCAAAATATTTTTTTGTTGAAGTTGTTTACTTTAAAGAACAATGCTACATGCAATAATGTGAAAAGTTTCAATAATCAACTACATTAACATAAAAAAATGACACTGACAGAAATAAATAATGTATTGTCGGAAATGTTAATTTTTTTTATCCCGTGATATAACGTCAAACAGAATTTTAACGAACTGCCGAATTTACAGGCATGTTTTGTTTCTGTAAAGTTATGTGTCGAAAGATATAGATTGTTTATGTTAGTGGTTTTAATCATTATTCATTGATTTGATCAAGTTTAAATATTTATGGTAGCTGCTATTTTAAGCTGATGTTTGGAAGTTACTATTTTTGCTTTGTTCAGTTCTCGCTTTTTCGATGCCTAAAAGAAAAAGAGGAGTTGCAGGCGATGTTGCCTGTAGACAGCAGGCAATTAGGAAACGTGAAAGGAGAGTTGCTGAAACTGACGAAGAAAGAAACCGCCGATTGTCAAGTATGGCACAAAATAATAGCCGATTGACAGTAATTGCACAACGTAACTAGGAATGAAGAGCCGAAGAAATCAGAAGAACAAAGAAATAGCCGATTGGTCAGACAAGACGTATCACGAGGCCTCAGTGAATGACGCATTATTCGAGATAGCCCGTGCAACGCCGGGCCATACAGGTAGTATATATATATACCGTGTCCTAGCGAAATGAATGGTCTATGCGATTTCCGATATATTTTTTGTCTGACCTAAGTACGGAGGGAAGGAAATAACCTAACGTTGCTCGGGATCCATATTTTTTAATATGCCAGCTTCCAGTATATTTTTCTACAAATACATTGTCTTTTTTCCTAGAAATATTTTCTTTCAATCCTACATTTTTGATATGATTGAAAACACGAGAGGATTGGAGAAAGAAATTTTATTTATAACTTTCTAAACAATAAAATGTATAATAACTTTCTAAACAATAAATGTATAAACAATAAAATGTATAATAACTTTCTAAACAATAAATGTATAAACAATAAAATGTATAATAATTAATACAACTTTAAAATGAACAATATATTCATTCATTTTGGCGGTTTTAATTAACAGTTTTAATCTTTTTAACTAATTGTAATTTCGGAATTTAAATGGTCAAAATGGATTTCTTGGATTATTTCCCATCTTTTGGAACTTTCGGCTCGCTTCTGCGAAGCTCTGCGTTGCACGGGCTATTCTTAATTTTGCGTCATTCCCTGGCGGAGAGAAGTGAGGTCACGTGACACATGCCCAACATTCTATCCTAAATAAATGAGGAGAAAAGAGCGGTTCAAATATTCCGTCTGTGAAAACGCATCAACAACGGCTGGAACAATTGGATAACGGTTTTTAATTTTTTACCCAAAGACTTGAAATTTTATATATGAGATATCAATTGCATAGTAGTACACAGTACGCCAAAGAAAAAAGGCTTCATTATTTCTTCATTCGACTGAAGGGAATACCCTACCACATAACACATATATTTCAGGACATTTTTTGTGCTTCTTTCAGCGTAAGATCGTCATTTCATTTTCCTACTGGAAAAATCAGTGCAACTCCAATGGTTAGAACGCTTTTTACATTCTAGCTATGAGGGTTGTTTTTTCGTTAAGTTCAGGCTCTCAGCTTCATGGAAAAAGAATCGCGGGTTCGAGACTCAGTTCATTTAATATTCCTCCTCTATATTTGTTTTCTGCACCTTAAATCAGCTGTCGTGGAACAAACGTCCTCTATATTGCGGTGTAGATGATTGTGTTACGGCTCATACATTGTCCTCGAATTCTCGCTACTGTTCAAAATGATGAGGTTCTTCATCAAACAACCCTAACGTAGTTTCCAATCTCACGAAGTCATTCCAAGATTAAAATAACAAATCAAATCATTACGAATTATTTCAAACAAACAGTTTTAAATTACAAAATTATATCAAATAGAAATGCTAATGTTTGATTAGAAAACTATGAACAGTTAGTTTTTCTATTTCGCTACAAATGCAATGATAACACAGTGCACACATTTTCACAGCTCTAGTTCCGACTTTGTAACTTTTAGCCTGTGCATGGGAAAATGCAAGGTCAAGTGTTTTCATCATATGTAAAAAATGTCAATATTTTAATTAAGATAGGAGACATGTTATCTATGGCCCCTCTAGAGGGATGAAAATTTATTTTCAGAAAATAGTTGTTTGGGATTGTGATTAAAATAACGTAGTTTAGTAGTAAAGAAACACTTATTTACTACTAAATAAACTTGTAATTGTTACTAAAGAAAACAAGAATGAAATTCGTTTTATTTAGTAAGAAAATACTTGTAGTACTTTCTTCGGAACTGCAATTTAATAAAGAAGAAAATGGTATGTTTTCTACCTAAAACATTAAAGTTTTTAGTTAAATTAATGCACCTCTTCCAAGTCGGCACCTCTTCCAAGTTATTATTTTTTTACGATAATAGCTCTTTTTGAAAGCAAATGTTATATAAAATTATGGACTTATAAGCAACTCTGTTGGTTTTTATTTATTACTATTATTATTATACAGTATCCGCCTTCGAAGACCAGCTTCTTCGCCGGGAATATGATTTCAATTGAATCTTGCGTCATTTTATATTCATGGTCCTTATTACGTCTTTAACGACGTAATTTCAACATTAAAGCAGCACGTTTTATGGCCAGCGACATGTTAGCTGGATTAAAACATGCTGAAGAAAGAATAAAAACATAGCAACCATAATCATTCAGCTTACTGGATATATTTCTCAATATAAGTCTCCATCTCAGAGCTTGGTTTTGCAGATTCCAAAAAGTTTTGATGAAATAAAATAGGATGGCAAAATGTATTGCAATATTTACTCAACTTAATAATAATGACAACTTACGATTTCACCTCACCTCAATGAAAAGTATTTTTGTATATTTAAAAAATTATTAAAATTAGAGGAAAAAAAATTGAAAATGTAATTTTTTGCACTATGAGATGGTGTAAAATGGTGTTCGATGTGCACATTCCCACCCTCAAAGTTTGATTGTGCCAAATCTCGTAGCTCTAGGTCCAGCTACGAGCCCTGTTGAGGACCAACACACAGAACACGGACACACACACATTCTCCTTTATTATTATTTATTATTTAATTTAATTTGCATATAGGATATAATGTTCAATTATCTCACTGGTAAAGTAAAAAATATAGTGTTTATCCTTGTGGGTAAATATTTTATAGTTTTATTTATCTATTTAGGGGGTCTTCGACCTTTTTATCCCTACAGTCCACTTTTGTATCTCTATAAGTAGTAAAATTTTCTAACCGCCCACCGGTTCCACAGTAATGTAACCGGTTCCACAGTAATGTAACCGGTTCCACAGTAATGTAACCGGTTCCACAGTAATGTAACCGGTTCCACAGTAATGTTACCGGTTCCACAGTAATGTAACCGGTTCCACAGTAACAACAGCAGGGAAGTAACTTTACTTTATAAAATTTATAAAGCAGATTTACAGCAAGTAATATTTACAGCATATAATAATAATTACTTATCAAGTACTTTATGTCGGTTTTTCGCTAAGTTTGGCAGAATAAATCTTTATAAAACAACTTACTATAGCTAAATCTATCTTCTTGGTTACTCCACTACCGCCCACCTTGAAAGCTGGAACGCCCACTAGTGGGCGGTAGGGACCAGGCTGACTACCACCCATCTATATTCTACCTACCCGGGGGGGAGTGGTCGCGCGGTGGCCGCCGATGGCTACTAGGATTCCGGCCTCAGTACTCGAGCTATTGCGCCGACTGTCATTCAATGTCCCCGACTGCCAAGGTGACGGGGTTATGAACATGCTCGGTTAAGGTTATCAACTGGATCTGTGTAACCAAAATATTTTGTAATGCAATGCACAATAGCAGTCCATCCTAATGATAACATTTGTAAAGTTATAAAGTTCAATTCATTCAACCATTGGCTTTAAATTCTGCCGAATTTGGTCTCAATGTTTAACTCGCAAGCAGACAATCTTGGTCAGAGGTCTCAAGAGCAATGTCACATATGCGACGACCTTTCGAGCTTGTTCTCGCGTTAGCTTCCAGTGCAGGGAACTATTTTGAAGAGTATATTTTGTTCTGCTCAATTTAGAAAATAATATATTTTTAACCCTTGAGAATCTTTAGATATCATATGAATGTAGAAAGAAAGAAAATAAAAACGAAATAAAGCCGACAGAGTTTTTTCTTTCTTCGACATTTGAATCCACAACATATTATTTTCGTTATATAATTGATTGCTCATCATTCAAAAATTTGTTTCAAATTCTGAAGATGTCCGTCTCAATGTTTAAGTCATTATAACTGCACTCTCATGAGCCATGTCGGATAAATGACGGCGTCTCGAGCATTTTTCTTGGACATGAATATTTAGATATAAGCTTTCATCCTGCACGTGGAAAGAAAAAAAAATCTAAATAAATCCGACGATGTTCCTTCGACATAGGATTCCACTAAATCTTACTGTAGCTATAAAATAGATTGATTTTCATTCAAGAATTTGCTCCAAATACAAGTCATTATAATTCGACATTCTGGACCAGAGGTCTCATGAGCCATACCTGATGTGCCACGATATTTCGAGTGGTTATTCTGCGTTCTACTCCAGTGCATGAATCTATTTTTACGAGTAATTTTCTTTGCAAAATTTCAAAATTTATGTGCTCTCAGCAAATATTATTCTTTAAATATCGCATACTGTGAAGAATGTAGAAATGGAAAAATAAAAACCAAATTAATATGACAGAATTAAAAAAATACAGCATGCATTTCTTTTGTTAAGAATAATGCAGAACCTGGCGTTGCTGAGGGGATCCATATTTTTTAATATGCCAGCTTCCAGTTTATTTTTCTACAAATACATTGCTTTTTTTTCTAGAAATATTTCCTTTGAATCCTACATTTTTGATATGAATGAAAAACACGAGAGGACTTTCGGCTCGATTCTGCGTTGCACGGGCTATTCTTAATTTTGCGTCATTCCCTGGCGGAGAGAAGAAGTGAGGTCACGTGACACATGTCCAACATTCTCTCCTAAATAAATGAGGAGAAAAGAGCGGTTCAAATATTCCGTGTATGAAAACTCATCGAAAACGGCATTTTAAAAAAATTATGCCTAACTTTTATACTTTATACCATGTCGTGGCAAAATGAATGGTCTATCCGATTCCGGAATTATTTTTTGTTTGACTTTACTGCGGAGGGAAGGAGATATCTCTGCGTTGCTCGGGATCAGTATTTTTTAAATGCCCGCCTCCAGATTATGTACGCATGAAGCAAAATGCACTACATACATGAACTCTCAAAGTAAAACGTCACCGAAAACAACATTTTTAGTGAAAACCCTATGAGCAATTTAATTTTTCCTGTTTCTTTGTATCAATCACCAAAACCCGAACAAAACGCCATCCATATTGTATTGTTGCATTGTTGAGAGACCCATATTGCATTCTTGCATCTTTCAACAATGAAAGAGAAACACGCAATTAAATATTTGTCTTGCATCTTTCAACAATGAAAGAGAATCCAAGGAATCCATTTTGACCATTTAAATTCCGAAATTGTAATTAGCAAAAAAGATATTAATTAAAAACTAATTCACAACAATGCTTTTCATTGTTGTAGCGCAATTTAAACCGTTTGCATTTTTAAGCAAATATTTAATTCCCCATCTTTTGGTACTTTCGGCGCGCTTCTCCGTTCAGTGGTTCGTGAGAAGATAGCCTCACATACATACATACATACACGTAGAATTTGAATAGTGTAGATTATACATCATAAAGCCACTATATTTCAATGTCTTAATATCAATTAAATGAAAACTGAGAATGTATAACTTTGTGAAATTATTTTTTTTATTATTTACAACAATTACAGTGCACTGAAAACTTTGGATTTCGAACTAGCTGCATTTGGCGGCCACCTTGCTAGAGTGCAATTTCATTTCAGTGGAATCTACTAGGAAATTATTCAATGTTATTTTAACAAAGTAATTTTATACTTTCAATTGTGATGTTCTTTTGTACCCTTGAGCTTGTTGTGTTCATTGCCTACATGAACGTCCTTGATGGACCCAAGTAACTGTCCATGCCATTTAATCGGACTTCGTCGGCGCCGACTTCACTTCTTATTCCCCATGCAAAATATGCATTTGATTTCAACGCTTAAATGGCTCGGTGCATTTTACGATCCAGCAGAATGTTGACTGGCTATAAAAAGAATTAAAACTTACTTTTTTAAGTTTAAAAAACTTTCAGCTTACTGGATATAATTCTTAATCTTTTTTATACTTTCTGGATATATACTTTCTAATCTTAGAAGACTTAGATTTAACAGAAAAATTGAAATAATTCACTAGCTTCAGCAATTGAAGAGAAACACAAAATTGAATTTAATTGCAGAAATTAGATAAGATAATAGCATAAGACGCCCAACAATATTGCTACAATATCTTACTTTAACAACAAATCAATTAAACATTGATTTACAAATAATTTCAAATTAATTACAAATCAATTAAAAATGGATTTACAAATCATTTCAAATTAATTACAAATCAATTAAACATTGATGCACAAATCATTTCAAATTAATTACAAATCAATTAAACATTGATGCACAAATCATTTCAAATTAATTACAAATCAATTAAACACTCATTTATAACATGTTTAAACTATTAATTGACGGACGTCATTAAAACATTGATTGTAATTAATAATTGACAAATTTTTTAAAACCTAATTAAAAAAATTGCTACGATACATTGTGGAGATATCGTACACATATCTTGTACTAACAGAGTATTGTGGTAAATAATTCCTAATAATATTTTGGAAAATTAATTAAAAAATCGTACAGCAATAAATTGGAAATAAAGAAACATAGAAGTCTTTAATCAACGCAATGTTTCTCAAGCACAAATAACTGAGAATTACATGCAATTCTTTTTGGGCCTATACAGTACTTCTGGAAATGAAACTTCTTTGAACACTATCGATACTTCTCGAAAGCAGTGACAAAAATAAGGCTTTCAATTTAAAACCACTTCAGACCTGGTGTCCGGTATACCGGATATCAACTTCCCCTATTAATTCAATAATTGATGAAATTGCATACTTATTTGATTATTGACTTCCTAGCTATTATAATGTTCGCAAGAATTTTTTGTTTCCGAAATGGAATCATTTAATTTATTTAGATTTTTCCGAAACAAATCCAGAAAATTTTCGTTCTTCGCAAAATGGAGTTCGGTGGTGAATTTTGACTTCAAGATATTTCTTGTATTTAATCCTCTTTTCGCCATTTAAAATGATTGTGCAATATTTTATTATCCTTTGGCAACAATTTTGAAATGAAATTTGCCTCATTGTTCGTCTTTTTTTAGTAGAAATATCTGTTATTGTCCGAACGGTCAAATTTTATATATGAGATATACATTGCAGTAGTACGCAGTACGCCAAAGAAAAAAGGTTTCACTTCATTATTTCTTAATTCGACTGAAGGGACTAAATACCAAACCACCTAACACATATATTTCAGGACATTTTTTGTGCTTCTTTCAGCGTAAGATCTTCATTTCATTTTCCCACTGGAAAAATCAGCGCAACTCCAATGGTTAGAACGCTTTTTACATTCTAGCTATGAGGGTTGTTTTTTCGTTAAGTTCAGGCTCTCAGCTTCATGG
>BGPR01000026.1:2209111-2250039 GCA_013235015.1 Araneus ventricosus | reverse complement strand
TTTTTTTTTGGAAAATAAATTAATAGAAAGAAAGAATGACTCCTATTTTTCTTTCTCCTCTTTTGCAATGTTGTCTCAGTTGTTATAATGAGAATAATTTTTCGATCCTCAAGTTGCCTAAATGTATCTAATTCCATTTTTTTTTGGAAAATAAATTAATAGAAAGAAAGAATGACTCCTATTTCGCTTTCGCCTCTGTTGCAATGTTGTCTCAGTTGTTATAATGACGCATCTCAGAATAATTTTTCGCATGTTCGTTCCTCAAATTAAAAACTTAACTACAAAAAGCGAATCGAATTAAAAAATGCGCACGCATCCGCCATCTCGTCTCCATAATAATGAGAGAATTTGCCAGAAACCTGGCTAATATATTTTTCAAAATAATGCGCATGAAGAATTTATTCAGAGTACTTATTTTACTTTTATCAAGACTGGAAAGGCAAACAAACAAATGTAATTATCCGCTAGATGGCGCTGCCCTTTCTACTCGTGTGACCTTCTCTCACTGTGTAGTAAGACGAGCGAAGATGTCCGGTATTGTTGAACCGGCAAAATGTTTTCTTTTGACGTAAACTTACGTCCGTCCATAACGGAAGGAAAAAATTATGACACTTTTCGTGGTAAAGTTAAACGCTTATAGCTCCGTAATCAAATAACATAGAGAGTTTAGTTTCATTTAACAGAGAAAGGTGGACATTGAAGATTTCAAAATGAATTTTAGAATTTGAAATTAAGGTTTAATCACAGTCGAATAGCAAAGTTGCTGAAAATCACGAAGACGTCACAGCGACCGAAGAGCACGCACGCAGTGATCAACCTAGCTTCCCGCCATTTCTCATACCTAACTGTCTGGCGGTTGTGAGTGGTAACGGATTTTCCAAATTTTGTTTCGTAGAAATTTCTAGAAACTGCCAAAATGAGTGAGCGAAATGATTTGTTGAAACGGAGACGAAATCAAGCTGTTGCTCAACGTCAAATAAGTGAGGAAGAGAAGAACGCGAAGAAAAAACGAACAGAGTTGCGGAAAGAACCAGCAAAACGATATTATGGGAAGAATAAACAAAAGAATTTCTTCACGAATTATTTCCAAATAAACGAAGGAGCCTCTACATCAGGAGTAAACCAGGGAGCCTCAACATCAATAGTGTTCTCTACATCGACAGAATTCGCAACATCTGCAACATTCTCTACATCGCCGGCGTTCGCTACATCTGCAACGTCTACAGCATTATTAGATATACCTCAGCGATTTGACAGTTAAGGACATTTCCGAAAACAGCGATGGAAGTATCTCGATGAACAGTGCATAAAATACTTTACAAAGCAGTTTCTGGCAAATGAGTTCGGACATGTTTGCAGTGTTTATGATAGGCTGTGGTTCATCAAAGACGTGACAGCAGCAAGTAAGAGTGAGAAATTTGTTGCGTTGTTGCGTGAAAAGTTTCTAGGCGAAGATGTGACGAGTTTCAAATTACGTGGTTCCTGCAAGCGATCGTTGTACAACAATAAGATACCGCCATTGTCGAAAAATAATGGTTTCAAATATTCGGATAGTCCTGACTTGCCGAATAAATATATTATATTTGAAAAAAAACCCAACCAAAATCACGAATCAGTCACATAAATTGAGAGTAACAGAGAGCTACTCCAGTCACATAATCTCAGAGTCACAAAGAGTTATTTCAGTCACACAGTAGCTACTTTAGTCACAGAAAGTCACAGTTGACTAAGGTAAGTAAGTTTACGCCCCTCCATCCCAGCGGCCGTTACGCAGAGACAGCCTCTTGTCAATTTTTTTTCTTTAACAACTTGTTAATAACTGTAAATAATCATTTAACTTTATTAAAGTAATTAGTTATCGCTCATTGATCTCTTCTTTATTTCGTCGTGTCATATTTACTTTTGGACGGCCACCTCAGGTAACCTTTATCAGGGGAGTTTGAGCCATTACAGAGCTAAATGTTGTTGAAATCGAAACTTCTTGTACTGTTTCTATAAATATATATTTTTACAAGACGAAGGGCCACTGTGGTTTGTGGCACAGAGTACGTTCTCCTATTGGTGTAACGTGAAAGTTTGGAGAGGACGTGCTAGTACAGATATCGGTCTCGTCATCTGATCACGACTGAAAATTAACTTTTCAAAATAACCGTCGCGTTTCTTCAGAACAATACGTTAGTATAACTCAGTGGTGTAGTCGCAAAATAAGCAGTGCCGGAACGCTCAGTGACATAAATTGCGCTGTTTTAAGTACGCTTTCACAATTTTTTTCTTATTTATTTCCTGTAACACAAAAGCTGTGCCGTAACGGCGTTCTGGCTCCACTACACATCTGGTATAACTGTAGTAAAGCCACCAAGACAACACCCGTCTCCACACACACATGCACACCTTCAGATTAGGTATAACGTTCCTACCACGCACCCCCCCCCACACACACATGCAAGCACACTATATGGGAATTTGAAAAAAAAATGTTTTTGTTCTTCAGTTACTGATGCCATTAAAACAGAATTTCTAAGACATTGTTAAAATGTTATTATTAAATAGTTCATATAATAAGCAGCGACTTTTCGCTGAATACTAAAATAGTTATAATTACTATTTATGTTTTAAAAACTCTTTCCATGAGTAATTAAGCGACGTTTTCATAAACGCATTATTACAAGTATTAGCACATTGCGTGCGTGCCTGAATGTTTATTCTTAATAATAAAAAATTAATTTGGGGCAGAAACTTTGAATTCTTATAACAGATTTGCATCTTTCTACCATTCACCTAGGGGAAAAATAGTCAACCCAGTTAATCGTATTTAAAAACTCTTCTGGCATCAAGGAAAATAAGGATTTATAATTAATCTCGTCACGAAAATTTACTTCGCTCAAACTTAATTTTTGTAGAATTAGTTCTGACTAACTTTTAGTGCTATTAAACATATGCGCTGAGTCGTAATTTAACATCGAATTGTATGATTACAATATTGCATGGGCGCCGGTGTTTTGGAGGCAGTCTTGGCTTCGTGAATGGAGGGTTTCCAAGATCGAAGATTCGCGAGAATACGGCCTTTGAGAACCTTAAATCTGATGAGACGTCGCAAAATACCTGGTCAATGTTACTCTTCTTGTTTAGCCATGGTTCAAAATAACGAGAATTGTCCCAAAATAGATCTTGCGTAACTTCTAAATGGGATTTTTGATGTTGCATTCATAATGGTGCTGTAATTGATGCAACAATAATTATTTCAATAAATTATTTACTGTGAGTCTAGTAGAGAAGATCGAATTAATTGAGCTTATCAGTAATGTTTAGATGTAAGAACTTAGAAAGGCCCAATTGTTCTTTGAATATGAGCCCCAGCTTATATGCAGTTCATTAGTTCAGACTAATGCCAGGATAGCCCATTAACGGCCCAGAGCAGAGATGTGGCATATCTGAGGAATACGGATCGGATGACGTAGGTTATGGGTTTTATCTTAATCAACATTATTAGAAAACAGGTAGATCCATGTGTGCTTTAGGAACGAACTCTTCGCTGCGATGTTGTTGCCGGCTGTAAGCTTGCCTGGTTTTCCCCCCAACATAAATGTAGATGTGGATAAGTTTTCCCTGAAAGTTCTCCTGTAAGTAAAACCTATATATATCGAGGCTAAATCAAACTTCTACCTTACATTCTGCTTAGGTTCTGCAAAGTCATTTTGACCAACAACCCCCTCTACATATCCCCTCCGTCATGAGTCCAGGATTATCACTAATGCATATCATTATCACTAATGGCAGTTATCTGAATCAATGAAGTAAATGTCAGTTTTACTTAGAGTGAAACTTCGATTAACCGTCAGTTTCTGTTATCCGTCATCGTCTGAAAGGTACGTCATCGTCGAAGTTTTATAGTATTACAATACATTTCTACTTCTATATTGAAGTTTATATTGATCGTTTTTTCAAATGAAATACGATGTGCACGCATTATTCACTTTAAAATGATTTTTGTCCTAACCCAGCGGAGAAATCACGTGACATTTTGTATGTATTAAGAGATTTCAGTTATCCGTCTGTTCAGCTATCCGTCACAGCTCTGGTCCGGACGATGACGGTTAATCGAAGTTTTACTGTACATTTATTTAATGAAGATCTGTTCAATTTGAGTTATATTAGCACATTTCAACATTTTTCAGGGAAACGAATCTAATGATATTTACATGACCACATTTCATCAAAGCAAGTATTATTTCTCTATCATATGTAAGCAATTATTTTCTTTTTCTAAAGTTATTCTTTCAATTATAAGTAAAAATAAATATATAAAGTTAATATAAGTTATAAGTAAATATATAAAGTTATAAGTTTCAATTTAAATGGTAAAAGCGCTTTCGTTTAAAGATTAACATGAGCTTAGAACGCAGTTTAACATATTTGTAGCGAATTTGGCTTTTCCTCCTGAGGGTAACTTATGTAATAAAGAAGTACATTTTGAGGTGGCACGAATTTTTCATATGCATGAAAACAAGTCTTTAAAAATGATAATGATTCCTGTTAATGAATCAGGATTTTCATAATGATAATAACGATAACAGTAAGAAAATTATTCTTCGATCGAAAACAAAACTGACTCTTAAATGTTAGACGAGGCTTAACACAATTTAAAATATGTTTGTTTTAGATCTTTCAAACACAAAAGTCAAGAACTTTTACCTATATTTACACATCAACACAATAAATGTTCGAAAAGAGTACAACAACTGTTAGAGAAAAAAGTCAAAACCTTTGTGGATGAAAAAAGTAGAATACGCTTTATGCACGACTGAATCTGTTGAATATCAACGATTCTCCTATATTTTTCTTCGCTGACTACAAAAATGTCTGCATTCCGAAAGGTTTTTTCACTGCAGAGAGAGAAAAAGTTTCAGAATTTATTCCGCCAATCAGCTGAAAAGCATTCCTATGGGTTGCTGTTATCCGATATGCACTCTCACCTTCTTAAAAGAAACAACTTTACATGTTTTGATCAAGTCGTTTACAAATGCATATCAAACCATCTTTTTCATCTCACCAGAAAAGGAAATTTATTTACTGAATATTTTTAAGAATAAATACTTATGCGGTTATAACAAACTTAGTATTTATCGGATACATTTTTAGGAAAGGAGAAATGATTCTCAACTTCTGCTTCTGTGCAAACTATAAATACGAAAACGTTTTGGGTATTGTTTAAAAAATTTGGTTACTTTACTTATTCTCGTTTGCTACAAATTAATGTTCTTGCTATTGACAAGACGTAGTTCTTTCGGTAGAGGATTCGTCAAATTTAATTTTAAACGCAGAAACCCTCTGACTGAGTATCCCGCGGGTTGGAAGCAAGTCTATTTTCTGCTGCATCCTGCGAATTCCATAGGCTACACAGGTGTTTACTTAGTACTTTTATAGAGTTGGATCATATTATACTACTAAAGATTTGTATAAAAATAACAACTCGCTTGGCTCCACGGTATTTGAACACGTTTGCAAACTTTGAATCTAAATAGTGATTTAAAAAAATTACAGTATCAGAGGGTTAATGAGTAGTTTGGTTTAAACAGTTATTCAAAATGAGATGCAACTTTTAGAAATGAAATCAATCAATTCAGGTCACGTGATATATGCCAAGGCGTCATATACGGGTGTCCACGGTTTGCAAACTTTGAATCTAAATAGTGATTTAAAAAATGCAAAAATGCTTTAAATGACATGAATTATTTTATAGGTTGTTTGAGTCAATAAATGCGATGCTGAAAAAAATTACGGAGTCTAAATTTTTATATATTTTTTCAGTCATATTCAGTAAAATATTCTCGACACACTAACATTTTAAACAAAAAGTTCCACCCATTTACAATTAAAACTGATCGAGTTACGAAGCTTTGAATTTCATCGCTTTCAGCCAATCAACGGCCTCAATTTCCTGGAGGCGTCCGTTGATTGGTGAATCTTCCTCGGGACGGAAGCGGTCTAAAATAGAGATTTCCAAAGCTTCATAGCTGGATCAGTTTTGATCTCTATCTATTAAATATTCGTAGCATTAGTTGTTATTTTTTGAATCATACTTTTTATGCTATGCAATATAAAGAAATCAATGCTTTAAACATTGCTGATGTTAGAATAAAAGCCGAACTTTACCAGTGCATAAATGATTGTATATGTATTATTTTATTATAGGGATTATTATTAATATAGTTTTAGAGTAGAATATTTTTTAGGGGGGAGACGCCGAATATGAACCGGCGGCGCCTAGATTGAACAGGTATCATAGCTTCAATTCTATGAAATGTTTGGGCTGTAAAATAGGCAAATTATGGAGTCACGATGAAAATGAATGGAAAAAGAACATTTTTAAGAGAAAGTGCCATGTGAATAAAGTTAGAGAAGAAGAGTTCAGATTTAGTTATCATCATTTAATTATTTTAACAGAAGATAAAAAGCCCATTCGCTTTTCTAAATTAAGTAGCAAAATATATTTCCTATCCTCAGATGAGAAATTTCTTTAGCTACAATTTACAATAATCATTTTATGAAAATAGTTTAAAATTAAGGTTAGGGCAATATTTTTTTTTGCTGTTATTCAAAGGTTGCCTAGATTGAACCACAAACAGTTGCCTAAATTAAACAATTTAAATCAATGGGGTTATTATTTTAAACTGTAGTAACAGCTTAGAAAACAGTTCATCATCACTTCATAAATTGGTACTGAAACAAATCAAAGCAAAAGCAAAAAAAAAAAAAAAAAAAAACACTAAAGCCTTTAAATGTTGGATCAAAATGTATAAAAATTTAGGATGAGTATCATTATATCATTTATGAGGAAAAAAAGGAGTATAGGAAGAGATACAGTGCATAAAATGTCATAGTCATACTACATAGGCTTTGTGTGGTCGTTGAATTTCCGAATAAAAAATATATTTGGTTTAATTTTGCTTAAAGAAATTGGTGTAAAGAAATTTGTAAAGGATTGAATCTTATGCCATTAATATTTTCTCGTATAATTACACAATACGGTTCGTTTTGTATTTAGCTTCGTATCTCCTTTACGGTCCACTGTATCCGGTATCCGCTCTTATACCATTAATATTTTCCCTTGTACTTACGCAGTATGCATTTTAGATCTCGATGCATTTTAGATCTCGATGCATTTTAGATCTCCTTTGTATGACCGATTGGGACCAAAATTTGATGTAGGTCTACAGTTTTAGAGTCAAGTTCACATATGAAACTTCATTTATTTTGCTTGCAGTATATTTGAGTTAATGTGTTCACATGCGTGACTGCCTGTCCTTGTATGGAATTAGTCCAACATGGACACAGATCTGTAATTTAGTATAAAACTCTTGTATTAAAATTCACACATAGTTTATTGTGGGTTTCAGTTGTTGAAAATTTGTTACACATCTTCATTTGTAGTAATAAAACCATACGACAAATTTCATTTATTTAGCATTCTGCTGTTTTGAGTGCGTTCACATTTACACGAATATACAGACACGAATAATAGATATACAGACAGACGCAACTTCAAACCTTTTCTGACTGCAAAATGTGAAGGTTCATCATAAGCTTGAGGTCGAATTTTTTACTATTATAGTACTTCCTGTCTGTACACGAGGAAATAATGATGCCTGCAAATGGATTATGATGATTAAAATAATAAAACGCGATTCCAATATGATAAATTCATGTGCGATTAATGTATTCGAATTCCAAGGCAATCTCAAGAAAATTTGTTTTAGATCTTTCGTTCGAGGTTTCACGATTATTAAAATAGTAAAACGATTCCAATATGATAAATTCAGGGTGATTAATGCATTGGAATTCCAAGGCAACCTGTCAAGAAGATATGAAGGTTCGATCTCCGAGGTGTTTGCAATTTACAACTATATCTATATACATACAACATGAATGCTCAAACAGAACGCAACAAATGCAAATATATATATATATATATTCCTGGATGAAAGAACTTGAAGGAATGTGTTGCATTACAATGATTCTCCTTTCCTATGCATTTATCTCTCTAGTGCATAAGAAAGGCTGGCATTCGAAAGCCCATTTTTTCGCTACAATGGAAGAAAGTTGGAGCATTTATTCCGCCCACCATGTGTAACAAGATTCCATGCCTGATAACTTCGATCCGAGGTGGATTTCAGTCTTTAAACGAAACTTCTCTATGATAACGCAGAATACCCTCATCCAGTTTTGCACGTTTTCAAAACAATTTTCTGAGATTGGGAGGTCTCTTTTTTCCTAGTGACTCGTTGAAAAACAGATATGCATTGACTGAATAGTTATAGGAGGACAAAAAATATGAATAATCTCCTTTCGAGCTGACTTATGCATGGTTAAAATTTAACTATGAAAAATAGTTTAATCTAATGCTGACATACTAAAAGAAGTATACTATAAGTTTAGAGTTTTTCACTTTCTGGGTTTCCGAGAAATCACCTGGGACAATATGTTCCAATCGTATAGCCGACTGGGACTATTCCGGTAAAACACCTGTAAAACTTTCTTTCCTGTCGTAAGTTATAGTTTAGTTTTGTTAATTTATAGTTAAGTTTAAACATTTAAGTTATAGATAAATTTTAAAAATGAAAATAATACAATATATTACAAAAGGATTTATTGTGGGAAATTGGTTTTTATTTTAACAAAGTTATTTCATTGTAAAATCATTATTAATTTTAAAGCAAGAATTTTGGGAAATTTGAAATTTTTATTCTGCAAAAAATGCATTTTATGGAAATTGAAAGTTGCCTCTATGTTTTTAACAATACTTTCAGACATACTATCCGTCGATAAGTATTGAGATCTTACGAATTATCTACTGTAGGCATAATACCCTTTCAGTAGAAAATAACCCAACAGGAGTGATTTTCCGTCAACTTTCTCGTATATATTTTCTCGCTGTGTTTGCATTTGAATAGCATTACGTTTGAAAATAGAATAGTTTACAATTTAAGAGTTCAATTTCTCTACATTGAACATCAGAAAATACAGCCCTATCTGCTTTTACGATAGCAAACCAGTAAGAATGATCTCCCCTCTACTTCTGATATGTTTCAAAAGAAATCTGTATAAAATTTACAAAATAGGACACGTTTTGCGTATGAACGAGTTTTCTGGTTTGTTTACTTACATTAAAACTTTGGCTTTATCTGCGTGTATGTTGGACTTCCGCTTTGAAGATTCCATTGACTTAGCATTACACCGGAATGACGTAGTAGAGGCAGTTAGATGTAAACAGACAAAGCAGAAAACTCGTCCATACCTTTGCCTTGTATCAAGGAAAACCAAGTATTAATTTTGGACCTCTACCCTCATTCAATCATTTACAAAGTTACTGTTGCGAATGGCATCACCTCACAAACCAATCAGAGCCAACCAGCTGTTATTCTGTTTTCACTTGCAGACAGGGTTGCCATATTGGCCTTTTTAAGGCCAAATTCTGGAAATTTGGCCTTTTTTCAAAGCCCTTGGCCTTAGGAATTTTCATTTGGCTTTAAATTCGCTTTTGGCCTTTTATTGGCTTTATTTTTGCGTATGACTTTTAGAACGATTCTTAATATATAATTGTACTATTTTTCAATAAACTTTTGATATGACACTTTTCAAATGGCCTGCCACACGAAGTAGTTCCCGGATAAGAAAGGTTTCTTCAAACTGTTTTAGTCAGAATGCTTCTAGAAGAAGCCATGCTTGTCTCTGTACAGCATATAAGAACCATTTTCTCTGTTTTTATTTGTTGCTTTTCATGGTCGAATTCTTTTACGAAAACTTCAACACAAGAGCGTGAAATATTAATATTATTATTATAAGTTGAGAGAGATAGGGCATGGCATTACAGATATTTTATTATAATCATATTGAAAAATAATATAGAACATTGTTATCAACAGGAGTTGATATATTTTGCTCGAACATTTCATTCTGCACCGACAAGAACAGAATTTCTTCTTCTTTCTTTTTTTTTGCAAAGTATGTAGATGTTTTAAAAAAAAATTCTTTAAATTTTAGTTTAATAAAAGAGTATTATACATACAGTGACTCAAAAAAGTATTGGGGCACAATAAGCTTTCAAACATTTTGTGAAAGAATAAATCAATTTTTTTATCTCAACCAAATGCTTTTTGTACATGTAATATCTGTAGACTAAATAAAATCCAAAAACATGAAAATTAATTTACAATATTGTTACAGTAATACTGGAATGAACATTTCTTGTTGCATAACTGAAATTAATGGTCAAAGAAGTTTTGGGGCACGCAAGCAAGATTGTTCTATATCACTCAAACATTATTTCTTAATAATGTGTTGGTCCTCCTTTACATTTTATGACTTCATTCAGTCGTTTAGGCATGGATTTCACAAGATTTGCACAAACATTTCCTTCTATTTTATATCATTCAGACATGAGTTTTTCTCTAAGTTCATTTTTGCTGGAAATTTTAAATTTACGAATTCTGTTATTCAAATGGTCCCAAATATTCTCAATGGGATTGAGGTCCGGACTCTGTACAGGAGTTCTAATTACTTGGGGACAGTGATATAAAGCCCAGAGTCTGCAGATACGAGCATTCTGCTTTGGGTCATTATCCTGATAGAGTTTGTAATGTGGCAATATGCCCATTTTTTCAGCCCTCTGTTTCAAATTTTGTTTTAAAATGTCTAAATACATATATTTGTCCATCATTCCATCAATAAAATGTAAATTCCCCACACCCACGGCACTCATACAGCCCCAAACCATCTGGCTACCACCACCATGTTTTACAGAAGGAGTCAGATTCTTCATTTCCAGTTCACTATTGGGTTTTCGCCATACCATTCGCTTCCAAAATCATTGTATTTACTTACATCTACAAATAAAACTGAATTCCTAAACTCAGGAGGCTTTTTAATATAGGATCAAGCAAATTCTAAACGAGCTCTTGATGTGCTTTACTTAGGAATGGTTTTCTTCTAGCTACTCGGCATGAAAATTGTATTTTCCCAAGATATTCCGGACCGTTTCTGGGTTAACAGACTTGTTAAACCTTTGTTGCGCTTTTAAAGTTAATTTGACTGCACTGGTTTTAGGGTTGCAAATAACTTTTCTAACAATCCACCTTTCTTCACGCTCAGTGAAACGCCTCGGGCGACCTGTTCTTGGTCTGTTTTTAACTGATTTTGTCTTCTTGTATTTCGAAATTATATTATGTACAGTAGATTTACTTACATTTACAATTTCACCAATTTTTCTCTCGGAGCTTCCACGTTTCCAATGACAAATGGTAAGTTTTCTGATGCCAATGGATATCTCTGATTTTTTTCGACCCATGCTACCATGCAAATGATGGAATAACGTCGTAGCTCGTGCATTTTGCTTCTTAACTAGTGTTTTCTAGGTTTGCAATTCTATTTGCAGTTGTATCAAACATTCTGCCAGAATTGGCTTCTTATCGAGCTGGTTTTCTTGAATGCCCCAATACTTTTTTGACCTTAATTTCGTAGTTGCAGACGAGCCATTTCAAATAGCTCATTTCTATATTAGTTGTATTTAATTGTAATGGTTGTAATAGATTTCTCAGAGTGTTTAGATACAAAAAACTATTAAAATTATCTTTTGTTTTTATGTAATAGTAGAATTTACGAAATGAACGCTTGAGCGTTTCTTGTGCCCCAATACATTTTTGAGTCACTGTATGCCAATCTATTGGGATTCCCTTTAATGAAGGGCAGTCATTTTCTTATAACAAATAAGGGAAAATGAGTGCAATTGTTAATTTCAAAATCTGTCCTTTTTTGCCTTATTTTAAAGACGGTTTGGCCTTATTTTGCTATTTTGATCTTGCAACCTTGCTCGCAGAGGTACTTGTAACTTCTCAATGTAAGGCTGTGTATTATCTACAAGTGCATCAGTTAGATGCCACATCGTGTAGATGTCAGCCTGCATTAGTATTTGAATAATTGCGTAGCAGAGAGTTACGCTACAATTATATAGAACTAAATTATTTGGTGTGAAAACCACATCCTAAATTTCTTTTATCTAGCTAGTTTTCACTTAAGTACGAATAGAGCGATCGGCATACAGTTGATAAATAGATATTGCCTGAAATTTGATAAGAATCTACAATTTTGGTATCAAGACCACATACGAAATTTCATCCTGCTAGCTAGTTTCGTTTTCAAATTTTCCTATTCACTTGCAGACAAACAAGTATAAATCCTAAATTGTTTTCTTCGTACTCTGGAAAGCATGAAACGTGGACGATTTTGACGATTGCAATACTTTTTAGCTGTTTCTGGGATTTCTTTTATACTTCGTATACTAAAAAGTTAAAAAATAGGCTTTCTTCTTTAAAATCTTTAACTTTAATTCCTTTTCGAAAAACAGATCTAAGTTAAGGTATTCATATTTTTATTTAATACGCCTAAAATTTCCATATTCGTATTTTTATCAGCAGAATATTTAAAGGTTCAGATATACTTTTAGGCTTCTATAAATATTCAACAAATGCAAATCTTTTTTTAAAGCAGGATGCAAGAAAAATTTCGCAATCTCAAGAAACCTGTTTTGAAAATACTTTAATAAGGTTGGTTCGGATATTAGGTTGTTTCGTTTTAAAATGAGAATCCATCTTGAAACAGTGAAATGCTCAAGAATGCAGTGAAAAAACAATTTCGAATGCTAGACTTTTTACGATCTAATGAGAAAAACTGCGGTAAAGAATCATTCGAATGAAAAGCATTCCATCGTAGCCTGTGTCTTAACGTGTTATACACAGGCTTGTTACAGAATATTTTGAATTTGGGTTATGCATTTAGCAATTATTATCTTTCCGTGCAGATTTAAATGCATCATAAATAAACCTCTGATGAAAACATAAAAGAGATAGACTTTACTGTCTTAGAGGTATAGATATTTGTTAAGTGGTTGTTTTAAATTTAAATTCCATATATTATTTGAAAGCACGGTAGAATTAGATTTAAGAGAATTGATTTTTATCACTGTAACAACTATGGTTCATTACCAAGTCTTTATTTTTATACGATTGCTATTCATTTTATGTTACATATTTTGTGAAATTTAAAAAAAAATGTGTAATTAAATGCAAATAATGCTCTAAGTCAGTGTAACTTTAAAACATATGTTTATTCGCTAATCACAAGACTATTGAAGTTAGTGGATATTGTTAGAAGCTAACTTCATTTATTAACCCTTGTAACTGAATGACACCAACTGAAAGGTATGCAACACATCGTGGAAATTCACAACTACTAATTCCTTTAAATGCTTTCTGGAACTTTATCCAATCGTTTTTGAACAGGGAAAGAATAGAATCCCAGTGGCCTTTTACAGTCCATAATTTCTGATTAAATATCTTGATCCATATAGTGCAATGCAAGGCGATCAATTCATGCGTAGCCAAACTTGTGTGGTAAACGTAACTTCGAGTGTCATTGTACCCTAGAGGCTGCGTTGTGGCGGCATATCCTCTTGGCTCTTGCAAGATGCGCAATGGATTCCAATATTAAATGAATTTGGTGCATTTGATATGTATTACGTAAGAATCAATTAACTCCATTGATTTAATGTTATTGAAATAAATTATTTAAGAAGAAAATATTTTCCCACGAACATTACTAGTCAGTTTTATCGAGGCCGTGGTGGTTTCCGGGCCGGAGGGTTCCAGATTTAAAACCCGATTCCAATGAAGATTCATCGTGTATTGGCCTTGTTGCACGTTAAATCCTATTTAGAGGGTCAAAGTCCTCTTGCTGGTGTGGTGGGGAAGTTTGGAGAGGGAGTGCCAGCTCAGGTGTCGTCCTCGTCATCTGACCGCAGTTCAAAATTACCAAATCTGTCCAAAAACAGCCCTCGTGTTGATTCAAAACAGACCGTTAATAAAATTAAACTCGTAATTTTTCCCCGACTCAAAAACTTAACTTACTTGCTTTGACTTTAGAATTGTCTTTATTTGCATTTACTATCTCACAATAAAGATAATCACATTAAAACCCACTTCAATGATAATCATATCAAAATCGTTACTGTACTAATAAAAGAATATTTTTAAAACTTTTTATTGGCAGATTAAAAGAAATTAGAAATTCAGTTAAAACTAAACAGCTTTAATTAAGAGTGAGAAAAAATATGAATCTGAGAAAAAAGGTTTTTTTAACACATTTAAATTTGAAATACAATTTATAATCTACACGTTTAAATTTATACATTTGTATAAAATTGGTTTTACTTGATTTGAAAAAAAAAGCAGGATTTAATGAACCCTACTGAGATTTAACTGTTTCTTAATACAAAGAAATGAAACGATAAATTATAGTTTGAGGAAAGTTAAATTCTCTTATTTCAAATATATAGCTCTTTTAATCTTCATCATGAATTATATTTAATTGCATGTAATTAGATAAAACAATAAAAGAGGGGTTCATAAAATTCAGATCCAAGAAAAACGTATTTAAGATTAATTTTTTGTTGAAAACATCCAAGAAGAAACGTATATGCGATTGATATTTGTTGAAAACAGTTAAAAAAAACTTAAATGTATCTAAAAAAAGCCATGCAGCATAATACATTCTCAAATATCTGAATGATATTTTTCATGAGTTTTTTTTAATATCTATACTTATAAAAGGCAATGTTTGTGAGCGTGTGTGTGAGCGCGCTTTGTCCAGACAATCTATCGCACTTACAGCCATGGCATTTGGAACACAGGTAGTCGTAATGGTGACTCAATGCACCTCAAAGCCCGAATTTTAAAATTTGATCTAGAAATTTTTTTATTTAATGCTTTATGTTGTTTTAGGTAGTTTATTGCGCTAATTTCTCAATAAAATCGGTTTTGATAATTGTAGGAAGAAAAATAGATACACCATCGGAAAGAACAAACAGTTTTCTTTCTAATGAAGTTAGTTTGGAATCTCTAACGTAATTTACTGAATTTTGAGAATTTTTTTAAAAATAGTCGGTTACCCTAAAAAACTTTGTTCTGAATTTCAATTTCTTGCATACGCCGTTCTAATTTTGTTATCAATTTAAAATTTGTTAAAGTAATAAATATAACTCTTATCCGTGATTTAAAACAAGAAAGGTTAAAATTGAACAGATGGTTGAATTTTAATTAATTTTTTCCTGTGATGAGCTGAAAGTTTTTCCTCGCAGAACGGAGGAACGACGTTGAAGGGCCCTTCCTTATTTCAATACTCATATCCTCATTTCAGTGAAGGATATATTATAATGCAGTTTTCGTAAGAATAATTTATAGCTTCAATTTGCGATTAATATTGTGGCTTAAAATTTTTCCATCGTCGAATGCATAAATTTAAAAAAAAGTAGGATCGCCTGCAGTGCTTTGGAGTCACGTGATTTATTTTCTTTTGTATTATTGTACGGTCGATCAAAAAGTATCCAACATTGTTCCTTATGCTGAAATTAATATGTCGCATTAAAACTAAAAGTGATTAATTATGTCTCCAAGACGAAAGTTTATAGTAGGAAATGCTTGTTACACCGTATAACTTAAATTAAATTTTCTACAGTTGTTCGAAATGAAACATTTGAAAATAGAGAGTTATTTGTGTATCATAAGATTTCGTTTCCTTTTCTTACTTTGAAATAATACTTAAGCTTTCTTATTAAGTGTAAACAAGCTATCCTATTGAATATAACAAAAAAGAAGAAGCGGAATCAACATAATTTCTGGATTATTTTTGTGAGTGTTACCAACCAAAAATATGTAAGGAAAAATTAAACAGCAAGGGTTGAGTTTTCATCTACAAAATTATTTTTCTTTTGTAAATAGGGTTCAACGTGATTTTATCCAATTTGCAGCTTAATTTTATACCCATTTTTACAACCATTGTGTAGAATGATGAGGTCACTGAAACATAATGAAATTTCACAAAAAACAGCGAGTTAACACTATAGAAGAATTAATCTTAATTATTCGCTATTAGTCTAATTTAATTTAGAGCCTAGAATATTTTATCTACTCCGTCATGCAAAAAACATGTAAAATGTATATCAATATATTAACTTTAGCGAACCAATTATCGTAGAACAGACGCTATTCATAAAGATAAGATATCGCATTATTAAATTTTTAGTAGTTCATTCTTCTGAAATATTATATTTATTAAACAGAAAGCAGTTTTGCTTCCTGGATAAAGTTATATAGTTTCTCAAATGGGCTACAATGATACCTGGTCGACAAAAGGTCGAAAATGAAATCCTCATGAATCAGTAATGCTGAAATCATCATCAAAATTGGTTTGTGTACATGAGTACCAGTGGCAGGCACTTCTGCTCAGTCTCAATTGCTGCTTAAACAAAAGTATAAAAAACACTTAGGAAATACCAAGATTGGATATGAAATAATTAGGAGGAAAAAAAAGAGAGAAGCAACCTTAAAAAATACAATTATTGCGAGTGACATGGATTTTGTCAAAATTTTAATAACCACAGGAGGGAGTCCGTATGACATTATGAAACTGATTTATTATGGGGGGGGGGGTTGAGAAAAAGGGACCATTTTGTAGTTTTAATGTTGAAATAGATTTATGATTCTTCTTTTATAACCAACAATCCCCTAGTTCCTCGTGGTAAAATAAAATTTTTATTAGTAGATAAAAATTTTTATACAGTTTTTCCTATCGTTGTTTGATTTGATAAATACTGAAATATTGTGCTTAGCCTATTCGAATTTCATAATAAAGTGCTATTTCATTGAAAGTCTTAATCTGTTATAGTTTAGAGTTAACATTTGCTGACCAAAAGCAAACGTTTTTAACGAATCTTTAAACATATACTTTGAATCAATGATTCTTAACCGATAAGCATTTGAGACCCAATTTTCCATATCAATTTTAATGGAGCTGATTTTAAAATACTTTTTGTTAATTTCTTCCGTATTTAAAATGGAATTTTGAAATATTCCGCAGAACTTATGTTCGAGCCCACCTTATTTGAGAGACCATCCAATTCCTGAATAAAGTAATTATCAAATATGCCGTTCTATTCTTCAACCTCAAGGACATCATGTGGCTGACGGCATATTTTCATCCAGCCTGGATCAAGCGTTACTTTCAAAGCATTTCTGATTTTAATCTCATGTCCTTATCTAAGAAATAGATAGGCCTTTGAGGAATTGACTCACCTGGTCACGAGGCAGTAGGTCCAAGCATTGGGTGTAATTCGTCCAGTTACCCCAAAGCCACTGTCCATCTTCGCTGCAGATGCGGTATGCTTCCGCTAGAAGAAAGAAAACTCACTATTAAAGGGTTGCTAAATAGATGTTGCAAATAAGCACTTACACTTTATACATCTGATTAATATATTTTTAAGGAGCATCATCACATAAAATGTATACTGTAATTCATGCTTGCATTTTATATCACTATGCTTCACTGATTAGTAAATTCATAAGAAGTGATTGCATAAAACGTTCGAAGAAAAATGTTTATGTAAAAAGTGTTGTATGCCTACTATTTATTTTCTCGTCTATGCAAAGAGGAAAAATTACAATCGTCAAAATCCGACTTCCAGATTTTGATGAATATTCACGTTTTAGAAAACCCGCAGACATATAAGTCATATCATAATTCTAAAGGACTCTGTGTTTGGAAGTGGGTACAGGACCGTCTTAACAAATTTATCACCCTGGGTTAGAATAATTTGGCCATCAAAACAGTAACTAGGAATTTCAGCGCCTATGGTCCAATGAAAATACCTAACTAATAATGCAACTGAGTAAAATTGACACCTGTTCTGCGATTAAAGCCTTGCAATTTTGCACGTCGGGTCCGTTTCAAAATAGGATTATGATCATTATTTATTTAATTGACACAAATATATGCATTTTAATTTATAGCATAAGTTGTGTTACGTGTTTATGTAACATTACAAAATTGTCTAGTTTCTGCCGCCTAATCATATTTGTATTTTAAACACATTTAAAATTATTATTTAAACAAATTTTGGTTCAAAATTAAAAGAAAGCTCCGTAAGTTTAGGGGCCCAGGGCTACAGCCCAATTAGCCCATTGGATAAACAGCCCTGAGTGGGTATGTGGGTGAGATAAGTCAAAAGTGGAAAAGTTTGGATGAATGAAATTTGGTATGTGGTCTTTTCCTCTGACTCTCATTTGCATCAAATTTCGGCAAAATCAGACTAAGGGAAGTCTTTCTGTGTGCAGTGTGCATGTGAACACGGCAATTCAAAAGTGCTATGAGTTAAATGAATGAAATTTATGATATACTTTTATCTCCAGATATGTATATCTGCATCAAGTCTTGGTTGAAATCTTCTTCAAATTGGTTGACTGTTTGTCTATCCGTCTTTGCTAACTTCACAACTCAACAAAAAGTCAGCGACGTGAAATTTGGTATGCGGTCTCTCCCTCATAATTGCAGATCTGTATTAAATTTGGACTCAATAGGTCAAAGGGATGAGATACAAAATCCATATCTAATTCTCTTCGCCATACTACGAAGCCAAGCATAAAATGCATCATACTGTGGAAATATATAAGAATGCACGCACAATCCCACTGGCTTAATTTTAAATTTTTAAAGAACATAAAGTGAAATTTGCGCTTAATTAGTAACGTAACATTTCTGACGTTTATAATATTACTACCTTTCCATGGTTTTCATATTTTATTTCCCAAAATGACATTAATATACATTATAAATCACATAGTTATCTAAAATTCGATAATTATATCATAAGAAATTCAACATAACTTTTTGATTGGAATTAATGACAGGATTATCTCAAAATATTACTCTGCATGCAGAAACCCAGGTAATGTAGCTGTCTCATATTATCACTTTTTAGTAGGGTCTTGAAAATATCGTTAGTCGTGATTACTTTTTAATGTTCTTTAAGACTGACAGCTGTGGCTCGATATCTGAAGCTTTTATGGGCTTGAAATTCTCTGGACATTTTTGCGTAGGGTATCTTTTCTTGTTACGCTTACTAGAAAAATCAGTCAGTTGCGAATTATTGTTATTTGCTTTGTGTTATCTACTTTGTTCTTGGATTTTCTGAAATATATACAATGTTTTTGAACTTAAGTATTTATTACGATATTATTTAATTGAATAAGTTATTATTGTATTTTAGTTTGGTTGCAGGCTTATTCTAACTTCTATTTTATTCTGTGTTTATTTATGTTTATAACTTCAGCTTTTTCGTAAGTTTATTGAATTCTTGTGGTATTATTACGGATTTTCCCAAATTAACACAACTAATAAACGGAACTCAAAACTTTCGGGCTATTAAATATCGGTAAAATAGACTCCAAAATGATAATAAATATCTTTCAAAATTAAAAGAAATGCCAAAAGGATTTTTGTCTTGACGTAAAAACTGAAGTAAAATTTCCATGTATTCAACAGTTCCTGGCAAAATTTAGTCAAAAAATACAGTAGCTTACGCATTTTGGAGAAAAAAATGCATAACATGAAAGTAGAAAATGAAACCTGAAAAATTTCTGCTGCTTAGAAAAATCCGAATAGATTGAATCGATCAGAATTTGAGAAATCCTACAATGAAAACTAAAATAATTTTAATCTAGACCTTTCTTATCTAAATCTATAAAAACTGCTTTCCACTTCATTAATTTAGGATTAATATTTCCACTAGCATTCTTCATTTCAAACAATTCTTGTGGAAACTATTCACAATTCACGAAATCTATTGATTCTTTTGTACTTCGACAAAGATAATAGGAATTATTTGAGAGAAAAATTATTCCTCCTCCAATCTTTTTGATTGCGGGGTTATTTTTTTACCTTCATTTATATACGATATCTTCTCGATTGATTTTTCAAATTAACTTAAAAGAGATTTTTTCTTATTTTGGGAATATTTTTAAAGAAATGGCTCTCCTTCATTAACAGAATTCATGCTATTTTTCTTAATTTGAATCTTTTTTTATCAGAAATGTATTTTTATCTTTTCAAAAATAACAAAACCAAGATTCCTCTTTATATATCAAAATTGTTATTTTACCCACTATGTGGAATAAATTTACTGCACGAACGCATTTTATTATTCATTTGAACTGCTTTCGAATTAAACGTGGAATGAAAGGTCAATGGGTATCATATTTATTTGTTCATAGAGTTAGTGACTCTCAGAAAAATCTAATAATTTTGTGTAGTGCTTTGATTATTTTTATAAACTTTCTTCTTTTTCATAATATTCATCATGAAACGTGATAAAACGACATTTCTTTTTTAATTTCATCTAATGGATCAATTTCTGTGACCTCACAGCAACAAGACAACTGCGAATGTCATCTAACGCCACCTGCGTGTAACGTAAGACTTTACGTTGTGCTCCAATGTCACGTCCTTCTTCCTCTGGTAAGACGCAATGGATTCTAAAATTAAATTACCTTGGTGCATTTGACGAGCATGTAATGATTCTGTAAAGCTATATTCGGGACTAGAAATACAGCAAAAGTTGACACTATTTACATTTATTAACCCTTAAATGCTTGTGCTGCCTTTAAGCGACATACCCAGTTTTGTCTTCTAAATATGATATGTAGATGTAGCAAAAATCGTTCGGTGGGTGTACGTGAAAGAAGATTAACAAGCAGGATAATAACAAAATAAATGATTCTTTATTCCACGAAGATCTCAGCAAAACACTAACGTAACACAGGTAACAAAACTGAACAGCACTTGCATAAATTAACAACAGAAATCACTCTCAGACACAGCACTTTCAATAGCGCTCAAAGTTTTTTTTATTAGCTCACCGTTCCTTCCATCCTTGCTTGCTGATCAAACTCCAATTAACTGACTCTTGGCTTGAGAGCTTGCTTTTATACCTTTTCAACAGGAAGTGACGACACATAGTAATATCTAGAAGGTTTTTGAGATTTTACGCTCCAAACAGAGATAAGACTACAACTCATGATTTTTCTAAAATATTCCTTTTGTCGCCAAAATCGCCAAGTTTATCGCCAAATTTGTCGCCATGTCGCCAAAAGTGGTCGCCAATATTAGCGTGTGAGGGAAACACCTTTACAACTTCGTAACAATAGTGAGAATAAGACTGAAGGTCTGGATAATACTTGCCAATAGGATAAATACTGAAAATGTTATTAAACCAATTTAAAACATTTACATGTAGATAGCAGCCTGAGTGCTGATGAAAAAATAAATTGATGTTTTACATTTGAGTTTGCATGGTTTTTGCTTTGTTTGTACGCTTGAAAATACCATATTTTTTCTATAATGTTGAGGGAAATTCCTTATGCTTATTATTAGTTCTTAAAATTTGTCTCTGTGTAATATTGTAGAATTTATCAAGGAAATGTTTTTCAATTAAAGCTCAGTGTTGCCGATTGATAACAAACTGTTTTTAGATGGAAACCATATTTAAAACAAAGTAGGATTTTTAGAAGTATTTTTTCATGTTTTATTCAAGAAATGCAAGTCAAAAACATCATAAAATCTATTTTTAAAAAATCGGGCATTTAAAGGTTAATATAGATGAAATACAAAAAAGATAAAGAGAAAAATTTTAACTAATTAACTAGTTCCAAAGGTATTTGACATAAACACGAGAGAGCTTAATCGTGAACTAAACCGTTGCCAGCTCGGTATCGAGACTCCTCTTTGGGAAATATAAAAAAAAATGGAAGACATTACGTAATAGATTCCACAACAACCTATAGAAACATGCGTATTAAAAACAAACAACAACAACAAAATAGTCTAATGACTTAGGACACATCATATTCAAAAGTCATAATCTTTTTTCGTTAATAGCTTTGATAGCATCTTAAGATACTGCAAAATGTAAAGAAAATGATTTTTAGTTTGCCATGACAATCACAAAAGAATATCATGCATTCATAAATTATAAGAAAGGAATTAAGCAATATAAAATATATTCAAATTCAAATTTAAAAAAACTGAACAAAAAAATTGCGGCATTTTTAAAATATAAATGAAGAATTTTAATGGATTTGGTTTTAAAAATCATTCAAAAATAAAAATGAAAAGTTTACTTAAGATCAAGGTTACAACTTACTCAAATATATTTTATACTTTATTAACCTAGAATTGATGTTTTCACTTGAATACTACTAAATTCCAATATTTTTCTAGAAAATGGAAATATTACCGCAAAATTTATTGATACTTTTGTGCTTTGGTTTAGCTTTTAAAAATTATTCAGTAAAATAAACTCCCTTTTAAGCATCATTTTCATTGTGTTATTTTTATACTTCGTTCTGTATAATATTTAGGAAGAAGCTTTTTTAGAAAAAGGTGATTAATTTGCATATATATTAGTGAGGATATTTACGTTTGTATTCGAAAGACTTCTTTTTAATTTACTATTATTTGACAAGGTCGAAAAAATCATTTTAATTCTTTTCTAGCGCTTTTGAAGAGAATTTTCGTTAATTGGTCTGATGATTGAGTGCTGATTGTATAAGAAAAACAAATTGTAGATAATTGAGAGAAGAGTAGTATGGAAAAAACGTTCTCGTTTTTTTGTTTTAAAACATTTACATATAAATTGACTCTCATACCAATGAAACATAACATTGAGTGCTTATTGAAAAATGAATTAAATCAGAAATAATTCTAAGAGCTCAATTGTTATTTTAAAATGATTTCTTTAGCAAATTTATTAAGTTTCTTGATTAATTTTCCTAAAAAGGGAGAGCCCACGAATTTGAAACACCTGGGCACTTTTTAATGTACAACGATGGAGAAGAAATTTTAACGAAAAACATTTTTGTAGTTTTGTAGTTTTTTCAGAACAGTGTAATTAACTTTTTATGTAGGAAAAAAAAGCTTAACAACTGTGACATAGGTCCAATCAAGGAAACCAGTTCTTAGATTCGACCACTGGTTGCCCAGCTGGACCACCAATTTCTTTAAGCATATTTACAGCAAAAATATTTTTGGATTCTCAAAGTCACACCAGCGTGCAATGGATGAACCCGAGTATGACATTTTATGCACTGTAACACTTCCTCTTCACCCTCTGTTTCTCACAAATGATACGTACCCTAAATTTTTATACTTTTTGATCATAGATTTGACAGTTTTAGTGTCCCTTTTATTATCTTTTTTAGGTTTGACTTCTTCCATTTCTAATTTATGAGGACTACTAGTGATGATAAACTGCTTTCAGAGCATATTCCTGTAGTTTTAGATAATAATCTCATTGATTTAAATGGTCCAATCTAGGAAACTTTTAGACAACAAAAACTCCCCTAACCTTATTTTAAAATTATTTTAATAAAATGATTATAGTAAACTGTAAGGCAATGAAATTCCCTATCCCAGTTAATAACATATTATCTTACTTAATTAAAAAAAGAATAAGGGCACGTTGTCTTTTGTTAAGAAGATGAATTGATGATGCCTATATCTAGACTCTTGTTCTCCAACTCTAACCACGTAGCGCTTTCTCTTAAAAATGATTTTTTCACCCCATTTACATCGTGGGAGCAAAATTTAATTATTTTACGGCTCAAATGTTTAATAGAATTAAAGTTATGATACCGGCCCAATTCGGCGACTTACCAACAAACGTTAAACCCAGCGGGAAAGTTCTCTCCCGAGAACTTTCGAATATATTTCCATAGCAAAGCAAGCATCCTGTTTTGCTTCATTGTATAAAGGGAGCAGATCGTGTAGTTTCGACCTCTTTCCATCTTGAAAACTGTGCGTCAAATTTGAGATCGATTCTTTCTAAAATTTGATGCACATATGCTGTTTCGGATCCAAGATCGCATGTGAAATTTGATTAATCTCGCTTGTCGCGATGCTGAGTTATCGTTTTCATATACACATGGACAAACAACTATCTCTTAACTAGAAGATTTGTGCCCGTCTAAGACGGGCTTTTAGCTTGCCAACATCGCTGAGATCTGATTGTCAGTGCTTAAGAAATACACGAAAAACAGAATTGGTGAATCAATTGACACTAACTTTCGTTTTGCAAAATATATAAATATTCAATTCAAAATTAAGTACGAAAAAGAAAGAACCTTTTAACAAAGAAGAAAGTAAAGATCTCTGAGAAGTGGAACATTCTACTTAATTAAATATTTGCGGTTTGAATTCTGTTTAATGTCTCTTGCCTTTGTCTCGCTCTCCATCGTGCAAATCTCTCTCTCTTGCTTCAGTTTCGTTTCCTTGCAGTGGGATCTTCTCTATCCGTATTGTTTACCAATAATACTTGAACGCTTTCTCTTTCAAAGATAAGAGAAAATTCACTTCCCCTCTCGAAAACCGCTCCGAATTCGAAGAAAAGAAACCCCTCCCCTGTTCCCTTCTGGGAGAGCCACTTTTGGCACGTAGCCAAGCCCACATTCCTGGAGTGTTAGAGGCCTCCTGATGGCGTTTATATTATAGATGGATTTAGCCAAAAATTAGACCCTTATCTATAATTTTGGCTTAAATATAAAACATTAATTCATTAATTTGGCCCCTTTTTTGAGTAATCGCGTTCACAGACACTTGAATAAATAGACAGACGGGCAGTAAACCCGATGACAGATATAGTCCAATGATATTGCTCTAAGATCATGAGGATAAGACCATATGCCGAATCCCTCTAGCTCTTTGCACTTTTGAATTACACTGCTTGCATGCATAGAGATGGACAAACAAATAAGATTTATCGTAGACGAATTTAGTCCAGAATATGATACAAATCTGTAATTTAGGTGTGAAGACCACGTGCCAAATTTTATTTGCCCCTATAGTTCCATTTTTGAATTATTATGTTTAGTTTCAGTTATATTTGCCTTCGAAGATGGAGGGGGCATAACAAAGGGGAGCCGCATCTACACTGACGGTTCGAAGACAGAAAAAGATTTAGATCTGGTCAGAACAAGACATAGTCCACAGGTGGTCGGCAAAACTACAAGAACACAATACAGAACTCCAGGCGGAACTGTTGGCCCTGAAACAGGCAACAGACCATGCAGCCAGCCAATCACCATTCTAGCGGAAAATGAGGCGAGTGTCCAGGCGGCAGCGAACCCGATAAGCAGAAACGCAACAGCCGGAGAGCCTCATGACGAATAAGCACATACCCATTTATTGGATCAAAGTTCACGTGGGCTATGGCGGAAATGAGGAAGCGGACAGATTGGCAAAAGAAGCTGCGGAATCTGAAAGAGACACACTACCTGTTAAGGCTCCGATCTCCTTCCTGAAATCCGTCTTCAAGAAAAGAATGCTGGAACCATCTTAACGAATTTTCAAGAGCTTTTTTGAATCACGATCAACTTCCCCTTCAAGCCTTCTCCAGAATCTACAAGCCGATATTGGGAATTTGTTGCGTCTTCTTCGTCGATGTGACGGTACACATTAACTATTCTCCCCTTCTACACAGAAGAGTTTTCCCTTCTTAGAGAAAGGAACACTCATCAGAACAGTCATATACATGCTTTAACACGTAGAATATTATGCTATTAACGCACAATATTAGATTTGTGTTTTTGTAACCTTTACCAACTCCATACCTATGTCATAACTTTCGCGACAGTCGAGGGACGTCTTCTGATGCTTCTTCCACTTCATGTCCTTTACACTGTTTAAATAATCAAAAGGTTACAATCGCAGGGGCATGAAGTTGTGTTCTGTTCTTGAACACGAGAGCTATTTTTGGACAGACCGCTAATTTTGAATCTTGGTCAGATGAAGAGAAGACGCCGAGCCGACATCCCCTTCTACAGGCTTCCACGCCGCCCCAGCGGGAGGATGTTTGGCCCCGGCGGATTTAACGGTCACCAGACACGCTTACACGGTGGTTCTTCGGTGGAATCGGTTTCCGGGCCAACTTCACTTTCTTATTCCTCATGCAGAATATGCATTTGATTTCAACATTCAAATAGCGCGGCACATTTTATATATGTTAGATGGATTAAAACATGCTGATAAAAAAGAATTAAAACATTGCAACTATAATCATGCAGCTTGCTGGATACATTTCCTAGTACAATTTACTATCTTAAAGGACACTGTTTACAGGTTTCACACGAAAATTGATGAAATAAAAATAAAAAGCAAAATCCACTTAAATATTACCTTAGCTTTGAATAACGGAAGAAAAATACACAATTGAATATTTGTATAAACAATGAAAACAGATTGAATTGCATTGCAACAATGAAAAGTTTTGTTGTAAATTATGCTAATTTTTATAATTTATTAAAATTTGGGAAAAATTGGACACCAATTAAATTGATATCAATAAAAAGGTAATTGAATAAATTTGAAGATGGTGAAAAAATTATTTTTGTGCTATAATATTTCCGGAAGTTATAAAAAATGCCAAAACTTGGTTTAATTTTTAATTAATTAAAATTCAAATTAAAATTTCAAAAAAATCGCTTCAAGGTACACATTCCCATCCTCCAAAGTATATCTGTCCCAAATTTGGTAGCTCTAAGTCTAACGGTCTGTAACGGCGCCAACAGAACTCACAGAAACAGGCATACATTCTATTTTATTGTTAGTGGAGAATAATAAGGAATTTGAATCCATTATATTTTGGAAAAACAGCAGAAAATAAAATTTGAATTGCTCACGTAAAAATCTGTACTAAAACTTTTATCAAGAATGTTCCCTATTTCGTTTAACTAGGATTGATATTTCCACATTTCAAATCTTTGGCCCAGAAAAATGGCAAAGTTTAGGAAAAATCCATTGATACTTAAGGCTTTGAGGTTCAGCTTTTAAAAATTATTCAGGTGGAACATAATTCCCTTTTAAACATTATTTTCATTGTGCTATCTTTGCATCCTCATTGTTATGCGGGGAATTTGGAAGAATCATTCTTTAAAAACTTTTTTATTGGGAAAAGGCGATTAATTTGCATACATATTAGTTTTGACTGGTATTATGAAAGCTTTTACGTTGGTATTGAAAAGAATCCTTTAATGAATTATTCTCTGACGAGGTGGTAACACAATAGAAAACTGGAAAAAATTGCTTGAATTCTTTTCGAAGGGTTTTTATAAGCATTGTCGTTAATTGGTTTGGTGATCGGATACTAGAAGTATAATGAAAGTAATACGTAGATAATTGAGAGAGACGCATTATGCAAGAGACCATTTATATCTTTTTTTTGTTTCCTTACTTAAATAGAATTCTATGGCAAAGAAATCTAACTCATTTTTATATTTTTTCTAATGCATAAGGAATATGTATTATATCCAGAATATAACAGTTTAATTACTATCTCAAAATGTTTTCTTAAGCAATTAATTTATTTTTAAGATATTCAATTCCCCAAACTTCAGCCGATCTTTATTTACAGTTAAATGATTTCTACTTACATGTTATAAGCTGTTTCCTTAAGTATGTTTTCATTACTAGCCGCCTTCCGCGACCGGCTTGTTCGCCCGGAATATAATTTCAATGGAATCAAAGTATAATTTGATATTCACGGTTCCGTTAACAATTTTAAATTTCAAATTGTGATAGACATTTAACCCATGTTCTTTCAGTAGCTTTTGCACCTGTTCTGTTCTTTGCCTGCATGAACGTCCCTATAGAGTCAAGTAACTGGCTGCGTCACGCGACATCAAATTGCAAATTGTTGGCATCAACTTCACTCTTATTCCTCTTGCAAAATATGTATTTGATTTTAACTTTAAAATGGTGCGGCACATTTTACTTCCAACCGCATGTTAGCTGGATGAAAATATGCTGTTTAAAACATATCATTAAACATTAAGATAAGACCTTAGCTTCCAACAAAGGTAGAGAAACACTCAAATAAATGTTTACGTAAACAATTAAAACGGTTTTAATTGCGTTGCAATGATGAAAAGTATTGTTGTAAATTATGCCAAAAAATATTTTTAAAAATTTATTAAAATTAGACAAAAACATTACATGGCAACTTAATTGATATCACTGCAAAGGTAATCTTTTGCACTTTCAGATGGCGTAAAAATAAATGTTGTGCTGAAATATTTTCGGAAGTTATTAAGAAGAAACGCAAAAATTTCGCTTAATTTTTAATTAATTAAAATTCTAATGAAAATTTCAAAAAAGGGTTCCGAGGTGCACATTCCCACCTCCAATGTATATTTACGCCAAATGTCGTAGCTCTAGGTCCAGTGCTCTGCCCTGTAGAACGCCAACACATTCACGGACACACACACAGACATTCTCCTTTATTATTACTAAAGATTATTAGATATATGTATGAATGAAACGTAATTCATTTAGGTGAAGTTCAGAGATAAGAAAGTTTCAGTCGTTGAAATCCAAAAATATTTTATTAGAACTCTTCAATTATTATATTTAATGGATGATTTTAAAATCTTCAGATGATATTTTAAATAGATGGAAGCCATGACAATTATTCAGAAAGTGCGCGCAAAGACAGCGCGTGTTAACAATAAGTATTTTACATCATAAAAAGAGGAAGAGGGCAGCAGTCATGCCTTTTTATACTGCTGAGAAAACGGGAAAATTCGCAAAGATATCGTCAGTTTGTAAGTTAAAATAAAAGTGCGGTTCTCTAAGATTGAAGTAGAAGTAATTCGTTTATACTAAAACTTAAGTGGTGTTAAAAAAGATTTAATATGAAGAAGCTGAAAAAGTTAAATCATTACATGCATTAATACAAGAAAGATAATATACATGAGATGATATATTTGCGATATTTTAACATCAATAAATTATATGCATTTTGCTATAAATAAATTAAAAAGATTTATGAATTATCTGTAATGAAATTTACCTAATCAGACAGAAAACTATTTAAATTTTCTTAATATTCACATTGTAAGAAGTGATATTAGCTTCTTTACGGTGTCAATTCACGTGATGTCTTAGTCACTTGGTAAATATGTCGCAGAACTGATGTTAGACGGAATGTAGACCAGCTCCACGTAGTCTTATGCTTTGCTATGAGGCCATATCTCTTTCCGTCAATAACATGTGGAAACACAATCACATCGATTTTTTCATAGTAGTTGTTTGGGCGCCATTTTCCAGTTCCCACATTACATTTTCTTGAGAAGATCAAATTAATCAATCTTACCGGAAGCATGTGATTTTTTCCTCTCTCAGGATAGGTAGCCCCTTTCTAACCACACGTTGTGTTATGTTGTACCTCCATGTTATAAGATCGGCAGCAAATGAAACACGAGCAGCTGATTTAAAATGAAATTTGGGTGGTGTGTTTATGAGCATGAATTGATTCCATTGATCACTTCCCCTAGACGCTTGAGGAAACACAACTCAATAGATTTTGACTCTCTTCGAGTTGTACTTTGCTGATAGGAGACAATCTTATCTGATTACTGGAGAACTGTCGAAATTTCTAGAGAAACAGAGATACTGCCCGCTTTCAGACACGGAATCCCTCCGCTCTTTTACGCATGCTCCGGGTTCGTCTCTATCACCAGAATAAGAATATGAAAGGTGGAGGAGGAGGATATAATTATTTTTTATTAGGCACATTTCAGAAAATACACAAGATTCGAAATGAAACGAAATAGTACAGTTGAAAACGAAAATGGATATAAACATCCGAATAGAATATCTAAAAAATAAACGCGCCTAACAAAGAACTCCCTGTGGTGCACCCTGAGTCATGCTACAGCTACTATGCAGGTATAATGCAGTGATTTTTCGTTCATATCCAAAAGCTTTTACTCATTTTCGCGTTTCACTGCAATGTTTGCTTCCTCGCACTTTTCATATCTCTAGTGGCGCAGTGTTCCCGCTCATAGAATATTCACAGAATCAAAGCGGTAAATGAAATCTTATGAAATTTTACCTGCGTACTCCTTTGGGCCTACACAGACTGCCTGCAACTATTTTTGTCTGACTTTAAACTTTAAAGTGTAGTGCGCCACAAAGGGTTAAGCGTGCGGCCTCCCTCAAAGGGTTAATTAAGTATTAACCTGTCCATCACTCATGCCATAATACAATGGGATTCAGGAGCAATACTATCTTCAATGAGTAAAGTGCTTAAGAGCCTATCATATTAATTTCGTGAAGTGAGTAAAGTCTTAATGGCTAATTGATACAGCATATGTACCAACCTGCAATCAGTCCAAAGGAGGTGCAAAGTCTATTGGCACAGTGTATGAACTCTCTGTAAGAAAAATAACAAAATCTATTTTCATTTTTGGGCTATATACTTACAGACCACATCACACGGTAGCATATAACATACGAAAGTATGCATTTTTAGATACATGAGCTCTTCGTGGCCTCATGTGATAGAGTTTCTTCTTTAAGATTCTACCATAGACCCACTGCGTATACATATGCAACCCTTACGTAATGGATCCTCGGTGACCTAATAGTTTGAAGTTCCACCACAGATCCACCGTATACATGCGCAATCCTGAAGTGATGGGGCATTGGTCGCCTGATGGTAGAGTTTAGGTTTATGATTCCACCATGGATCCTCTGGATATTCGTGAATCTGAAGTAATCTATTTCTGTCGTCGGCGGTTAAAAGTCCTTAAGTTGAACTGGAATGAATGTTTAAGGAGTCGAGTCAGTCAGGTGTTGTTCTGACCGCGTTCATCATCTGACTACTATTCGAAATTGTGAGGTTCGTCTCTAACAATTGGGTAGCTTGAAAATGAGATATTAATGTCTTAAATCAGACATGCGATTAGGAAATCACAAACACGAGTAGTGAAAGGTATTATTTTGAACTGACATAAAGAAAATGGATTCTTTATAAAATGTGCAGAGGAAGAGAAAAACTGTAGTAACGGAACTTATATCCGCATACTTTGCGACGCTTCCTTTCAAAACTATTACTAGAGAGTTCTTGCGTCAAGAAATCTGTAATTGAATTGTTTGAAGTAATTTTAAATAAAAAAAATGCATCCAAAATCAGTACATGTACGCATCATGAATATTTGAGTATGTGGAGAATGTCAAGAATCATCTGTCATTAGCTATCACCAGAATACTAAATTGAAACAACCATCCGTTACTATTAATTACCATTATTTTACCTTCTGAAATAGATAAAAGCTCCCATCAGTTTTTTAAAAGTCTGTAATTTAAGTTGTTTTTTATATTAGGTATCAATTAGACTAATAGACTATTACTCACAATTATTATTACTAATGAAATTATTATTTTACTTGCTGAAATGAATAAAAACTACCCGTCAGTTTTTCAAAAGTCTGCAGCATAAGTTATTTTTTTTCATATTAAAAGTCAATGGTCAAAACAAAAGAAAAATTTGCTGTGATAAAAATTAACGTTTTGAGTGCCAATACAAATAGTTGTAAGAAGCGATTAATCACACAATATGTTATGTTGTAACGGTCTTTACTAATAATGGAATAATGGGCTACAAACCAGGAAACAAAATATATTTCACTAATTACTCAATAAAAGAACATTATAACATCGTAGTCAACGCAGCATCAAACTAGTGCTAACTCAGCGTTTTCAGATTCATTATGAGTTTCTGGTATCATAACAAGATACTTACTGGCAGATCTTAATAGTATCCATCGAAAAGTTTGTAGATTAATCTATATTTAATGACTTTTGGATTGGTTTCTCGCGTGTGATGCTATTCTCTTCTTTTCGTAGTTTTCCCGTATTTGGATCTATAGTTGAAAAGACTTGTTAAAATTTGTGTCCTTGACACTGAAAGAATGAATACTGATCAGTTAATTTTGTTGGAACCCTTGTTGCATGAGCTTATACAATAAGAAATTCATGAATTTGATTTTTTCATAATTCTGTAAGAGAAAAATCGCCTTAAATTTCGAACCACCAGTTAGAAACATCATAGCATGCTAATGTTATAGGCTTGGATCGTCTGTCTTTTCTTCGCATAGCTTGATTGCGTCAGTCGTTGCATATTGTGGAACGATTTTTACATCATGAAGTTTGCAGAAAGAATGTCAGCCTAAAAACATTATCTTGTTAATAAAGGCGAAAGTAAGAATTCAACGTTGGAATTAATGCCCAAAGAAAGCAATTTCTTTTACCATAACTTTAACATTAGCAAAACACTTAAATGAAAGATTTGATAAAAAAATAAAATTTCTTTCAATTTCATTACAACAATAAAAAGCATTGCTACGATTCGTGCTTACAAATAATTTTGAAAATATTAAAATTAAAGAAAAATT
Organism: Araneus ventricosus; assembly: GCA_013235015.1. Taxonomy (NCBI): domain Eukaryota; kingdom Metazoa; phylum Arthropoda; class Arachnida; order Araneae; family Araneidae; genus Araneus; species Araneus ventricosus. The sequence goes on along the minus strand of BGPR01000026.1, from coordinate 2,217,871 downwards.
GTATAGAAATAAAATTGGTACCACTAAAAAACTAATAGTGTTTGAGCGATAAAATGCTCTGAAGTTATTGAGGAAAAACATTAGATTATCGGTTAATTTTTAATTCATTAAAAATCTAATGAAAATTTAAAAAACCCTTTCTCAGTGAGCACTTACTATACTCAAGTATAAAATGAGTTTTTTTAATGAAAGTTTTTCTTTTAAGATTTCACTTGTGTTGTCATAACTGTTGAAGTATAAGTTTTTTGTTAACAGATATTCCATCTATTTTTAAGAGAAGTTATGACATGTCTCACATATCTTTTAAAGGAAATGAGAAGTGGTTCTTAATGCTTTGAAACTGCAGATGAAATTGAAAGAGCAAAAATTAATTTGAAAAAGTGGCAATAACATTTTAGTTTGTATTTTTCTGCTGAAGGCTTTCTAGAAATGAAAAAAGATTATCTTAAGCTTTTAAAGAATTAAACGTTGTGCAATTTATTTTGTCAATTTAAGAAACGAGATTTTTTAAATTTTTATTTTATTTTTTTGCAATATAATTGCGTTAAAAGTTACAATTTATATCTGTACATGTCAAATTGGAATTTGCGTTTAATACCTCAACATTTTGTTTCAAAGAAAATTAAACTGACATTCGAAAAAAAATTTTAAAAGAAGAAGAAATATTGAATTATTACAGTTTTTCCATGGCGAAATGGCCTTTCTTAAATTTAAGCAATGAATTTGGAAATGCTACTTAGTAGCAACGGTGTCAAGATAATATCGATACATAAAAATTAGTAAAGTAGAATCTTTTAAAAAAATTGAATAGGACACATTTTTTGCTCAATCTAATTCCTACTTTCTGTTGTCAAGAAAAACGTCTTCATCAATTTTTGTAAACATCAGAACATGCAAAATCCATTTATATGTTTAGTTTTTAAGAATTTTTTTAAAAGTGAAAACAAATTTGTCCTTTCTAAAATAACTGCGTTATTTATTTATTGTTTGTATCCGAGAATAACTCAACTTGGAAGTATATTATAGCATCAACTAGGCATTCCTTTCCTGGATTCGGAAGCTTTAGTCACATGTATTTTAATTTTGTAACTTTTACAAAGTGAATTTTTTTATAAGAATTAGATTTTTTTTAAAAAATTAGCAACGGCCGTTAGTGAATCTTTCTCCAGAGGAATTCTATTAAAAAAAACGTGTTTCTGTCACCATGATCATACGATACGTAACTGAAAAAATATGTCAAAAAAATTATTTATTTTTTTGCGTATTGGTTTCATAACCATAAACGGTTCTTGTTATTAATGTTCAGTTTTACGGATTGTACATCTAACAAATATTGATAACTTTTTCATTCTTGCATGGAAATATCATTGTATATGAGAACAAATAATCGAAGCATAACTTTGTAATGTGATCTTTATGTACTGAAAATTTGTCGGTAGTTGTTTATGTACTGAAAAACTGTCAGCACAACCAGATTGAATGACACGATATTCTGTCATTAACCAATAGCTTGTTTGTAAGACCATCAATTCCATGCCTTAAAAATGTTTTGTTTTGAACTTCTTCAGTGGTTCAGCGTGTTGGGCGCATCTTTTATCAACCTCATTCGAATAATTCTCCCCTTATTTTTCGTCAATAAATAAATGCCAGGCACCGGACGGATAGGGTGACGGTCACAGCGTCAGATAGCTGAGGAGCACCTTCTGATGTCTCTTCCACTTCATGTCCGCTGCACTGTTTAAACAACTGAAAAGTTACAGTTACAGGGCATGAAGAGGTGTCTTGTCTTGTAGCGCCTGGGAAACACTGAATGATCAGGCCGTCATAACAATAACACAGGAATTGCATCCTGACATGCCATCACCGACAGCGGCTAAGACCCCTTCCGTTGGAGGTATGACCCATCATCGGAAATGTGACCAGCAAACCGGAATCATACTGATAGGCCCACAGGAGAAACGAGAACCCGCTTACTTATCCGGTGGCTTCTCATCCACTTACTCGTGATTCTCCCTTCCCTCCATGGGGGAGAGTAATGGTTTTATAAATACGAAACCCTCTATAATGAGACATTAAGTGATGAGCATTAAATATATTAAAGCGAAATTTATCTCTTGAACACTTAATCATACGACAACCTATTATCACGAAGCTTCTTTTTTCCTAGCTCTATCATTTCATTGGTGCATATGAACAAACCTAAAGGCATTTGTTTGAAGCAGAATTGCAAAAGTTTTAATTTTGTTTTTAATGCACCATTTCTGCGCATTCGAGCGACGGAATGTGCTATAGAGCTTTTTAACATATTCCATATGATCATATGTCATTTATATTCATTTTACTACATCTCTGTATTTCAGTCTTTACTGTATAATCTGTATTGAATTCCGTTATACGTAGTAAAATAAAGATATTTTGGTACATGTGAAGTTTTCTGACTAAATGCCCTCGAAGTCTTTTATAATAATTTTTTAAAATTTAAATTCCACCCGCTCTGCTGTTTCATATTGGGTAATTAGAGCTATGATGCTCCTTTTTCCTTTTTTGTATTTTAAGCCCTTAATATCGTTACATTTTATTTAATTATGCTTACTAATTGTATTTTACCTGCCTTAACAAGAAACTCTGAGTGTTGAGTAGACAATACGAAATGAAGCTTGCATTAGAAATTAATGAATAAACTATTCGAATACAAGAGTAACAACTAATTCAAAGTTATAAAAGATGCAATCAATAGTTAGATTTTTGCGATTGAATATTTCTTAAATACTAAAAGTTCTGATAATAGGTTAGGTTAGGTTAGGTTATATTAACGTCCCGTTTTGAAGCAACTCGAGGGCTATTTAGGGACGGACCTCGTAATTTTGAACCGCGGTCAGATGACGAGGACGACACCTGAGCTGGCACCCCCCTCTCCAAACTTCCGCGCCACACCAACGGGAGGACGTTTGGCCACTACGTATGATTTAGCGTGCAACAGGCCCCATACACGGCGGATCTTCAGTGGAATCGGGTTTCGAACCTGCGACCCTCCGGTCCCGAAGTTCTGATAATACTTTGGTAAAGAGTCGGAATTATTGTTTCTGAAAATTGAAATACAAAAACGCAGTTTCCTTCTTAAATTCTTTTTGGTGAACCATTTATTATCTATCAGGTTTTTAAAAGTTATTTTTATTGAAAATGAAATCAATTTGGCTAGGTGTTGGACGATTATTAAAGAGCTTTTGAGAACCGAAAGTACTCGTGCACTGCAGCAATCTGTAAAATTACCCATTTTGTTACGCGAATTTTAATATGACCTCAATAAAGAAATTATGAAAAAAAATGAAAACATACATAATGTTAGTTATTCTAGATTTAATTAAATATTTATTAAGGAATAAAGAATAGGAAAAAGAAAAAGTACCCCTAAAGAAAAAATACATTATCAGAGCACTGAAAATCTTTTAAAAAATCGTTTTATTATAATTCATTAAAACAAGTTACAATTAATAGTTATTTTTTAGTAGCCTGGAGCTCGTAATAACGAGCAATGAAAAACACTTAGATCTTTCATGTTTTAATTGCTTTTCTGACTTGTGCAAAATTTTAATATTTAAAACTTAATCATGATATTCTTAAATTAATTAATTTCCGACTTGGAGAAAGTTAATTAATTACTTTCTTTATGAGCGAAATGTAATCATGTTTTTTGAAGGAAATTCTAATTTAGAGTTTTAGTTTTTTTTTCTCCCTTCAAAAATCCAATTAAGCATGATCGAATTTTACATCTTCAACGATAGCATAAAGAGTAAAGATAACACAGGCATTTTCATTTTATATAAAAAAGAATTTCAGCTATTTATCATCATACATTGAGCCATATTAGAATTGTCAAATAGATATCTTAGATCGGAAGAGAAGGCTTTCTATACAAATAAAGAGGTCACTGCTGTAACAGATTCAACCTCACTTGTAAGATGACCCTTTTATGGATCTAATGCTACACAATTTGCTAACAGCTTAGTTTGTTTGGATTACGGCCTCATTTTGAAGGCTATTTCGAGACGGACTTTATAATTTCGAATTGTCGTCAGATCACAACGACGATAAATGAATCAAAACCCATTTCTAGAAATTTTGATGGCGCCTCAACCATCGTGAAGACCACGACGAGAGATTGAACGTGAATCAGTCTACACACACCGGAATCTTCGTTGGAATCACGTCTCGAACCTGCGATTTTCTTATCCTATATCCTAGACTCTACCACTAGGCCGAGATAGCTTGTGGCCTCTAATTGTACGGAATAATCCCCATTTTACTCATTTCCCTCCCGCCTGGATTAATTAATATTTGCATATTGTCAAATTGACCATGAAAGTTGGCGCAGGTATTCGGCGTAAGTATGGCGTATGGATTAATTAATATTTACATATTGTCAATTTGACCATGAAAGGTAGTGCAGGTATTTGGCGTAAAATTTTGGCGATAGGCTTTAGTAGCTGTTTGTCAATAGTTGATAGACAAGGATAAAATTTGAAGTATTATCCCATCAACCATGTAGAATTGCCTCTTTTCATAATAGCTTTTGTTTCTCGAAAATGATCGGCAGTGTGATCGAAGCCGCACTGAATGATTGACTCGTGTTTGGTGTGTTCAACCATGAGGCAACTCTCATGGTTGACGCGATCATAGTTAGTACCGATTGATTATATCGTATGTTGCAGGAAATGATAAGTTTTCCAACGATTTTGGAAGTATGATGGCACAAACACGAAGCTCCTCAGTTTATAAAATTGTGCAAATCGATGTGTGATAATGATGGTCTGAAAGACATTCTGAAATGCATAGTTGGATATCTTCCATCGGCACAAGTACACTTGTTCTGAAACAATTCCTTTAGTAGGGACGAAAACTTGTCAAATCTTAGAGCTAACTGATTTCAAAATATGATCGATGAATGTTGGTGCTAACAGAAGAACGTCCGCATTCATGCTTGGTAACGAACATGGCGCTGCTGACGGAAATCGTCCCCTTCCTAGAAACGAGATGTTGGGAATTCCTTACGTCGTCTCTAAGCTATTGACACTTGAGTGCTGAAGTAATGTTAATCATACTTTACATTTAACAGGCAATTCACACTATGCTAACTATCATTAAGATTAAAACTTGAAATTCCTTATAGCGTGTTAACATTTTATAATGATATGAAAATTTTAATTTATGAGCTTTGGGAGATCCTCTTCCTGATGCTTATGTCTTTCACCTTTCAGCGAAGATCATAGGTTTGACATGCTACAAATTATATCCTGAGGACTTGTTGCAAATCCCTCTTCAACACGAACATAATACCATGGCATTCTTTAAATAACTTTTAATGCATAATAACTCAGGCCATTTACACATGGAGATCCAGATGAACTGGATGAGGTAGGTCTTTTAATTAAGCAAGATAATCGACCTTTTCATCATGATAATATTTTCAGGCTGAAACACTTCCTGAAAATTTTATCGTATTTGTCATTTAATTGCTAATCATCATTAAGATTAAAAATAATAGGCAATGCAAAAATATCTCGAAGCGTTCTACACGGTAGACCGTTGTTGGTAGAGCTATTAAATTTGGCACATAGTTACTTCTTGGGTAGTGAGCGCTCACTGAGAAAGAGTTTTCAAAATTCTGATTAAATTTTCAATTGTTTTAAGATTAAGAAATTTTAAAGTTTTCCTCAATAACTTCGGAGAATTTTATTGCACAAAAGCCCTTTTCACAACATTTTAAAATAAAAAAAGCATTTTTGTTTAATACTAATACATGATACTAGTATTATGCGCGTGCAATTTTAAAATTAAAAAAATCATTTTAATTTAATGCTACTATATGATACTAATATTATGTGCATGCAATTTTTTCTTTAATTTTAATAAATTTTGCAAAATTAATTTTAAACACAGTTTGTAGCAATGCTTTCTGTTGTTGTAATGAAATTCAAACCAATATTATTGTTTCATCAAATCTATCACTCCCTTGCTTTTGCCATTGTTAACGTTACGATTAAGATTTGCCTTCATTGAGCATTAATTCTAAAACAGAATTTTGCCATAATAATGCCTTTAGTCTGATATTCTTTCCGTGAATTCCGAGTTATGCTCAGAATGCAACAGTGGATGCAATCAAGCTTAAGGAAGACAAATCACGCCGCGATGTTTCGGACTGGAGGCTCGAATCTCCTTGAATGCTTTTTGCATAAAGTGAAACTTAAGTTTACTATATAATATCAAAGGTAGGATAAATTTTTGAACTTCATTAGCTGCATTACATTAATAAGTTTAAATTGCATTTAATTCTCTGCAACTAACTATCTCTTTCAAAGACGAAATGTTAATAGAAAATAGCTTAACTTAAAAGCTATGATAAATATCCCGTAATTTATTACTAATTATGTTTATTTATTATGAATCATTTGATTTATTATACAATCCTTAAATGTCAGAGAACATTCTTTTTCTGTTGCAATAAAAGTTTATTTTAATATAATTTCATTCTTTTAGATTGCAAAACAAATAATGAGATTTCCACAATAAATATTAATATCTAATATATATACTTCGATTTAAAAAGGTTCAGAATCCAAACACTTTAGAGATTTGAGAAATAATGCATTTCAAACCTAAATTTAATTTAACAACGTAGTTTCATCACAAACTTCTCTGTGTCAGAATCAGTTCTTTTTCAGCCTTTTAGAATGACACCCCTTTAAAAGAAATTAGAGCGTCCCAGAAAACGAAACTACTTTTTGCGGAATCACAAAAACTATCTTCAAAAGGAAAAGTTCCAAAAGAAGAGAGCCTCTGATTTTTTTCAGACAGACACCCCAAAGTTTCTTTTCACAGACAGTCCTTACCATTTTCTTTGGAATGGGCTCCTCTGAATCCAACGTCGAAGGGCGCGAAAATCACCGAACAAGGTCGAGAGACAATCCTCCCTGCTTGAATTGAGGGCCAGCAATAAAAGGAGTCCCAAATTGCTTTGCAAAATGGCTCTGGAAAAGAAGAAAGAAAGCAAAATTGAGTCCTTTTTTGGATATATGGAAGAGGAAAATAACAGATATTTGTCGCGTTGGATCTGGAAAGTTTTATACATTAGGAATACGGTGCTTTTTGGAAACTATTTATTGTTCGAAATGTTTATAAATGTTTCTGTCATTTGTCATACAAATAATACTTGCTTGAAATGGAAAAAAAGACAAAAATGATAATAAATAAATAAAAGTAGGAAATGATTTAGAAAGAGGGAAAAATTGGCTTCTACCCACATCCTCCAATCGTTTCCTTTTTAAAATAAAATCGTAGATGTAATATTTCAAATGCCTTTGAACTAGGCCAACTAAAGTGTCCTGGATTACAGCTGGTTCCTGTTCCGGTACAGCTGGTTCCTGTTCCGGTACAGATGGTTCCTGTACCAGTACAGCTGGTTCCTGTACCGGTACAGATGGTTCCTGTACCGGTACAGATGGTTCCTGTACCGGTACAGCTGGTTCCTGTTCAGGGTTATACTAGCTTTCCTTTTTTTCAACATTTAAATGGATAGTTCACTTTTAAAGATTTAGAAAAAAATATGGACTGATTTTAAATTTTTAAAAATTAACTTCGGAAAAAATTTCTCACCCAGTTTTTGCTTTTCATTGAAAATGTACAAGCTTTTTCGGTGAATAGTGGCAATTCAGCATCATAATTCATATCATCATCACGGGATGTTTGTGTTATCATCAGTATTAAGTGAGAGAAGTCCCGGTAATACTGGTTTTTTCACGCTTTTATTTAACTTGACTTGTTTCATAGTTGTAACGATGAAATTTTGTAATCGACTTTTCACTCACTTTCTGATATGCTGCAGATTTAAGTTTTGTTCACTTGCGCGGTTTCAACGGCAATGCACTATTTTAAAATTCTCAGAATTTGTTTATCAGTTTATTGGTTCATTTAATTAAATTTTGATGCAATACGAGTAGCGCCGCCTGGTCGTGAATTTGAGTAAGAACTAATTTCAAAATTCCGTAATAATTATTTTAATGATTTATAACAATTAGTAACACTATTTGGTCAACAATTGAGTAAAAGCGAAACTGCTAAAACTGTTTTCAATATTAAATGATAGAATAATAGTTAACTATTAGGCAAATTCTTATTAAATAAATTTAAAGCAGTTTTAAAACCATATTTTTATTAGTTTATTAAAAGGTGGAATTCCATATCTGGGTTGTTTTTTTCATAGTAATAGTTTTTAATCTTATTATCTTTCTGCTTTTCATTGTATGAGTATTATTAGGTTATATTGTTTTATAATTAATTTTAAATGACGGTTTAGTAGGTGTATATGATGAAAATGTTATTTGAGTTTTAATGGTTTATAATATATATATATATATGATCGGTGAAGACCTGAAGAAAGTCGCGTCATGAGAACCATTGCAATAGGTAGAGTTCCTATAAGGAATCTGCCTAAAATGAGCCCTAAAGGAGTTATAGTTCTTGTTTCAACTCACGGTGTTTGTTATTGTTTCAACTTCTGTATTTTTTGGTGTTTAGAGGAAGCAATAATGACTTCATAAAAATTGTTTTTAAAAACACATTTTCGCTACTGCGTCAGAAAGTATAAATATTTAGTTTAATTATTTTCTAATTTACAGCCTTTATATATATATCAATGTCATGAAAATCAATCAATGTTGAAATTAAATGGAAAGACTGTTATACACACACACACACACACACACA
>BGPR01000026.1:2076476-2197828 GCA_013235015.1 Araneus ventricosus | reverse complement strand
ATGCACGTCTGCGCAGAGGAAATTAAATTTTGGAACGCGTTGCTCATTTTTCATGTTCATCTTTTTCTCAAGAAAGGGTGTATCGTCATAACATAGCGTAACACAACTTGCAGTTTGAAGTTAGAGGATGTGCACAGTTACATAGAAAAATTGATCTCATTTTTTCCCTCTGAAATTTACTTGGATTTAAAATGCCCAATACAAATAATATACACTAGTAAGTAGGCGATGAGAGTTTTTCTTGCAGCTTTGCATTAATAGCCACAAAGAATGGGCTATTTCCTATCAGACAAACAGTATATTTCATCATAATTTATCTGCCTATTATTTTTTATTTTATCAGAATATAAAATGAAATAGATATATAAATAAAAGTTAAGTAAGAGGATATAACACTCGTCATAATTTAAATTTTCGCATTTTAAATTGATACAAAAAGAAAAGCATAGAAAATCACATTAGTTTTTATATAGTGACCAGGACATCTCGAATTAATAGGGACAGTTCTGACACATCTGGAATTAACAGGGACAATCCTGACACATTTGGAATTAATAGGGACAATCCTGACACATCTCGAATTAATAAGGACAGCCCTGATTTCCGGTTCTTTGTTCCACCTTATTCCTCTCTTGTCATTGAAGTAAATAATTCATATGAGAAAATTTAGAAATATAGGTCATTGGATTTTGTTTTGAAGATCACAGTCTTAAATTTTTTTTTCCAAAGTTTTGCACTGCATAAAACGCGGTTAGTTAAAAATTTCAACCCAGTACCCTAATTCTTTTGAATACAAATTTCCTCAGGACATGAAGCCACGAGGAATAACTTCAGGACTTCACATGAATTACTTAAGTACAAGTGAAAATTAAGTTAATGCCCGAGATTAATTATGTTCAACAAATTTTTTAACGGAAAAAATTTCATGACTAAGGGACGCTCATAATGATTATAACGAGACTAATGTCCATCGGGGAAGAATCAATTTGTAAAAGTAACATTAAAACAAAATGTAAAGCGTTATGTTTATATTTCTTTTATTGTTATTTCTCACGTTTTATAATTTTTTTATGCAATTCACATTTAGGAGAAAGTAGACTAGATCACTTTCACAGCAAAAAAATGCACCCTCAAAAGCTTTCTTCGATGAAATTTTCATGATCATTTGGAAAGAAAGGGAGAAAAAGAGAAAAAAAAATTACCATTCCATCAATGTGAATTTGTAGGTTGTTTGAAAACTTTCTGAAGGCATGCCATCCGCTCATTTTAATTTGCTGAGTAAAATTCTGAATGCATTTAGCCCCACATAAATTTTTGAGAATGACGAGGATTGCACGTCATAAAATAATTAAAAGCCGTGTTCCTCCGGATTTCAAAATTCGGAATGATTTTCACGAAAAAAGAGTTTTTTTTATCTTGATTCGTTCATCTCTTCAAAATTAAATGCTCTTCTGATGAAAGGGAGTCATTATAAGTTTTGTTTATTTAATATTAAACCATAAAACGAATATAAAATACTAGTTAGAGCTCGTTTGGCTTAACTAATCGGCATCTTGAAATTGCTTTAGTTAAAGCATAAAATTTCCGACGTCGTTATATAGTTTTTAAAAGAGCACTAAAAATTAATTTGTTTTGCATCTTATGAGCAATATCATAGCGGGATGAAGATGCCAGGTTGAGTTTCTGAAAACTTAATAGCTCTTTTATAAGGTTACGAGTAATAAACATTTCAACTATTTAAAATGAAATGACCCCTTTACTCAAATAATTATACGACTTGAATTTTGTAGGTGTTTTATGGCCGTATTATGAATGTTGTAGCTTTAAAATAGCAATTTAGGAATAATAGTAAAATAGGAATTTAGTAAATATTAAAAATAATATCCTGTGTGACAAAACATAGGTTTTTCAATGTTTTAAAATTAGTTGTAAAACAAATGGTACATTTATGCACTGTGCACAAAGCAAGTAATTAATAGGAGTTCTAAAACTAATTTATTAGAGCTGAAATGGATATTTTTCCTACTAAATTCAGAGAAACATGGCAAAAGTTTATGGTGTCTAACATTTACTAAAATATTCAAGTGCGTATTCAATTTTTTATAAATAAACAAACAGTTTGCGTTTACTCAGAAACCGTAGATGAGCTGCCCTTTGCAGATAGTATACCACCAAAGATCTGCATAAAAAATAAAACTTTTTCCCTAAAATATAATTTTTCAATGACCAGAAACTTACATAAAAAATTCTTTAAGAAGAAAAAAAGGAATTATGTTTAAATACCCTCCAAAAAAAGAGTCAGAGGAAAATTAATTTTTAATGTTTCTCATTCTAAATATATATGTTATTGACAATATGGATAATCGGCTATTATACATAATTACCGCGGTTATCATGCATAATTATCGATGTGATTTTATACAATAACCGAGTGAAAATTCGGTAATTATGTAAAATGATCGATTATCCACATTGACATTAACATACAGTATATATTGTTACAATGAAAATAAGACTTTTTTAGTGCATGCTATTTAACTCAAGTACAGAATAGACTTTCTGGGAGGACAAGTTGCTAATTTCATTCTGCTGTGCTTTCTATGCATCTAATTGTTTTCCTGTTCTAATTTGTTCCTGAGTTTTGACTATTAATTTACATGAAACAATGCACACTATAGGTACTTTTCGTCTCAAATCATGAAATTAATTCCTTTACAGAAATAAAGGCAAAAACGTGCTTTACAAAGTTGCAAGAATATACCGGAATATAACGAGAGAATATATAAGATTTGAAATTACGTTTGTCATATATAAATTTCTTAATATCAAAATGCTATCGAATCAAGTTTTTTCCTCTATTTGCAGATTCCATAATATTAAAGAAAAACAATTCCGGTAAGATATTAATTTTTTGTCTTTTTCTCTTTTTATTGGCTATTCTTCCAGCTCCTTTCGACGACTGTTAGTCATCGTTTGGAATTCGAAGCCTTAATTGGACTCTGCGAATCTGCTGTTTGTATCTCAGTGATACGCGCGATGGTTGCAATGAACTGACTTCTGGCTTTTTAAAAAAATATAAATTTCATTTGTTTTTTTTTTGCTCTCCATATTGTTCTTACAGTTTTATAATAGAAATGTAAATATTTCAGTTGAAATATTGGCAATTTCATTTATATTATTTTCACATCATTCAGCTAATTCTTTGGTCAATTTATATTGATTTTGTACTTTATGTTTCCATTCCCTTTTAAATAAAAATGGTTTAAAATAATTTTACGAACTAACCCTTATACAATTACGACCTAATTTTAATAATTACCTTCTCAAAAATTGATATTTTACAGTAGCGCACGCAGGAAATTCACGCTGGTATAGAGGGCGCTCCTACTGGAAGGTGAAACAATTATTGACAGGATATCAAGTAACTGATGAGTCAGAGCGCTCACAATTGAACATTAGTAACCTTAGATTACGAACTTTATTTCATGAGAACAAAACTGACGACATTCGTCATAGTCGGTAGGCCAGTTGGTTTAGATGTAAGAAATGAAAACAAACCGAATATGCACTTCAATATATTATGAGAAGTAGTTTCGAAAGAGAAGTTCTATTGTAAAATATCCATGTCTTTAGTCGTGAGAATGATTCTTTTAATTTCTTTAATTTGCTATTCTTAGTATTTTGAAAAAGTAATGTACTTCATCTAATATCAGATCTTCAGCCCAGAAACAAGCAACGTTGCTTAAAGGACTTTCAAGGGTTGAAATTCACATAAAATAAATAATGTACAGGGTGATTCAAAATTCAAGGTTCAAATTGACAAGGTAAGTAGAAAATAAAACAACAAGCCAAAATGGCCGGAAATGCCAACCGGATGACTTAGAGTGCGTTCTTTGACAGCGATGCAGTTGGATATTAGCGTTAGTCATTTAAAGTTCCGATTGCTTGCGGAGAACTTGTAAAAACTTTTGAATAATGATATCGCTGGCATGCCGATATCTTAGCAAGAATCTGTATCTTTCTGTATGTCGGATATTTTAGAAAGAGTTTACTAATCCATGCGTCACAGCTGTGAAGCGGGTAGAAGTGCAAATGGAAAGAGCTTTGAGCACTTACTCTGAAAGTGGGTGTGTGCGCATACTGTCTAAGTGTAAAGTTTGACCAAATAGAGAGTTTTCACCAGCCATTAGCTTGTCATTTCCACAAGTTCTTATATTCTCTAACTGATCCTGGTGGCTAGCAATCTGATGTAACTCTGGCTTGTTTTCTGTTTTTTTTACCTACTTGATCTTGAATATTATAGTAAAATGGTACAAAAAAGTGAAGGATGTATAAAGCTCCGATTATGTAGTGAGCACATTCACAGTTAATGACTGCTTAGATGGTGGATATGCCGAGTTCGTAGCAAGAATCTGCATTGCCAATACAAAAGTCTGCGAAATGATTCGCCAAAAGTGTTTAGAATTGTGAATAGAAAGAACTTTTAGTAAGAAGAAAAAGACTGAAAGAGAGAGAGGAGGGGGCAAATCAGCACCGATAGACTTAGTTTCCATATTTAAAAACATACTGAGATATCCGTATTATTTTCTGTCATTTTCTCTCTCTATATGTCCTTTTGCCGCGCACATCATACATTTTTCTGAGTTTCCATTTTTAGTAAGGTTTCGCGGAATGATAATTGAGCTTAATGTCTACAAAAGTTTCCAAGATGTGATTACCAAATTATTTTATCTGCATCAGCTGGTCGAATGTTAAGTATAGAAAATCAGGCAAATATGACAAAAAAGGAGGAAACGATAAGTTTTCATGTAATTTTGGTAGATGCTGCAACGCTGCTCCTGTCTTCAGATATACCCGAAAAGAACATTTACAGAAGAATAAGTAGTATTCGAAAATTTTCTCTATGCATTTGCTACTGTTCACTGTTCTGCCTTTTCTGGCTGATTTTTTAAATGATGAATTAACCGAATGTCTTCGATATTGGTTATTTTTTTATGACTGGCCACAAGGAATTGTAAACCGGTGCCTGCAGACCAAAAATTATATTTCATGTAAAATCTTTTAAATAATAAATCTCTTACAACTCTTGCAACTTATTACAAGACGTTTCTATTCTTTATTTAATCTCTTCATATTTAAGATGGGTTCGACAAATAGCTCGCAAACACAAACATTTATTTTTACACCACTTCAACGTATATACGCCGATATTAAAACGAATTAAGAAAAAGAATATAGACGAAGACACACTTTCCCGAACACAATAACAAAATTCTGGAAGAATATTAAAGAAAAGTTAAAAAGCAAGTGATTAGTAATTTTTGACAGGAGCAACACTATCCGCATCTATACTTATAAAAGGCAATGTTTGTGTGTGTGTATGCGATGTCCAGACGAATCTATCGTACTTACAGCCTTGAAATTTGGCACGCAGGTAGTATTACTGGCGACTCAATGCACCTCGAAGCCAGAATTTTAAAATTTAATCTAGAAAAGTTTTTATTTAATGTTTTGTGTTGTTTTGGTTGATTTTCCGCACTAATTTCTCAATAGAATGGCTTTGAATAATTGCACAAAAAAGACACACCATCAAAAAGAGCACACAATTTCTGTTCTAATGAAGTTTGTTTCGTACGTCTAACCTAATTTACCGAATTTTGGGATTTTTTTAAAAAAAATAGTCACTTTAAAAAAATTATCCGGAATTCTTAAAACTCTTGCATTCGATAATTCTAATAAAGATATCATTTTCAAATTTTTTTAGGTAGTGAATCAATTATTTTTCTCCGGTTTAAAACAAGAACGGTTCAGATATTTTATTTCTCCGATTTTAAATTCATTTCTTTCTTGAAGAGATCAGAGAATTTTTTCCGAAAGCCGACAGTGAATAATCACGCCGTTTCGCCCGGTTTGGCCCTGGCTACGCCATCTGGCGAAAAAAAACTAGCCGTGATTTATTCCCTTCGCTGGACGCAGTCGTAAAGCAAGCAATACCAGAACGTTCTGACTTGAAATCGTGAAATTATGAAATGCCAATGCTGAAATAAAACAAATTTTATAGATAGATATATATTTTTATTTTTGATTAAAAATAAACATTATGCATACTGTACTTCAAAGCACGATTATAATAAAGATGCGAAAGTATGTTTTTTTTAAAAAAATTAAGTTCATTTCGTTTTAAAAAAACGAAGTAATATCAAAGTAAAATTATCACAATGATTTGCCATTATCTCGAAGAAAAATAAGCGGGAAAATCAATAATGTGTATCTTTTGTTTTGATTTTGTTTTCAAAACTTTTTCGTGTCATTGTGGGCTTTCTTTCTTTTTCATTTTGTTGAAGTCCTGATTCCACGGGCAACGCCGTGCTAGTGTTTTATGAAAGTCAAGACACAAACGTCATCGTGATTTTTGAACATGACAACTCACACTTTTCATCAATCAGTTGTTTTAACCCTTAAAGGCCCAATGTTGCCTTTAAGCAACATACCCAGTTTTGTCGTCTAAAATCTTGAGAATAAGACAGAAACTTTAATGCCTGTTGTTACCAATGGGATACATACTGAAAATGTTATTAAATCAATTTGCAACATATAGATGGCAGCCTGAGTGCTGATAAAAAATAAAAATAAAATGATGTTTTTCACTTGAGGCTGTATCTTTTTAGCTTTGTTCGCACTCTTGAGAATACATATTTTATTCTACAATGTTTAAAGAAATGCCTTATCAGTATTATTACTTATTAAAATTAATCTGTGTTTGACATTATAGAATTTTATAAAGGAAAATTTTTTTCTGAAATAAAGCCCAGTTTTGTCAGTTGGTAACAAATTGCTTTTTAGCCATAAACCGTATTCGAACAAAATAGGAGTTTTTAAAGTATTTTCTCCCTGTTTCAAGAAATGAAAGTCGGAAAACATTTTAAAAACAATTTTTTTTTAAAAATCGGGCTTTTAATGGTTAAAGATGCAATTCATTTACGATGTATAAAAAGTAATATACATTTAGAAACAAAACCATTTAATTTTTGAGAACGAGAAAAAAACTTAATTTTCAGCCCAAAAGGATCTCAGTTGAAACTTCTTCTCTTTTAACTGAAAGTAATTAAACAGCAAGAATGATTCTGCCTCTTAAATATTTACGTTTTAACACCATAGGCAATGCAAATGTAATGAAATCGAGTGAAAGTCTTCCTTCTCAAGATTGAATTTCTTCTTTTATTTTATACCATTAATGAAAGTATATCTGTGTTTATCTTCTTGCTAACAAGAATCCACATAAAATCAATGTGATGTAACTATTAAACAATTCTTAATCTAAAGCCTTCACTTCATTTGCATCTGAAAACTATTCACAGCTAAATGTTCTCACATTTAACTATCACTTTCAGTTAACAAATGGAGGTTTAGCTAAAATCAGTTAATGAGATTAAAGCTCAAATCTCTTTAATGAGATTCTCCTCCATTCCTATGTATAGCTCGAATGCTTCGGGAATTAAATGCCTCACTGAAATTAAAGAGAAAGTAATGCATTGATAGAGCAATCAAATATAAAAGTCCCATTAAGATAATGGATAAAATTTTTATGTCCGCTAATTTTTATTAAAATTGACAATTAAAATGATTATATTTATAAAATATACAAATAAGAAACACTGCGTAAGTAATTGATCTATAAAACACTACAGGAATACAGTTGAATTGTTCATATAAATTGTTATATCTTTTATATTTTCTTTTATACGAAGAGGAAATATTGCAATCGTCAAAAAATTGGGCCCCGAAATTCTGGTAAATTTTACATTTTAGATATACTTGAATCTGAGAAAAGTATTTTTTTGGTATTAAGTCTGTCTGTGAACATCATAACTTAACCAGCGGGAGTGGCCTCCCCTAAACTTCCTCGTATACTTCTAAAAAATTGTCATTTCCCCTCCCCCTGCATGATTAAAAAATTCGAACCTACTGTAACCAGAATGCAATGATTATCAGAAGGTTTTTCATTGTAGATTATAGCGATTGTAAGATATTTAGGTGAAGAATAAAATTCAAAGAGATGCATTGTATTAAAACTTAGCAATATTTATTTTCTATCACACTCTAGCAAACTCCGCTAATGCGAGGGCGTGCGCGAGCGAAAAGAAAACAGCAAAAAATGACTTCGTTCGGCTATCGCTGAATAGCTTGCGCATGCGCAGAGATTACTTCCAGTACGCAAGCAAAAAAATTGAATATGCAATTTGAACGCCTTTTTTTTAACCGATTGAAAAGAAATTTGGGCACAGATCTGTAATTAACGTTAGCAACCGTCATACCAGTTTTTTTTAACCTAAGCCAAAGGGTTTAGGAGATATAATTTTTACAAGCATGCGATTATACAGTCGGACAGACAGACAACCCTTTGACGGATTTGGCCCAAACTCTTATAACGACCTGCATTCCTGATGATAAAACTGTGTACCAAATTGTATCTATCTAGCTATTCAAGTTTTTGAGTTATAGTGTTCACATAAACGAGGACAGACAGGCGGATTTTGTCCAACATTTGATAGAAACCTACAAATTATGTGTCAAGATCACACACCAAATTTCATCCCCGTAGCTCTAATAGTTTTCGAGTTATCGTGTTCACAGACACGCAGACGTACATAATTCCAAAATTGTGTTTTTCGGACTCCGGGAGGCCTAAAACGTGGAGATTCGTCAAAATCTCGAGTTCGAATTTTTTTACAATTACAATACTTTCTCTTTCTATACTTTGTATACGAGAAAGTAAAAACGCAACAAGCTAGACGAATGGAATTTGTTATGAAGTTTTCTCGCCTAAACTGTATATTTCTATCACATTTTGGACGAAATCTGTTTAAGAGCGATATGTCAGTCTACCCGCGTGCATCAGAACATGGTCGCGCTAAACTCTAACTAAAGAGATTTATGGAATCTGACATTTTATTTTATTTCTAGAATTTTATATCGGTATCAATTTCTCTCAACGCGTCTCTCAGACAATCTATTCGTGCGTATATGAACACATTAATTTAAGAACGTAGCACACTAGAGGGGCGAATTTTATTTCGTGATCTGCACACTATAGTTGTTATCGAAACAAATTTAGACGCAAAGTCGATTAAGTCAAAAGGTTGACGTCTGCCTCAATTTCCACGGGCCAAGAGCGGATTTGGGAGAAGGTGATCCACTTTCCTGGACAATAATTATCAAAACAATATTCATTTTGAAAGAAGAGAAGAGCATTATAAAAATACAACCTTTAATGGCGATGGAGAAATTTAAACTAATCTATTGACACTCTTTTTACAAAAATATTAATTTGTTATGTAACGAATTGGTTTTAGGTATCAGTTTTATATTTCAAATAGTGAGCTAAGACGGCTTTACCAGTGTTTTGATGTATTTTTCTCGAGGAGCAGACTGCACGTAATGTTAATGTTTGTGATTGTTTATTTTAAAAAGCTGAAATTAATTCTTCAAATTACTTGTACGATGAAACAACTTTTTTCTTAATAGCTAATAAACCTATTTTTGATACAAAATTGGCTATTTCTGAGTCTGACTTTACAGTTGCCACTGAATTTAAACAAAATAATCGTTATTTACAATTTTACAAAATGTTTCAAATCATCCTTTCCAAAATGTTATTTACATTTTAGCGTCCAGTTTCCTTCGCGCGACGACCATTGTTGGAAGTCGTGACAGTTGTAGATAAGTGCTTAATTTTGGACTAAGTCTGTCAACGAGAAGACTCTCCGTGTGTGTATGAATCAAGTGTTCTCGAACTTCTTTCCCACGCGTACCCCTAGATTAATCTTTTTATTTTCTCGTACCCCTTACAGTTATATGCACTCCCCCATCTGTCAATACAAAGAGGGTTTAATTAGTAATGAGGTTAGCTTAATAGTGACTCCGATAAATGATATTTGCAAGACTTATATATGTAGATTTTACATCTTATTCCAGTTTTAAAGTGGTATTATTTCAACACCCAAACATGTGAAACCAGTATTCTATTAATTTCGAATTAACTTATAAGGATAGCTAACAAATACTCATTGTGACAATCAGCTATTCAAATGGAAGAAAATTTCAACGCGACCCTTGAGCTTGTCTCGTGGAGTTTATTTTTATAAAATTGGGTTCAAATGAAGGCAGCGTCGTATCTGGAGTTGTGAAAACTGATGGAAAAAATTCTTGGAGAGATCGGTGGAAGAAACACTTCAAAGTTGCAAACAAAGTCATTTTTATTGCGCATGTTTAAGACAAAAATATAAAACCATAACTTCGGTTTTTAAAAACTCAAAATTCACAGCCAGCCGTATTCCATCACCAATCGTACTTACGATTCATTCATTTCACATTTTCCATCTCCAATATCAAAATAACAAAAACTCTCGAGTTTTAAGTATACATCCGCGCCCGACGTCACAACCAATGAAATGCTTTTAGCTTATGACGTCGGACCCGGACGTAAACACAAGGCAGAAGCATTTTGCATAAATAATAAATAGATCAATTTGCCAACAAAAATCGAATATTAATCAATTACCAGGTTTCTTTTTTCTTATTTGGAGAGTAGGCTTTAGGACTTGCACAACTTTCACACGCACTTGAGAACACAGAATTCTGTAGCTTTTAATCCCTTATGTCTTCTTGTTTTCGCCATTACCAACTTTGACCCCCAACTGGTCCTCAGCATAACCCTAAGGGTACGCGTACCACAGGTTGGGAACTTGTGCTTGAACTTGCAATAACTCAACACCAAGCAATATAAATTAAATTTATTGTGTGTCACCAAAATCGTTATTCTGTATCAGTTTTTGGATCCTTTCGGCCAAGAAGAAGTGGTTCAAAATTCACACTCAGTCTTATTCGCTATACTACGAAGCTAAACATAAAACGTGGCGTATTTTTAAGTAAGTATTCGAGAATGTTGAGGGGTGAATATTCTCGTATTTTTTAACAGTAAAACTATCTTTTTGATTTCTCACTCTTACGTGTATATTCGCACAAGTGATGAATGACACCATATGTTTCGTTTCTTACCATAAATTCCTCTAGCATTTATTATTAAATGCCAAAATATACATTAAAAGATAGTGTTGTTACATTTTCATTTTCTCGTATAAGAACTAACAGGTAGTCTAAAACGTGGATACTTTGACGAATGTTGATTTTTAAACCTCTTTTAATTCGAAAAATAAAAGGTTATTTGGAATTATACCTGTGTGTCTCATCATAATTGAAAATCACAGCGAGGAAGAAATGCAAAATTTAGCACATATTTTTTCACTCATCAAGCAATGCAGTCATAACTTTCTAGTAATGTTAACATGAGTTGTTGTTATCCATAGATGTATTGAATTTTTCATTATGGTTAACGAATAAGCATTTCAGAGCAAAAGCTTGCATCACGATCATCGTCACAACCGTTTTCCTGAATTAGTTAATAAGAAATACAGATTTAAAATATGAAATTTGATGATCGCTGCCAATCTGTGTTTGCTCAAATATTAGCAGCTTTATTGAAAACAGTATAAAAGTGTGGATTGAAATATCAATTTGCTTCACGAATGCGATGGAGCGTTTAGTAAAGATTACCATTAACTTTTCTTAATTATTTGTTTAGAATATTACAAGCGTTTTTCGCTATCTAACACGTTCACTGCCACCGACGCGTTGGCGCGTCAGAATGGCGTCACCTAATTAGATACCACCCTTCTCTACTATATCCTTACTACAGCAGAGAAGGGATTTAGCTGGATTGTTCGAATCTGAGACCTGAGTTGTGGCAGCGAATGCGTTAATGCTCTGTCACCGATGCAAGATTTTTGAGCATTGGTTGAAGTGTAATGTTTTTGCTGCTTGTTAAGCCTTTGACTCATCGACAAAATAATATTTCTCTCAGAAATGAGCACTAAATATGAATGTTAATGGAGTGTTGAAAGTACACAGGATTTTATATTGTTACGAAAATCGTGCAGTAGGTGTACGTTGAAAGCAGTCAAACAAACGGGATAATAGAGAACGACGGTTTATTTAACGAATATTCCTGAAACTAGAAGCACAGGTATCACGAAAAGAACAGCACTTCCACAAACTAGCAACGCAAGAAAACAACAAATCACTAATAATAACAGTAATAGCACGAACAACAGCGCTCAGCGTCTAATAGCTGACCAAATCCCAATGAGAACAAGACTTCAAAGACCTTCAAAATATCTGTTCCTAATAGAGATAGGTAAAAAATTCTAATATTTTCAGGGCCATTCATTTTGCCGCCAAATTTGTCGTCAAGTTTGTCACCAAGGTCGGGGGCATTGGCTTGGACTACCCCCAATAGCTAGTAAGAACCTCTGTAAATGTCTCTTTCCAACCATAAGACTAACATTGTGGGAAAGCGACATTACAGGTTCGTAACAATACTTACCTGCACCTTTCGTTTATTAATAGGAATTTGATGAAATAAATTTAGTTAACTTAAAAAAGATTTCAAAA
Organism: Araneus ventricosus; assembly: GCA_013235015.1. Classification (NCBI taxonomy): domain Eukaryota; kingdom Metazoa; phylum Arthropoda; class Arachnida; order Araneae; family Araneidae; genus Araneus; species Araneus ventricosus. Next base: position 2,185,318 of record BGPR01000026.1, on the reverse strand, counting down.
TTTTGTACATTTTATAAAAATTTAAATAAAGAGGTGAAAATTGTTCCATTTTAGAGGTTTAGATCTAAGTTGAATGAATTTGGGGATAGATTGTTTCTTCAATTACAAAATCAAGAAGATTATTTGCACTAAAAATAATATTTAAAGATGTTTTAGCGGAATTTAATATTTTTTAGATATATATATGGAAGACATTTTTCTGAAAGTTGTTTACATGTCTTAAATAATAATTTTATATTTTACTTTCATAACGTGTTTCATGCATTTTGATTTTTTTTTCTTTAAAGATATGCAATAAATCGACTATTTCGAAATTTTTTTAAAGATATTTTTTCATTAACTCGTTTATTCATTTAGAAAATTTTAGGCATCAAATTTTATTGTAGATTTTATAAGTAGTTTTTAGAAAAACTACGTAGGAGACACAAATTATATATTTAAAAGCTGTAGATTTTAGAAATAAAAACTGTATCTATATAAAAGTGACTTTCTATAAAATATTCATTGTCGTGGAAACAAAAATTGTTTTAATAATTTAAACTAATCTATAGAGATAAAATTTTAACACATTTTATACGCTTCGTACATATTTGTTTGGATCCAAATGAATCTGCGTAAAATTCAAAAGCAAGACCTAAAAACCTAAATGTACGAAAAAAAATTATCTCATTTCGAAAACTTCTATTTTGGGATTTAAAACACCTTCAAAAGTTCCTATCTAATTAAAATAAAATAAATAATAAAAAATAAGCTTAATGCATCTAGCTTTGAATTGTATGTGCCGAATTTTTTTCAGAAGCAAATAAACAGAAAAGAAATGTTGACCTTTTCACATCCTTTTCTGCTCTTATTGTCATCCTTTTCTTTAAAATATTCTATTTACTTAACAAATAAGCATTAATTTTGATAAAGATGCATCGTACTTAAAGTAATAAGATTTTCAGAAAAAAAAATGTAAACTGACGTCTTTGTTTTCTTTGCCGTTTCAAAAGACAACGTGAAAAATGTTTTTCTCCATTAGTCGAAGAATAAAATGCACTAAAATGAGCTTTCAGAATAAATTTGAAATTCTTTTTTGTCTAACGTCTCGCAGAATTCATTAAATGTGACATATGAATATAGAGATTTAAAACGAGAAGGGCACAATTATTTGTTATATATTTTCAAGCATATAAAAAACAAAAAATGATGTCTGCTTCCCAAAAGAAGACTAAATCTCTGGCATAATGTTTAAATTAAGGAAACTCTGAATTTATATTTTTAGAGACTATAAATTAGAGCCACAAATCTGTTTGGGGTTTGAATAATGATCTGAATATTCCGATAGAGTTGCATCCAATGCAGGTGAAGGTCATGGATGTTTCAATAATGGAAAAACTATATAATGAAATTGTTCGAGACACACTCAGTAATTTTACAGTTCAAAAAAAGGAACCATTGAAATGTGTTGGATTATTCTTTTGAAATAAATGTAAACTTAATCGTTAGCGTTAAGAAATAGCCCCAAGATTTGGGTCAGAAGGTGAGAAATAACGACTAAAATGATTGCATGGCCTCTAAGAAAGTAGCTCTTGAAAAAAGAAATTTCGCAAAATAATTTAGATGAACAAAAATAAATTATTTTGTGGAAATGAAATAAAAGCACATTTGGAAGATGTTAAGCCATATACTTATGCAGTTTTAGATCTTGCTGTTGGTTATTATTTCACTTCATTTTAAAAGTTCACTTCCACTGGTTTTGCCGTCTAATAGTTATTTCTGTTACAAGTATCCATTACTAATCCTAACAATATATGAAAAATCTTTCTGGAAGATTTCTCAAAGGAATTGGTTCACATTCGTGTTATTACGGATAAACATCATGAAATAAATCTGCACACGACCATTTCTCTGAAGCGGAGTTTTACGTGATGATGGCTGCTTAGCAGATGAAAACATCACTATCGTGCAGATATTTAAATATATGCGGTGGTAGCGGTTCTAGTTCCACTTGGTCTAACATATCGAGACAATTGTATGACTCATGATGAAAGTGAAATGTAAAACCTTGTGATGGTCACGGCTATTCCAAAGCACGCCGCTATTACCTAAGATACTCTGACTTAGCTCTAATATATGTGGTAGGTTGCTTTCCTGGAAGTCTTTCGGGGGGAACTGGCCCATATTTGTTTTTCGCTTGGAAGGAAATCATGAGAACCTTCTGCAGCTAGTCTACTGCTAATGCGTACATTAATCTCAATGCGTATTACTAATGCGTACATTAATCACAATGCGTATTACTAATGCGTACATTAATCTCAATACCTTATTTTATTATACTAGAAAAAATGGCCTTACAAAGGGTTAAAGGAAGATAACAGCATCCTACTGTATTTTTATCAAAAGAATTAATTACACTCGAATTTATTATGCTTGTAAGATGATAAATTTATATTTAGTCTCGAATGAATTTGCTTAAACACATAATATAGCAACAAGTTATTTCAGAAATGTTAACCTAAGCAAAAAGTGCTTTTTTCTTTAATTGATAGTATTCGTGTATTTTGACTATATTGTAATATTGTTTGCATTATATGTCAACTATTTTCATTTTAGGGTTGAATAAAATTAATGCTATTAAAATTTCCTATATCTACTGTGTTTTCTTAATATATTTATTTAATATTTTTCATAAAATGTTAAACTGAAAATTTGTGCTTTTAAAAGACCTTAATTTATAAATTTCCTTCTAGAAAAACACTTAATTGGTATAAGAATTTTGAAAGTGGTTTCCTTGTTAAATGAAACCCATGTAGTCAAATGTTACTTTAAAAATAACAGTAATAACTCAAAATGTAGGTCAGTCAAAAACCTATTTTACTTTATGGATATCCATTTAACAGAATATAGTGGAACCTCGCACAACGAGTATTTCGCATAAAGAGCAGAATAAATTTTTAAAAAATGACTCACTTAACGTGCGGCTTTTCGCATGACGAGTGACAAGAAGAGGAAGTCCCGGAATTTGCGCCTGCTACTGTCATATCCATGGAGCTTTTTTTTTGCTTTAATTCTTATCAAACATGGTGTCTAGAGACCACCCTAACTCTCAGAGAATATTCGAAATATCACTTCCACATCGTTTCCTGCCTCAAAATGATCGAAGATGCATGGGAAGAGGTTACCAAGAGAACCCTCACTTCTGCTTGGAAGAGGCTTTGGTCGTTGTCGAATGTGACATTGCGGAGTCCTGTGGAGCCTATGGTCAACGCGATTGTGTCTTTGGCCAAGATCAGGGGACTGGAGGTGGACAGCATTGATATCGATCAGCTTGTGGAAAAGCACAGCCAACAGCTGACCACCGAAGAGGTTATGGAGTTGCATAGAGAGTTTGTCAGAGGAGGTAACAGCAACGCAACCATCTTCTAGCGCAATGAGAGAAATGCTGAAAGCATGAGAAATCGTTGCATCGCACATAGAGAAGCACCTCTCTAATAAAGCAGAGGCTCTGCGCGCTACAAAGTTACTTTGTGCTGTGTCGCATTTTCGTCAAATTTTGAAGCGTCGGCAAAAACGAATGTCTCTAGACAGCGTCCTAACAAAAAGAATTAGGTATGTATTCATATAAAAACTCAACAACTCTATTAAAACATTTAGTAAAATTTCTAACTGAAGCATTGAACTCAATCCTGCTAATTATGAAATGTATCATAAATAATATTATTATCTTATCATTTCGATTTTTTCGTTTTGTTTTCTGCAAACCGTATCCGCATCCCATGTCGGTTGATTCTGCTCTAAAAGAAAAGATGAAGATGATTCTTCGCCCTCCTTAAGAATCTTATCTGTAATTTTCTTTGAATAAACACTATACATAAAATTCAATGAGTATTTGTTTCGGCATGGAACACATTATCAAATTTTACATTAATTTATATGGGAAAAAATGTTTCGCTTAACGAATGTTTCGCATTACTAGTAAGCTTCTGAAACGAATTATGCTCGCTAAGCGAGGTTCTATTTCTCAAATACTATGTAAATTTGGAATGGCTGATATGCAGATGCAACGATGTGATTTCGATGAAAAACAAAACTTTTATGTGCTCCTTTATACAATAACAAATAGAGAAGATTCTTTGAATTTTTTATGGGCGGAACACATATTAACATTAAATTGAATTTGCTTTCAACTTTCATTTCTTCTATGGTGTCCCTAAGCACGTTAGGGTCGATAAATATTTCACTTTTTGTTAGATTGCATTCGACATATTTTTATCCGATTGACGAATCTGTCTTTTCACCTTACTTTTAATACTTTGGTTATACCATTATGTATAATGCGCTATTAAGAATGACAGGTGTACATGTCTCATTTCTTCATTGATTTTTTTCTGGAAATGGTTGGGTTTGAAAAGCTCTTCTTATGAAGTGTTTATCTTTTTGCTCAAGATTAAAAGAATAGAGACGTAATCTAAGTTTCAGAGAGGGAACCGCAGATTTGATTCCCTGTTTCACAAAAAAAATTCTATTGCTCAGGCAGATCTGGTACACTTTTAATCCGTCGGGGAAGAACATCGTCCAGCTGTTGTGATGTTGCTGCTGGCTTGGAGAGGGGGTGTGCCGGCACAGGTGTAATTCTGGTAATTAGGAAATGGCACAAAACTACGACATCCATCAAAAAAGTGCTCTCGTACAGCTTCAAAATGGGACATTAACCTGGCAAATCGGAACTTCTATTCTGCTAATCTTATGGCAAGAAAGGCAGTTTTACAGAGGTTTTACTGGAAGCCAAGCGAATGAACCCCGAACTTGGCGACCATTTTGGCGACAAAAAGAAACTTCCAGAAAATGCGGAATCATGATCCTATGTCTATTGGGAGCGGAATAGGACAGCTACCGTATTCCTTTGACCAAGTGGTTTAAAATTAAATTCGTAGGCGGAATTTTTGTGTAAGTATCACGTACGAAAGTTCACTCGTCTATCTCGTACTGTTTTTTAGTTATCTCATTTCAATACTCACGAATAAACTAACAAGATCAGATTTTCATATCTTGATGCAAATCTAAAATTTGTCACATATTTACAATTCTTCGTGTAAATACCACGTGTTAAACTGAAATAAGCTAGATTTTGTTGTCGAGTTACCGTGTTTACATTCACATATACATAATACAAAATCAGAATTTGGGACTTAGCGATATCTTAAACGTAAAGATTCATTAAAATTTGGAAGTGGAATTTTTCTAGCATTACAATGCTATCCGTTTTTATATTTCGTATATGAGAAATTAAACAGAAAAAATTTTAAAAAGCTATTTTGAGCGTTTTTTCCACCTTTTCTTATGAATTTATTCTTCGCACTTAAAAATTTAGTGGGTGCCTGTGGTTACTATTTCGGTCTTTACCAAAATATATTCAACGTTTTTTTCTTTTCTTTTTGTAAAAGAAATCCTATTCACCTAATTCGACAACGCTGAAATGGCAGATTAAGATTCAAATTTTATTACTGGGATATCTAAACGGGCATTATAGTTGCAGCCATACTGCTGAGAAGACCAATGACCACGCGGGTTGAGTAGGTGAAGTTCAAATTCAATCCGACAAAGTCCAGTAACAATTAATTTCGATTAACCTTAGCTTGATAGATAGAGTAGGAGATAGATTAAGATGAAATCTATCGGAATGAAGTCGATGCAAATCGATTGCCACGTAAGCGACGCTGCCTTCAAGTTGATAAGAGCATTCGTTAGTCAAAGTGGCCAGTTCAGGAGAAGTAGTCAGAGACATCCTGCTCGTATGGCTGTTCAAGCAAGAGGCGAACCTGACTTTGAGTTGATGGATTTCTGTCGGCGATACTGTTTCTGGCATGTAATGGAGCTGCTTTGTCGGATAATTCATTGAATCGGAGATGTGCTGTATTGTTTTGAGCTGCATGTATGGTTGAGTGTTGTATAGTTGCCATGTAGAAACTGCTTATTCTTCCCTGTAATAAGTTAATCATAAAACAGCGTGATCCTTTTGTGTGACTGAAAAAACCCTACGTGCAAATGTCTCAGTATAAAGACAATATGTGATAATCCCTGCATCTACGGGACGTTTACTTTATAAAGGCAATTTTTCTTGCTGCAAATTGGCTTCTCTTTTTTCTTATTCGTTCTCGAGAAAGATAGAAAACTTTGATACCACCTGTTTACGCACAGCGACTCCAATTCACATCGTCAAGAATTACCTTGGATAGCACGATACAATTTTTTGTGTGATCGAGTGTGTTCATGCATTTGCTGCTAAAGTGTATGACAGGTGCGGTAATGATTATTTTTCCATCAGTTTTTGAAGATTTACACGTTTTGATTAAGCACACTATATATTAGTTTATACTATTAATTATAAACTTTTATTTAACTTGACTTGTTTCATCTTTGTTAAGACGCAATTTTGAAATCGAATTTTCATTCACTTCCTGATATGCTAAAGTACTGAGATTGTGTAAAGTTGCGTGTTTTTAATGACAATGCAATATTTGTATAGTTTTCAGAATTTAATTATTATTTAATCGCTTAATATTATTTAATTTTGATTCAAAACTCGTGAGGCCATCTAGTATTGAATGCGAGAAAAATTGATTAAAAGATTGAGCAATAATTATAATTATAAATTATGTAATATATTAAAGGCCAAAAAGTAGAAAATAATTAAAATAAAAAAATAGTTTTTAGTACACTAATAAAGGTTTTTGAAAACTGTTTTTATTAATTTAATTTCAAATTTATAAATTTTGCATTTAGATCTAGCAATTAATTTATGGTATCTGCTTAACTGGGTAAAGCTGTCTGAGCACATAAATTATCAACTCAAACAAAAAAGATATCTGAGATTTAGGCTCCAACACCAAAATAGGCTAACCTAGAATTTTCGCTAATTTGAGACAGGCATGATACTGAAATAGAAAGCAAATTTTCTTTCAAAATCAGAGTGGGCTGCTCTACGCTAAATAGCTGTATTAGTCATATAGTAAATTTTCAGTGTTTATAAAATATGATGCTTAGCTCAGTTTAGAGAAAAATATGAGTTTATCCACTCTCATTCTCAATGCCTCAATTTAAACTTACCAAATGTACAAATAATCAAACACATAACTTCGAGCTTTTAACTAAACAATAAATGAACACTAGAATTTACTATATAAGTAAACATTTAATAATGTCGATAATGTAAACATTTTCAGAACTTTTGTTCCATTTTAGATACTTATAGAATATAGTGCATAGCTCAGTTAAGTGAAAACTAGGTGTTGGTCCACTATAGCGCCCTGCACCTGATTTCTACCGAATGATCGATACCTGACCAAATAATTTAACACATATCATTAGATTTTGAACTAAAAGCCTCAAATAAGAATTCAATACGTAAACAAACATTTAATAATATCTGTCAGCTACGTAGTTCCATAATTTTTCCTCTTTGAGTGTCTTTTCCCCGATCTCTTTTGCCTACAGCTGTAATTTTATAGCACCTAATAATATGTTATTTTTGCATGTAATCATATAGGTGCCTGTCAAGTGATATTCTAATTATTAAGTGACGAGAACTGCTTTCTCATCAGTTTTCGGGCAAGTGAGTGTCACTTTCAAAATTAAGGAGCATTCGCGAGTGTTGGAGCATGCTCCCGCATGGCCTCCGCATTAAAATGAAGTTACCGAACTGACCTTTGCCGACAAAACTTGACCTTTCCATAGAACAACAGCTGAGATTAATAAAGGGGAACTAGAGAGAGCTTTGTTTGGATCATTAGGAAGTTTTAATTAGGAGGAAGTGAAGAGTTTTGGGAAGCATTATGGTAAAAACTGAGCTTTAAATTTCATTAAGAAAGTTGTTTAGTGGAAAGTAGATAGAGGAAGATTCAAAAATTTTTTTATAAAAGTTTTATTTCTTGGCACGGAAATCATTTTATGCTTATGAAATAAATTTAACTCATCAGAGTTAGCTAATATTTCCATTAAACGTTACCTTATCATTTTTAAAAATTGGTTAGAAGCGAATAGAATCGTAACTTAACTACTAAATATATGTTACTGTAAGCATTTGGTAAATATACGATTCTTATTCCTTAATGCATTATCTTCCCCATATCTTTTAATTGTTGGTAAACGAGGTAGGGGGGTTGGCTGCTATGGATAGTTTAACGGAAAATAATCCAGCGGCTGTATTCTGCCTTTGAATTTCTCCTATACTTACAAAAGACGGCTCGTTTTGTATTTAGTTTCGTAGTATTGCGAAGAATATCTAGTATGGAGTTGTAACTCTTCCTTTCGATCGGTGGAATCCAAAATTCGATGCACGTTTGTAATTTTGGAGTCAAGACCACATACAAATTTAATTTATCTTGCTTGTTGCGTGTTTGAGTGATCCATTCACATACTCACGGGCAAATCAGACAGCTAGATTCGACAGACACTCTACCCGTTATCAAATTCAGCCCCAAATTACGCATAGACATACAATTTTGATGTAAAGATAAAACACTAAAATTCTCTTATCAAGTACGTTGCGGTTTTCAGCTGCCGCTTTCACACACTCGTGAACAAGCAGACCAACACACATCAATCCACTGGCCTATTCGTTAAAAGAATTGTCTCCGATCTGCAATTCTGGAAGTCAAATCATATACTGAATTTGATCAACCTATTTCGTTGCAGTTTAAAGTTCAAATGGACGCGAACCCTTAGATAGACAAAATTCTCTTTCACGGATTTCGTTCAAAATTTGCTACACAACAACAATTTCGGCGTTTCCCAGATTTCCTCCCTCTAGCTAATTCCGTTTTTGAGTTATCGTCTCGCAGACAGACAGACGGTTGTGCATAATTCCATTTCTTTTCTGCTGAAAGAGAGTGAAAACGCGGAGACTCATTATAATATCGAAGTCGAATATTTTGATGAATACATCATTTTCTCTTTGCATACGTGGAAGTATACAGATATTGTTAGATTTATGACCACTTCATTTTGTGGAAAATGCCTGTGTTAAAAGATTCAGAGTCCTTTGGATAGAATAAAGCAGGTTTTATTTACAGCATGGTCTATCATACATGAAAAGCAGAATCACAGTGAGGATAAAATAAAAGTCACTTACATATATAGATTTTCAAGAGGATTGAAAAGATAGAAAGGCAGCCAATGGGGATTCGTAATGATACAGTGAAACAGTGAATAGAAAACATTAATACGACAACCAATCAGCACTATTTAAAAAGGCGTCAGGTTTCTGAAACTTAGTGATGTAATGTGCGAATACTCTATTCTAACAGATATAACTGGGTTTTGAAAATTACTGATAATTAATAGCAATAGTATAATAAAATATAGAATCTTGAAATTTTGTTGTTATTATTTACTCATTATTGCTTAAACTGGAACTAACCCTTTGCACTCGAGAACTTTTTCACTCGGGCGAACCAGCAACTCGAGACGTTTCTCGGTGTTCTTGGTGAATTTCTTACTTCTAACCTAAAACGATTACACCTACACATTAATACAAAATCTTTTAAATTTCAACATTTTTTCTATCTGTACATGACTAAGAAGATAATTTCTTAAATATTAATCCTTTTTCCACGGCTATCAAGCTCGAACTGATCTCGGAAGTCGACCGTCGAGAGCCAAGCCTGGGTTTCTTCAGACCCGACTAAAATCTGATATCTCGTGCGCAACACACACACACTCCTCGATAGAGAAGAAATAATGCAAGAGCTATTCAAACGCAGGGTAAAAAAAGAGTCATTCTTGGACGGGCGAGGGCTAATGCCGAAAACGCATTCCGGTCCGAAATCGCGGACTAATTTGAGATAAGAAAATCTTATCTCCATTTGAAGGGATGGCATTCTGCGCTTCATAAGATTGTACCCAAAGAGCTTAGGGACCCACTTGAAAGAAATGAAACATAAATAGTCACTGTTGCGCATCCAGTTTCCGCGTCAAACAAGTGGTGAGCGAGAGTCATCTCTCGAGGTGCGGCATCCAAACATGTGGTGAGCGAGAGTCATCTCTCGAGTTGCGGCATCGAATCATGTGGTGAGCGAGAGTCATCTCTCGAGGTGCGGCATCGAATCATGCGGTGAGCGAGAGTCATCTCTCCAGGTGAGGCATCGAATCATGCCGTGAGCGAGAGTCATCTCTCGAGTGCAAAGGGTTAAATTATAGCAGAATAAAATTCACAACATTACAATGCGACACCCAGCATAATGAGACGAGTTTCTATCAGAAAACTGTTGAATTTGTAACAAACATTCCATATAATGATTTATTATATAATTCAAAATTTTAGCTCGAGAAATGGATCTGAAAATATAATCGATACATTTTACAAAAAAAAAGAAAAATAAATGCTTATTTTTCAAAAAATGTTTTTATTCTTTTTTTCGCGACACCTAAAATTTGACATAAAAAATGAAATTTTCTAAAACTTTCGGATAACTATCCCATTTCTTCTAAGAAAAAAAGTGTATTGCATTTATAAGATTCCGCTCGCAGTTTTGATTTCATGAACTCCTAAAATGGAGAAACTCTTAGCCGTGAATCGAGAGGAAATATTCTGACGATGATGGGTGCCATTAAGTTAACTGCGGTCACATTTAGAGTCCCATAAAGATAGTATATTAGCTATATTTCCCATATTTCCAGAAAGTAAATGTGAAGAAAATCTATTATACTTGAACTCAGAAATTTTCCTGGAAAAATATCTAAGGATATCGAGAAATCCACCAGTATAAGCCAAATAATACTTAAAAACCCCAACATTTATTTACTAAAATTGGCAATAAACATGCATCAATTGTATCTAACTTGCGCAGTAGAACATTTCAATATTAATTGTGAAGTGCAATAAAATGATGACAGAAAGAATATTAAAAGAAATTTATTTTTTAAAAGCACAAATATCGTTTACTGAAATAATTTTAATAAAATAGGAACTTGGACTATAGTTAGTCGGAGAACTTTAATTATACTTTTCATTTTGTAAAAATATTAAAAGAAATATTCTTTTGAAAATGCAATAAAACCGATGCGATGTGTGTGCTTGTAGCAAGTTACAACCCTGTAAATGAAGTAAAACAGTCGTTTGCTGTATCTTTTTGATAAATTACAAACTTTGGAGAGAATTTATAGGACGGTAAAGAATATACTTTCATTTTTAACTTGAAAATAGTGAATAATAATTTCATTCATTGATATTTGAAACACCCATGTGTAATTAAGTACAAATAGAAAGGAAAAAAACTTAGAAATCAAAGAATTTGATAAAACATGAATGAATTGGGGGAGAGAACATTTTATCGCAGAAAACATTCATGAGCGTTTAATCCGTTGCAGACAAAGAGTTTCTTAAATCAATTACATTTCCTTTCTAACTTTTTGACATTCGTAAGAAAGTCTAAGATTTGCAGGACTGACAAAGATTCGGCAAATGTAGTCAATTTGTATGACGTCGCTGTCAGATGACGCATGCTTGGCACGTGACTGTTCCTTCAAATGAATTGACTACTTTGAAGTTAGTTTTTCCGCAAGTTCCTTTTGTTTTCTAAAAGTCTACTTTCGTCTAAATAGTAAGAAGAAATCTATATTCAATAGGAAGGCATGCAGACAGATGATTGATGCATAGTTTTGTTATTACAAACAAAATACTTTAATATAAATGGATAGTTATAATTCTTAAAATTTAGCAAAATTAATTAATTAAATTTTAATTAAAATAAAAAACAATAACATATTTTGCATTAAATAGAAAGGCGCATATGCAGCCAAATCTAACGAAATACAAAAACAAATAATAGAAATTTAAATTAAAAGAAAATAAATTAAAAGAAAACAATGATAAACTGAAAAATAATGAAAACAATAGACGTTTTTGCGTGCAAACGCAGCAGCAAAAAGTAATTGCTTCAACAGAAATTTTTAAAAAAATACAACAAGAACTATAGAAAAACCAAAATTTACCAATACTTAGAACAATTTGTTAAGAAATTATTCAAAATGAAAAGGAACTAAAATGGCTCACTCATCAGAAACCACACGCCATTTTTAGTTCAAAAAGGAACAAGATTTTCTGTGGAAAGGAACGACAAAAAGTCAAAGTTTATTCCTTCCTGTGGTCTGAATCTTGTCCGGCCACCAAATAAAGAACATAAATCCAAAATTTTTTTAATCCATAATCAGAAGAAAGAGATACAAATTTTACCTTCTTTCAGAAGCAAGCCAAGCAGAAAAAAGAAGCAATAGATACAAAACAATCAACGATCTAGAAGCTATCCAGTAGCTCCATCTATGAATAAAAATTTGAACTATTTCTCAGGAGAACAAAAACTAATTTTAAAAAAGATCAAGTTTTAAGGAAACAAAAAGGGAATCCGTTATCCTTTAAGTTATTATTTAAATTACCTAGGGCTTTGACTAAAGAAGAGTGGTTATTACAGATGTGTTTAATCCTATTAATTTGAGAGTAAATAGAGTTCTTAATAATTTTAAAATGAAGATTTGTCTGAAAGTTGCAAAGTGAAATAGCCTTAAAATTAAATTCCTTTCTCTTGTCAAAAATTCCAACCAAAATATCTGAATTCCCGATTTCAATTTCTAGATCCAAAAAATTACATTTGTTCAATTCATTATTAGTTTTATTTAATTTGAGTTCTTTTGGATAGCAGCTAAAAATGGAGTTAACATTATTATGATTAAAGACTAAAAGGTCATCAATGAAACGAAAACCATAAACAATTTCATTTTTAATTAAATCCCTCTCAAATGAGTGGAGAAATAAATCGGCTAGTGCACTTGAAAAACAACAACCCATAGGAATACCAAGAACCTGCTTATAGTAGTTAATTCCATTAAAGAGATAATTTTCACAAATATTAACCCTGCCAATTTCTAACCATTTATTTTTATCAATTAAATCAGTATTAAGGTATATATCAAATAAATTAGAGCACACTTCAATTAATTTATTATGTGGGAGGCTAGTAAAAAGATTTTCAAAATCAATATTTATTTATTAATATAAATGGAGTCACAAGAACATGACAAACGTACTGCGCTTTTCACCAGACATCTCTATAATCTGTTGTGCATTTGGCAGGAGGAAAAAGGACTTGACTTTACAGCTCAGGAAAACATATTAGATGAGATATGCATTTGGATCTGTCATGTTAATTGATTCTAATGACATTTAATTTATCTTTTATTACTTATTCCTTTCTTTATTATCCTAGTTATAGGTGGGGGCAGTTGTGACCCAGTGGAAAGGTCTCGGCTTTGGAGCCGGAGGATTCCAGGCTCGAAACCCAAATTCCACTGAAGATCCGCCTTGTATTTTGGCCTGTTGCAAGCTATATCACATGTAGTGGCCAAACGTAATTCCGCTGGTCTGGTGCTAAAGTTTGGAGAGAGGAGTTCCAGCTCAGGTGTCGACTTTGTCGGCTGAAAGCGGTTCAAAATTACGAGATTCGCCCCAAAATAGCCCTCGTGTTGCTTCAAAACGAGACGTCAGTGTAATTAAAATAAAAAATTACTTTAAAATATTAAAATAAAAATTAATTTAAACCAATGGCTATCTCACATTTGAAAAGAAATCATCAAAGCTAGGTGTTGATTTCATAAAATATATTTCATTTATTATCTCGCTGGTCAAAGTTTAAAAAACGAAACATTGTGTTAAAGATATTTTCTTCTTTTGCGTATTATTCTTTAACCGGCTTTCCTTTCGTATTTGATGTTATGGTTTGTTTTGTTTCTTTTTAATGCGTTGTAATTTAATATGAAATGTTTTGGTGTCATTGAGTCAATTCGATTACTTTAATATATGGAAGAAATCAATAGTCTGAAACAGACTCAATTTAGACTAAAATTAATGTACAAACATTGAATTTTATTTATAGTTTTTATGTGAAATTTGTTTTCTCTAGAATACTTTATTTTGTTCTTGTTCGTAGATTTTCAACAGACGTTACTCACATGAAACGGAATTTTTGATTAAGCGAATACATCTTCTAAATATAAAATTGGTATAAAAAGAAAGAAAATGTTAATGAAAGAAAAAGAATAGATTATATATTTCAAAAATATAAATTTCAACGTATCGTTACCTTTTAAAATAAGTAAAATTACTGTGCTTCTAAAAATAGCATTAAGTCGTAATACAAAGTTAGGTAGCCTTCTTTAGTATTCGTTTGATCATGGTGAATTAAATTTTCCAAGCAAATTCGATTTGGAACACGGTTTGGGAAAGTTAGATTCGGCTGGAATTCATAGATCAATCTCAAATAAGTTAATTAAGCTACTCAGTTAAGTAAATTAAGCGAATCTCGGTTCACTAATTAAGTGACTTAATTGGAGAAGATGTGCTTGAAGCAAATTCTCTAATTAAGGACCTTGAAAATATAACTTTGTCTATGTGACTCTCGAATTGATGTGTGATATTGAAATTTCCTTCTAGGATTTCTAAGTTTCTCCTTTTTCAGCTAAAAGTTTCAATGTTGTACTAAAACAAAAGTACAGCAAAGCACAGTTTATACGTCTTTCAAGAGTCTGACGTAAAACGACGTCTAAATGAAATAGAAGCATATTTGAAATCTCCACAAACAACTTTGATTATTATAAATTTAATGATACTAATGCAAATTCATTTAAAAGTAATAATTTAAAAGTTCTTAAGGTAGAACTAGTATATTACTCACTAGTAGTGAAAACAATAATTAAATTTTAAAATTCAATATTTATCATAAAAAAGAGAAAAATCGCTCCTTTATCGCATATTTTGAGTTATAATTACACATTTCTAATTTTGTACAATTTATATGCGTGCAGGTTGGCATTTAATTAAAAAATCTTAATCTCAATTTTACAAAATCTTTAATTAAAATGCCCTTAAAATAATAGCTGCGGAGACATAATGCAAGTGGCAGAAAATTTGAGAACTTTATCATTCAAATGATTATGAATGATTTGGAATTGTGATGAAACGACGCATAAATGAGAAACATATAAATGGCTCTTTACTATGTTTAAATACTAAAACGTAAATTTGTTCGTGAAACACAGCGAATTATTGTGCAATAAACGTAATAATGAAAATAAGAATAAATGCAATAAACTAATACGCACGCCTCTTGCAAAGATGAGAACAATAGAAGTATAAATATATGCACAGCAGAAAGGGCACTTTTAGCATAAAGGAAGAATAGACTTACTCTCAATATTTGCTGTTTCATAAGGATTTCAGGAATCTAAGATATAAGTAGAAAACTTACTTTTCTAAATTTGTTTTCTAACTTTTAACATTTCATTTAAAAACTATCTTCGTATTTATTTTTTATTTCGTTTTCATCTGTGATTTTTTCATGGTCTTATGAAGATAAGTTTCTATCGCGGGTTGGGTTTAACTTTCTTCGTTGTGAAGGTAACTCTAGTTAATAAATTTAAGTGCGTGAATAAGCAGCGATTACGAGTTTGAATGATTTGCGATTTATATTCGTTTTTAATTCCCTTCTTGAGAAATCAGACGAGCAATTTATTTGCGTCGAAATGAAGTATTGATTGCATAGAAAATATACCGCTATCCATATCTCTACATCGGAGATAAGCTGTCTTAAGCAACATTTTACTAGACAGCCAAGAGATGTTCGAGAGAGCAATGCATCGAATGCTCAATTTCTTTGTTTGAGAGAGGTTATCTTTTGTTCTTCACAGCTCATCTGAAGATGCGGTTGGGAAAGTCCAAATATTATAAAAGCTTCAAAATCAGCAATATTGGACTTAAGATAATTTACAGAAATATAAGATAAAGCAGCTACAGATATATGAGATAAAGCAGCTACAGATATATGAGATAAAGCAGCTACAGATATATGAGATAAAGCAGCTACAGATATATGAGATAAAGCAGCTACAGATATATGAGATAAAACAGCACTTCGAAATTCTGAAGAAAGATCGATTAGTTCTTTCAGATATATTAAATGAAATAGGTTATCCAAATTTGACTGACAATGATTTCATGACTGATGACCTTTATTTGAACTACAGTGGTAGAGCAAAGGTTCCGGAATTGTAAAAATATTTTAACTTTTCTGGGAAAGAAGCTTAAACTTTTTCAAATTTATTTTAAAAGTGCAAATTATATATTTGTATTTTTCTCTGCTACAGCAAATGAAAGCTTAGTCAACTCAAATTCATTCCCCTTACGTGTCCCCTTTGGCTTTATTCCGCTTAATTTGTAGTTTAAGAAAGATTTGCAAAGATAATAAATTACTCTTTCAAAGTCAAACGTCCAACATTTCATTGGAAAAGCGGAAATGTTTTCATTTGGCTAAACATTTCATCTAGTGAAGCACAAAGTTAGGGAAAAAATGTTCAGAAGAATTTGCCTTATTATGATTTAGATTAGAAAGGATACTTTTCTGAATGGTGAATTGATTAATTAAAGAAAAATCAAATGATGTCAACATTCAGTAAGATGAGATCAACTTAAAGTTCCTGATGTGAGAATACATGCTGGACAATACCGTGGATACATAAAGAAATGCCCCACACATGGCTATTTTATACATCCACAAGAGTGAGAAATGGTTTCTCCCTTTAAGCTTGGAAGATCTGGCCGTCAAGGGAGATTTCAGAAGATTTGGACTTGAAAGAGCTTCAAGTTTGGTGATCACTTGGGATTGAGCAGGTGCTCCAGAAATCCTATAAATTTCGTAGCCAAAATATTTCGTTTTTTTAGGAACCCTGAGTATATTAAGAAGTTTCCAGTTTTCTATTGATGCATTTTCCTACAGGAGATAAATGCTTCGTTGGTCAGCAAAAAGAAATGACAATGAATAAAAAATAATAATCATTTTAAAATTTGTTTCTAAAGTTTTCTAAAACAGTATCAAATTTTAATACATATTAGGTGACTTTTAATGCTAATTATTCTTCGTTGATTAAATACGTTTAATTTTAGATAGTATTTCTGTGAACAGTAGTCCTCTTCCCCCTCCCCTCCCCTACCACGGAAAAAACTAAGGTCTGCTATTCGACACAGTAATTTAACTTTCAGATATTTTTATTTCAAATGCGACTTATGTACACAAGTCTTTACTTTTATCAGTATTCACAAGATTGCACTTAAATGTCTGTTTTTATCAGTATTAACAAAATTACAATTAAATGACATTTTGTCATGTAAAATGCCATTTAATGTATTTTTGGAGGCATTATGAATGGAGTTCCTTTTGGATAGAATCCAAAAAAACTGAACATTACATGAAATGGAACCATTAAAACAGCCATCATCTTGAAACGCAATTAAATGTACTGTATTTTTGGAGGCATTATGAATGAAGTTCCTTTCGGATAGTATCCAAAAAAAACTGAATATTACATGAAATGGAACCATTAAAACAGCCATCATCTTGAAACGCAATTAAATGTACTGTATTTTTGGAGGCATTATGAATGAAGTTCCTTTCGGATAGTATCCAAAAAAAACTGAATATTATATGAACCATTAAAACAGCCATAATCTTGAAACGGAATTAAATGTATTTTTTGGAGGCTTTATGAACGGAGTTCCTTTTGGATAGTATCCAAAAAAACTGAACAAGACATGAAATGGAACCATTAAAACAACTACCATCTTGAAACGGAATCAAAAATTAAAAATCCTTATACATACGTCATTTTTAATGGATTTCAAGTGTCATACGTCATTTTTAATTTTCATTCAAACCGAATTCGAAAAAAAAAATATCGAACAACGCGTTTGGTTGTGACTTCGTTGCAAATAAATTTAGAGACAAACAAACAATGAGTTTAAAGATCTCGCTTTGTCGGGCCAATTATTTTTCCAAAACGTGTAGAGGGCGTGGAAGGCTTGCTTTCATGTGAGGCATCCTGAGGTTAAGGCCCGATTTCGTTTCAGAGGCGGTGACTAATTGAACTTGGTGTATTTTGAATCTGGTGTCGTGTTTCAAGTGATTATCTCCGACTTTCCATTGCTGTAAAAATCAACATGTTCATGTGTCCATCAGTGTATTAGCGGGTTAAGACATTGCAAGATTGAGGAATATGAATAGAAGGAAGAAGCTTATGCGTTCTTTTCTCAGGCAGTATTATTAACCAACATTATTCAAAAACTGGGCGACCGACATGCGCTTACCAAAGAGTTGCTCGCTGCGGCCATGCTGGCTCTTGGAAGTTTTCCTCCAAGCAAAAGAGAAAGGCAGAAAATTTGTCTCTGAAATTCTTCCCTTATATTTAGAACTAATTCAGATTTCAACCTCAGTTAATAACTAGGTGATAAAATGTCACTTTGTCCATCCGTTGTTACTCTTCTACTTATAATGAGTCTTTCGCACGGACTATACACGCTAGATGTGCTATACTAAGTGGGGACCGCCACATATTGATGCAGAGTAGAAAGCTAGAGATTAGTATATGTCTCCTCAAGTGGGATCTTTGGCATCTGACCAAGATTCAAAGTTACGAGGTCATTCTCAGCATCCATTGCGTAGCTTCGAAGAGGCGCTAATTTAGTTAATTAAACCCCAGTACAGATTTTATTTTACAATCTCTACTAATAATAAAAGCGAATGTGTCTGTCTGTTGTCTCTCTACAAGTCACACCATTTGACCTAGAGTTAAGAAAAATTTACGACAAATATACTGTAGACTGTGTTAATGTAAACCTTGGAGTAACATTTTCCAAAATTTAATTTAAAATTCTAATTAATTGTTGGCGCCTGTATTGCAAAGATTTGTGTTTAACTGTAACCACAACGCCAGTTTGGCGGTTATTCTGTAAGAATGTTTGTTTCTGTCAGATTGGCTTCAACCATTCGTTCGTGAAAAGAATATAGAGGCCTTTCTCAGAGGGTGCCATTTTTTTCTCTTGACCAAATCAGATCGGCAATAGTTTTTAGCCCGTCTTTTGATCGCAATTTTCATCTCTTTTTTTTATTACGGATTGAAAAGAACTTCGGAATGAATAGGGGATAATAGTCTTTGTTGCTGAAAATCCCCCCCCCCCCCCCCCAATCAAATCAAATCATTCGTTCGCGTTGGTCGGATGTCTCCATTCGGGAGCATCATACTCAATAAATCACTAAAATTATGGAAATCGTCTAAATCAATTGACGTTTTGTATTTATAGTCCACCATTCAAACGGGCCAAACATTAATTAAAAAGTAAGTAAGGTTTTGGAGTTTTTCCTCTATGGACTTGTTTTCCTCTTTGTTTATTTTGGATTCACAGACCGTTTACCGGTAAACCTCCGATTCAAGCAATCGCCAAATCCAATTGGATACTATTTAATGTGCCAAGTTCGAATCAGTTCTTTCTTTAGTACACAAAGCGTTGAATTCTGTGTTCTTTGAGTCTTTGTAATCCTTTTCATTCAAATCGGATTAAAAAAGCTCTTAAGATGGCTAAACTCCAAATGGAACGATTGTAATTAGCTAAATCGTTTGGTTAAAAATTTAACCGCCAGTGGTTATCTAATTCATGTGATTAAAAATTTAACCGCCAAACAAACCTTAGAAGTCGCCAAAAAGACCCATAACATAATATTTAACAAAAATAGTCTCTTATTCTAAGTAAATATTTAGAGCTACAGCAGTAGAGACATGCGATTTAACTTTTTCAATGTATCCTTAAGCCATACCATTAAAAAACTCGTACTTTAAACATTAATAACCCTTCAAACAGGGTGTTGAAAGTCAGTTGCCGTTGTGCTTTCAATGAGTAAATGTGACACGCTATCATTGGTGTTTTGACTGAGACGGAACTGCTGAACTCAGCCGACAATCTAAGAGCTAATTTATGGCGCAGCATTTTGAATTTTTCCCGTGCTCTGTGAGTGAGCTAGTTTGAACTGTAGTGTTTATTAAAGACTGGATTGTTTTTATCGACTGTAAATGTATTTCTATTTGTGGCGTCTTAATTAAAGTCCATTCAATCCACGAACCCGTCCGAATTGTAACAATATTTTGCACGAGGGATAAGAAAATGAATTTAGCTCTGACAACGTGAAACTAGAAGTTATATGAAGTAGACAGTATGTGACTCGACTCCATTAGGAAAATATCTGTACATAACGAACAGAAAAGGCGCACGGCTTAAAAAAATAACGCATATTAAATGTCTATCACAATTTGAAGTTTGAAAAAGAACTTTCTTAAGGAAACCTTGAATATCATTTTATACTTAAGAGATCCTGTTGATATTAAAAATAATCCAAATTTTCGGTTACTTGTCGCCAAAGGTGTCTAGTAGCCAATAAAAGGCATCATCATTAATAATATTTAATTAGTGACTTATTGTTATTTCTCGTAACATCATAAGTCAATGAAAAGTTTGAAAATCCCCATTGCGATGAAAAGCTTTTATCTTCCGGCGTATAATGTCTGGGGAATTATTTTTGGTAATAGAAAACTCCTCTCCAGGAAACAACACCGTTGAAAGATGGTGCTTCATAGGTACACAAACAGTGATGCTTTTTATTCGTTAGTTTGCTGCTACACTCTTGACAACGCCATTAATCACACCAGGTAGTCTAAAGTGACGTTGATTGAACCCAAGCCCAATCTGTGTCCACCTTTATTGCAACAAAGCGGTGTATCATTATCTAGTATCAGCAACGACGGTGCAACATTTTTTTAGCATGGACTATATAAGATGAATCTTATCTCTGCTGCTGTCTAGCTTATCTTGCTCGATTTTTAACTTGGCGTTAAAATTCCGATGGGAGGTTGAGCAGGTACTTCCAGCAATTTTCTGGTACAAAAATAGCTACAATCCTTTCCTTTAGAACACACCAAATCATTCACGTGGGAAGTTTCTCTTTTTTAAATGATACCCCGTATTCTGTTATTTATTATTTAAGCCAAGATGCATTTCGCACGTTTTCTTTATATAAATGTGGGGTACTAAATAGTAAGGCAGATTTTTTTTTCTGTTTTAAGGAACTGGATTTGTCTTTTTATTCAACTTTGCTTGTCTATAAGTTTATTTATTTTTAAGATTTATTTCTCGCAGTTAATCAAGATTATTTGTCGTCATAAGGATCGATTATTGTAATGAGATTATTGTACATCATGCGTATTTACTGAACTTACAAATGAAATTTAACTTAAACTATCAACAAGTAAAAAAGAATAGCGTTGTCTTTTTACTTCACATTATTTTATGACAAATCTTTAAATTTTAATTACCTTTATACAGACTTCTAAAACAATTTTATTGCATTAACATTTTAATATTACCCGAATATATGTAGAATACAATAAATTTTTTTCTACCCATTTGAGCATTTATCCAAAATCATTTAAATATTTTAAAGGCGTTTTTATCGAACGTTTGCCGTAAATTCACTATTTACAGATACGTTTGTCTTTCATACATGCATCGATATATCAAATTAGTGCAAACAATATGTAAAATATATACTTTAAAGTTGCCCTTTTATGAAATAAGTTAAAACATGAAAATGAATTTGCAGTTAACTCCCAAAGTGGCAGCCGACAGAAATTCTTTCTCGAGGGAATACTTTATTAATTTGTAGTTGCTTTCAAAAATGCATAAGTATTCTGCAGTCTACCGGGATGCACGGATTAACTGCAAGCTTGCGTTTCTACTCCCGAACAAAATTTGAGCAGCAGACCATCTAGCGATGGTGTACCCTTTTCGAAATTTACCCTCTTCTCTTGGAAGCCGAAGTAGAATTTTGCTTGCACTTAAAATGGGTCGTTTTGTCATTGCCAAAGAAATATGGTCGTACTCTTTCGACACTTAATGTTAAGTGCGTGGCAATAATTCCTTTATCTCTGCATACCAGACCTTAAATAGCACTCAGAAAGAATGGAATATAGCCGTGTTGATAATCCCGTTAGATCCGTTTGGCAATAAAGACGTCTAGAGACAAGCTAATTTGATGGTGTCTTTTTGTCATTCGGATTCATTATGAAAACGCAAGAATACAGAAGCGATACAGCGATATTTTAATTAAAAATAATATAACTAAAAGACAGTTTTAAAAAGTATGCTTTTATTTGTGAACTAAAATGTAGAAAATATTTTTTCTGAAAAATCTGGAGATCAAAACAAAAGTCATAAATGCGTGAGGCGCGTGTAGAAATACTTTAACTAAATTAAAATCGATTCTGATTTTGAATGGCCGTGTAAGAATTTTTTTTCCTTTTAGCTTAATTTCCTTGTGGTATTGCTTTCAACGTTTCACGCTTATTCACTTTTTTTACGATACGATTAAATTTTGAAAATAAGAAACAGATTTTTTAATCCGTAATAAATATGTACGATGATTTAAAAATGTCTAGTGAAAATTTATTAATATCTGATGCATATTTAAATAAATCGATTAACTGATAATTAAGTTCTGAAAATTTTAAAATAGTGTATTGTCGTTGCGAATGCGTAAGCGTATAAAATTTCAAAACTCCAGCACATCAGAAAGAGCTTTTTGAATCGATTTAAATAAAAAGAATTAAACGAACTCACAGAACACCGTGTTCAATGATTTGTACTAAAGAAAGAACTAATTCGAACTTGGCGCTTGATACAGTCTCCAAATGGAATTTGGCGATTGCTTAAATCGGAGGGTTACTGGAAAACGGTCTGTGAATCTCTACTAATAATAAAGGAGAATGTGTGTCTGTGTTGGCGCTCTTCAGGCCAGGCCGCTTTACGTAGAGATACGAAATTTGTCTCAAATATACTTTGGAGGGTGGGAATGTGCACCTCGGAGCCCTTTTTATGAAATTTTAATTAATTAAAAATTAAGCGAAATGTTGGCGTTTTTTCCTTAATAAATTTCGAAAATATTACAGCACAAAAATCATTTTTACACCATCTGAAAGTGCCGAAAATTGCCTTTTCAATGATATCAGTTAAGGTGCCTTACCATTTTTTCTCTAATTTTAATAAATTAAAAAAATTATTTTTATGCAAAATTTGCAACAATACTTTTCATTGCTGCAATGAAATTCAAACTGTTTTCATCGTTTAAACAACTATTTATTTGCATGTTTCTCTTCCAGTGTTGAAAGCTCAAGTAATGTCTTAATGTTTAATGATATGTTTTAATCAGCATATTTTCATCCAGCTAACATGCTGCTGCATGCAAAATGCGCCGCGACATTTTAAAGTTAAAATCAAATGCATATTTTGCAAGAGGAATAAGAGAGTGAAGTTGATGCCCACGACCGATTATATGCTACATGACACAGAGAGTTACCCGACTCCATTACGACGTTCATGCAGACAACGAACAGAATAGGTTCAAGGTTACTGAAAGAACATGGCTTAAATGTCTATCAAAATTTGTACTTTAAAATCACTTTGTTAAGGGAACCATGAATATCAATTTATACACGAGAGCTTCGGTTGAAATTATATTTCAGGCGAACAAGCTCGTCGCCGAAGGCTGCTAGTCCAAACCAGAAACTTGTGCATACAGAATTTCAGAACAATAATACGTCTAGAAGTTAGTGAAGAAGCCATTATAAAATTACAAAATTACTAAAATGATTCAAGTCAAGTTAAGTAAAAGCGTGGAATTAATCATGAAAAGCAAAAAAAAAAAAAACCATGCCAAATGAGGAAAAATCTTGTATGTAGAACGTATTTCTTTCTTTTTTTAAATAACCATTCGAAGTTTGGACTATTCGTTATTTCGAATGTTTGAAATTTTATTTTTAAACATTCACATCTTGAAAGTTGTTCTATGAAAATACTATTACAATAGAATAAAATATCTAGTTTCGAATAAATATTTATAAAATAATAAAAAAGAAATATATGAATGATTGCTTGCGTGTTTCGCAAAAATATGCAGAGTGGTTCAAGTTCGTTATGCGTCTATATTTATGAAAACTGTGAAATTCATAATGGAAATGCACTAGTACGGAAGAAAAACAGAAGAAGGCGAAACTTCTTTTAATTTTCATTAAAATAATTTGCTGGCTTGAGTTTTGATGGAAAAAAAATTCAAAAATGTTTTACTATTTTAGGAATATTTTTTTGCTAGTGGGCAATCATGAGAAATAAAAGAAAATCGCGGAAAAGCTTATTAAACCAGAGGGAGTGGCCGCCCCAAAACTTTCCAGCATACGATCAGTAATGTGGGGTGGGTAAATACCCAGCGGGTACGTAAATATTTTTGGGGTATATAACCCGAGTATTTACCCAAAGCCTGGGTATTTTGAGAAAAAAATTATGAATGGTGATTTACTATGAAACATAAAATTTATGTATTCCCAAAAACTTGATATTTTGTAACCAAATTATAACCTTGATATTTTAAAACTTGATATTAAGTGTTAAAAGTGTATTAAGTTTCGCAATTTTTATGCACGCTGAGGGTACCACAACTAATAAGATTTTATTTAACGTTTTTGAGTTAGAAATTTTATTATAGATAACACACAAGATTTTACCACACCTCTGGTTCCATCTCGTCCATCTGGAGAATGTCAAAACAAAATTTCAATTTAGGAGGGTTGCCATAATTTCCGAAAATCGCGTTTGGCGCTCGCTACTATTTCCTTCGTAAACTGCGCTAAGGCGAAAGGAAATCATAGTGTAAACAACCGCTTGGCGGCAGTTTACTGTCGCCAATACACAATAGCAATTGAAACCGAATATGCAATTTGAACGACTTTTTTTCAACCGATTGATACAAAAATTTAACACAAATCATTTATCTAAGTAATTTTTAAAGAAGTTATTGCATTCAAAAGTTTACGAGTATACAGACCGAAAGACAATCAATCGTTCAACGGATTTGGTTCAAAATTTGATACAAACCTGCATTGCTGATGATAAAAATGTGTACCAAACAAGTTTATGAGTTAACGCTTTCACATTAACACGGGCAGACAGACAGACAGACTTCCCGTGGACGGATTTTGTCCAAAATTTGATACACAACAAATTATGTGTAAAGACCACATACCAAATTTCATCTCCATAGCACTAATAGTTTTCGACTTATCGTGTTCACAGACAGACATAATTCCAAAATTGTGTTTTTCGGACTCAAAGAGGTCTAAAACGTTGAGATTCGTCAAAATCTCGAGTTCGAATTTTTTGACGCTAATGACTTTTTTTTTCTTCGTGAAAACTCAATTTCAGAAACTGGGGGTGTTTTCGTATGTTAATATCCCTTGTCAAGATATTAAAATCTTTTGCTTTATAGGAAAAAATTCTTGTGTTTTCGATTTTACTCTATTATTAATTATTTACTTCACATTAGAAATGTTAAAAAAATCACCACTTAATAAAAAATGTTTTTGATCACTATAGACTCTTTGTTCTAAATGTAAATCAGTTTTTCACGTGACATATTTTTGGAAGAAGAGAATTTGTTTACCCTATGGATGATTATAGATTTTCAACAGGAAATTAAGTACAATATACTCAATTTTACGACGTAGGAATTGAAGTAAGACTATTGTGAGGAGAGCTTTAATATGCAACAACTGTTCCACAGTAAAGCTTTGCGTTAATTTTGAAATACCCTTTATTTAGGAACCGAGGCAAATGCGTTAATTTAATACGAACGAGTTATCGATTTTGTTTATTTGAGGAAATGTAGAATTTCCGTGCCCACGACCGATTTCCGGTGCAATACTTCGTCCAAGGGATCCTCGGCACCGAAGCTCTGCGTATCCAAAGTAAACAAAACAGAAAAGTCGCCCATAAAAACTATGATTTTTCTAAAATATTCGAATTTTCATTCACAATTTAAATAACGCCTTTGTTTCATTTTTAATTTTGGCATAATTTCCCCTCTTCAGAAGAAAAGCGATTCGAAAGGAATCTGAAATTTTATATCTCAATTTAAAAAGCTCCAAAATCGAATCGATGTTAATTTGGAAAAGATTTCATCCTTTTTCTTCGTAAGTCGATTGCAATCTAAATCTAGTATGATTCACTGGAATGTCTTATTAAAAATCTCTTCCAAAAGTGAATTTAAAAATAGCCAATAACAAAACGATTTTTATGCTCTTTTAGAAAGGCAAGAGTGTGAATCTCCCTTTTCTAGAATTTAAATGCGCCGTCTTGTGTTTCATACAAAGAACCGGAAATTGAAAATGATTCCGTTTTCTCGTCCTCTGACGAAATAAGAAAATTGTCCGCTATTATTGGATTACAGCGTCGAAGGCGATACACAAAGATTTTCATCCAGACTTTTAATTTAGTCTGTATGCTTTTCGATGCGAAAAGGAAAGTTCGTGCTGTAAATAAGAATGCAGGAATATAAATGTCGGTTGCTCTCTTATTTTGCTGGATTCTCTTTCAAATTTGGTATTTTAATTCTGACTGAATGGAATTCCTTACTTCGTATTCATCGAAGTATTTTATTATTTTTGCAATGAGAGGGCCATTTTATAGGTGTTTTATCTTTACTGAAGTTGAATTTTTCAATAGAAAACTTAATTACGTATCTGTCAAAGCGAAACACGAACGTCTCTATTTCGTGCATTTGCATAAGAACTATTTGAGCAGTAAAAATATAGTAATGAACCTGACTACCATGAGCTATATATTTTTTTTATTGTTGTTTTAGTTGATTACGAGAGAAATTTGATGTCTAAATGTGTTTAAATGTGTTTTGTACTTTACGTTGAAAATAAAAATTTTTCTTCTTTGCTCTCTTTAAAAATTTCAATTTTCTTATTCAATCATCGCAAATTCTTGTGTTTTACTGACTCTAATGCAACGAATATGAAGAAACATTTTTAACCTCTTCTGGGGATGATTTTTTAAAATGATAATTCGATGAAATTTCATATTTTATTACAGTATTTAAATTTTATACCCGCGACAATTCGTCAAGGAAGAAAGAATTGAATTTATTCGTTCGAATTTTTATTCAACAGATTTTAATTTTTTTCACTTAGAATGATTTCAACAGAAAGAAAAACTAAACTCATAATATGTGTCAGTATCCTTAGAGAGAGATTAAACAAAACAATATTCTCTCCTCTTATTATTAACACAGAGAAACAGGGGCCAGAGTCTTCCCTATGCCGACTTAGTTCTTGCCCGAAAGCATTTGTTAGACGTTTTTTTCAGTAATTAGATAAAGGTCCTATTATATACAGTGTGTCCGTAAAGTCATGGTGCAGTTATGAACCCTTGTTGTGGCGAACAGAAACGAAACGAAGGGTGGAAACTTGCGCTACATTGGACAGTATCCCAAAGAGTGTCTGTAGTGCAACGGTGTGCGCGCGCAGGTGATGACGCAACACCACGCACCGTGAGGAGCCGACTGTGACGTCAAACATCTACCTCGACATGTTGCAATTGTATGCAGTTCCACAATTTCCAGAAGGTTCGGCGCTCCTCCACACTACTGCAACATTATTTGTGAGTTTCTGGATACAACATCCCCCCAGCGGTGGATAGGCAGGGGTGCTGTCATGGCATGGCCACCACGATCCCTGGACATAATGCCATTATACTTTTACTTGTGGGGTTATGTGAAGAAACACGTGTACAGTGAACGTATCAACGACATTAATCATTTAAAACAGAGAATCACGGACGTTATTCACCAGACGTCCTTACCCGTGTGTGGGAAGAACTGGACTATCGTTTAGATGTGTGTAGGGCAACAAATGGAGCCCACATCGAACTGCGCTGAACAGGTATGCAAACCTGGCGAGTTTTCCTTTTATTTGGTGACGATGTCACCTGTCTATCTTGTTTCGTTGCTTTCCTGTGGCCGGTCAAAAGTGTACCATGACTTTACGGACACACTGTATTATATACTAATTAGACGGCTTGCTCCTTTCACATAATTTGTGATTTTTTTTACAGAGGACCCTTATGACTTGAATGTGTCATTTTTTGGAAATAATAGAGGTAATGAAGAAAGGAAGCGTTGCTCCTGAGTATAATATATTTATGAATTATGCCTCACTGCGGGAGCATTAGGAGAATGTAACGGAGGATATACACTTCATGCAGCTATCTCGAAGCAGGCTTTATTCGAGATATCCCCTCTTTACCTGATTGTAATATAATCGGTAGTGAATCATCGTTCATTCAAATTTTCTTATCTACAGAACTCAAAACATGCTTCTGATGTATTCCATAATACGAATCAATACTCTGATTTACTTTAAGCCTCGTAAGAAATGAACGACAGAATTAAAAGGCACGAATCATTTTGTGATTTTCCATAGAACGAATCAATAATTCGTCTTAAATTCTGTAGTTAGTTTGTTTGCTGTGAGGCTCAAAGGCAAGTGGGAAATTGATACGTATCATAGAATACATCAGAATCATTACTTTAATTCTGTAGATAACAAAATTTCAATGAATGATCATTAAAAGTTAATGTATCTATATTTGCTTGCATTACGCAGAAGACAGAGAGCAGGCTGTAGATCTCGGTCTGAGAACCTGAGGTTCACGGGATCGAGGCTTCGTTCCACCGAACATCTGCCGTGTATGCGGTCCTGGTGTACGTTAAATCGTTCTGGCTCAAACGTTTTCCCTTTTATAGCGTTTGATGTGGAAATTCGGGAAGGGAGGTGCAAGCTCAGTCGTCACTTTCTTCATCTGAACAGAATTCAAAATTCGGAGATTCGTCTTAGCAAAGACCTAGTTATGCTTTGTTTCGGATTGTAGAATAAATTAAAGTTTCGCGTAACTGCGTGAGGGGATATTAATTTAATTTAATTTAAATAATGGAGGCACGTCAACAGTAACCTACCTGCGTTAATTGCATGAAAAACTGTAAATATTTTTAGTACTATACAAATCGCTTGTAGAGATCAAATTCACCGAGATGGAAATTTAAAAAAATTATTCGTGTTTTCATTGTGAAATGCAATAATTTCAACTTTTCTATTTATTTCAACAGCTTAAGAGTTTGTATAAGGAATCATTGAGGATATGTCAAGAGTTCTAATAAAAGCATTTTATTATTCTATATCCGTCTCACAACAGAACTCGATTGTTAAAAAATTTATTTCACTAACCTGAACAAATCCGGTCCTTTTCTCTTGTATGGATTAACCCATTAACCCCCAAATTAATTTGAAACGTCGATTTCGATAAATTTCTATAATTATAATTCTCTAATTATTCTTAAAACACCAATATTAAATAAACTGCGAAGTAAAATTAAATTCGGAAAAAAAATTTTGGTTTTTTTTTTCATTTTTTAGAAGAAATATTGAAAAAATCATTAGAAAATAATTTAAAAAAAACTTTTTTACATAAATATTAAAGATTTTTCAAATGTAGTATAATATCAAAAGATAAACATCACTTTCTGGTTCCTTTCATTACCTCAAAAATGAATCAAAGGAGGAATAAAAACATTTCAAAATGGCGACATTTTGACTTCAATATCTGGATAAACGGTGGTATATGCCTGTTGAAGACTGTTTAGGAGTTTGTAAATACCTATTGACTTCATGGAAAAAGCAAAACAGAAACAATGGAATGCATTCGGTTCAGCCGCGGAAGCGAAATGTAAGTGTCCTCTAACTGGGCGCTAACGGAACAAGTAGGGCCCATTTTATGATATACTATTTAATTTTATTGATTTATTGTAAGAAAAATCATGCTTAATGGTATATTGAAAATGGAAAATCTTAATGAAAATAATTATGTTGAAGAACTCTGGGTACTTCGGTTCTTCAGACTGCATTGAGTGTTCGCATTTCAGAACAGGGAAACAATAGAAACGTACAATTAGTTCAAAAATCATCTGAAAAATCATTATTTCCATTTCTGCCCCTTTAAAACTACAATAAAAGAACAAGGTATAAATTAAAGCAATATGTTTTCAGACCCGTTAATGACCCCTTCGTTTGAAATACGAGCAGAAATCGATTTGTATTCAGTTACGATCGTTAGTACTGCAAGTCATTATAATATAATGAAACACCGACTCTTTACATGATGCATCTTATTATTTCTGTATCTTATGCAATAAAGATACGACGTGATTGTGCTTTATGTACTTGAACTATATTTGAATCGAAATTTCATCGTTTGTTCCAGATTTAAATATAATTGCGTTGGTTTAATACACAAAAATTTAACAATTGACGAAGATATATTACAAAATAATATATAATACTTAAAACATAATAAATTAAAAATGAAATAAGAACGCATAATGCATTTCGAAGCTGATTTTTCGATAGATTACATCTAAAAATAATTAGTAGAAAAAAATAATGCAGGTTTTGGATTTAAAAAGGCATCGTTTCACATAGCGCAACATTTATTTTGCAACATCTTGTCAACGCAACATAAATATTGCGAGTACAGAAACAAATTCTTTATAAATACACTAAGAAATTCTAGACGAATGCCCTTTAAGAATAATTCTGAAGGTGGACAGACGATCAGAAGTTCAGTTACAGTTAGGAGTCATTGGCGTAAATGCCGATTATCGTTTTAAAGGAACAACTAGGAAAATTTATTTAAGGTAGAAGACACAGTGTAACTTTTGATTAAACGCTCATTACTTACTAAAGCATGTCTTTTCTAGACGTTAATATGAATTTCTTCAGCTATTTAAAATAGCTACTTTTGGAATGAGATCACTTAGATCAATGAATATCACTATCTAATACCAAACACTCTATCATAACATTTCATAAAAATTTTAATACTTATAAATCTGACAGATGTTAGAAAAAAAATCAGTTCTATAAATAAATAAATCAATAAAAATTATTTAAAATCTAAATGGGCTTCAGATATTCTTTAGTTTTAAAATGAAAATGCAGGGAAAAAATATTCCAGGTTATTAAAATTTTAAAACGATTATTTGCTAGATGACTGGAGTGAAACAAAGATAAATATTTAATTTAAAAAAACGTTGCTTTTTAACTGTGATTTGTGAGAGAATTCATATCTATTATTTCCACGAATGAAGTTCTAATTTACAGATGCCTATACTATCTAGTTACCAAACGGAAAAATTATAAGCCAGTATTCTATCCCCCCCCCCCCTTTCGCCAGAAAAAGCTCTTCGATGATCTCTTGGTGCTTCAGTCATAACTAGAAGACATTCTGGGCTAACCGCTCTTCCAGAAATAGGATACTAATTCGATAATACGGAAATACTTACAGAAAAACTGTCGAGTACTCTGTCCTGATGGACATTTATGTCCCCAGAACTACTGAATGCTGCAAAATAACAACGCTAAAGAGGATTGTGTTCCTTGATGGAAGACTAAAGGATGAGTCGAGAGTTCCACAAATATTACCGAAAACAATTAGTTGGGAAGAGGGGCATATTTCTCGTCCGTCTTGGACCAGATGTGATTTATGATAGGCATCATCATACAGATCAAGTTAGCTAGCTTGCCTGTGATCTTGTTGATATTGCACGTTTTATGGTAAAAAATGTTCACAATAAAATGTTTCTGCCCTTAGCAATAACTGTTCTTGAGGAAGATTGCCTATAAATTAAAACCATAAAATTCGGTTGTGATTGCTTATAACCATGGTAACAAATTAAATGGTTTAGTGAAGACGAAGGTGTAGAAAAAGTTTATATTCTTTTTTTGGGGGAAGAGAGTAATTTTTTATTTTTCATGCGAGGGATATTGTATATATGGCGTTTGCAAATTACTTTCTGACGTAAATTTTATGGCACAGATTTCTGTTAAATTAATGAATTCCGCACTTTCATGGGATATGTTATCACATAAATATTTACAGTTACGATGGATGCTGGCAGTTAAAATATTGTTTGCTCAGCAACATATAAGTGAATCATTTTCGCGATTTTAGTCTCAAATTTTTTACGAAAATTTATTTAAAAATTGATATAATTTTTCTATTAATGTTTACGTAATGCGAGTAAGTTTTAAATATATTAAGTATTTTTGTTCTTAAATCTATTAAGCATCCATTTTACATTACAAACTGATGTAGTAATTTAAGACTGGAAAATTAGATTTGCCTTACACGATTCATTATGCAACATGAATCATTGTACGTAAAATAATGCTCAAGATAGAAGGATAATTCTGGAATTTAATGCTTGTTATGAATCGATTTTTGAATGATGTATTTCCTTTAAATATTTTATTGATCCTTTCCTCAATCATAACTCACAGAAACAGACAAATTCATATTGCCGAGAGATTCCTTTGCCAAATTCTGTTCATGTATTCCATATCTACCATTATTTTTTATCTTTATAAATTCTTATAATTTCACGATAAAATTCAGAATTTATTTATATTATATTGAAATTTTTTCCCATATATACCGAATGACAACGCCTGCAGTAACAGACCTCACCACTGGGTAGACTATAACTGGATAACGAGTACAATTAGGATATCGGGGTTTAGTTAACAATGGGTCTGCTATAAATTATTAATTCGGCATTATATCGGTATATCGGTAATGGTATGTGCCCTTGTGTTTGTTGGGGGTGGTAATCATCTTTCGCAAAGCAGAGGTGGAGAAAAAATAAAGCGAGCAGTGGTTGAGGGTAGTAGAAAAAGTATTTCTCAAATCCACGAGGAGGTCGGCTTATCTTAGTTCCTGAGATCAGCCAGAAAAGTGTCTATTGGTGTTTTTGTATATAGAGTTCGAGGGAAATAAAGAATTCACGATAGCCAATTCTTGTTGCTTTTCTCGAAAGATTTAAAAATAGTTCTCCTTGAAAAGAGGAGAGGAAAATCTAGATTGAAATATTCAAAATACTTGATCGGCGTTATAATGCTAATATTTCAGCCGATCTCTTAATAGAAGCAAAATATAAATTATTTTCCACATTCTGTTGAAAAAAATGAAAATAAAACCTTATCTATCTAAGACGGTTCAATGTTGTTGATTTTTTCGAAGCAGAAAGTTAGGAGAAATTTAATTTACAGAAATTTGAAATTACAGAAATGGCGGAAAGACTTGACTGGTTAAGCAGAAATCAAGGTGAAACAGATCTATTAAGCTAACAGCACTATAGTCATAAAGAAATAAAATTGTATAAAATTTATCTAAAGGTAGTTTATCTAAAATTTTGACAATGTGTAAGGGAATTCAATTACTGCAGAGCCCGGATAGTAAAGGCAGGAAACAGTACGAAGTGATA
Source organism: Araneus ventricosus (assembly GCA_013235015.1). NCBI lineage: Eukaryota > Metazoa > Arthropoda > Arachnida > Araneae > Araneidae > Araneus > Araneus ventricosus. Next base: position 2,152,205 of record BGPR01000026.1, on the reverse strand, counting down.
AGGGAATCGACCTAATCTGCCTTCGAGCTGGAAATACCATTTGGTAGTAATAAAATGAAAGGACACGACGTGACATGAAATTGAATGGAAGGATTTCTCCATACTCTCGCAAACTGTATAGATTTAAATTTGTATATATTTCAACTAGAAAGGTTATTTCTTATATAAACATCCAAATAGATATAAAATGCTTCGCGAAAATATCTCAAACAACTTGATACGATAAACTTATGTTAAGAAGTGTATAACAGTATTTGATATTTTTCAACCTATCTTAAATTTCAATCTTGAAAACTGTAGAAATGAGAAACATAATTTTGCAGTTTGGATATGAACGCTCAATTCCTTTCTTTTACAGTCCTGTTTCACTGTTTTTTAGATAAAATAAATTGCATATATCAGTGCAGGCAAAATCTTTCATTCCATTTACAAGCTCAACGTATTCTTGAAATGTTATGGCATCATTATACTTTTGAAACCAATTTATTATATTTCAGAAAAGTATTCCAAAATGTCTTTTTTAAAGTATTTTTTTATCCATGCGAATTTTTGAATAGTTTGGTGTTTCATTGGAATGTAGTCACCTTTAGCGGAAAATCATTTCTCATAACCTTTCAGATATGGTTACTTGTTTCTTTTATACTAGTGATAAATGGCTGGTTTAAAAATAATCTGAAAGGAGACATCTCTAAAACTAATCTTTCATTTACCAAATAATATATCAGACTGACTAAGGGCTATCGTTTTCTTTTTTACTTTCTAGTATACATATTCGTCAAACTATTTGAAAATTTTCGATTCAAACAGAAATTTTTAAGGACTTTTCACGTTTTTTACTATCCTCAGCACTAAAACACCATTTTAGAATTATTTTTGTCTGCGGATATGATGACTCAAAAACGGAGGGAGAATCGAATTTGGTATCTTAATAGCACAACATGCTCTACAATATCGTTAAATATCTTTGCGATATTGTTCATCATTCAGAATATCGAACATCATACAATATCTTATGTTAATAGGGTATGTGGCCTGTACAGAAAGTGGTAGAAATGTATTAGATTTTGGACAAAATCCATCAATGGAAAGTCTGTTTGTTTTATTCTCGGTGTGCACGAAATCACAATGAGCTAGATCGATGAAATTTAGCCTATGTTTTTATTTCCAGAATTTGAGGTTTGTGGATATGATTGTAATTTCGCTCTACGATTTGACTGTCTGTCGTCGTTTATTCGTGTGAATGTGGAATAATAACTCAAAAGCGCGATTAGCGAGACTCATGAAATTCAGTATGAAGTCTTTCTGTTAAAATCGAGCTAGATTTTATTCACAATAAGTTCAAAGGGAGAGCTCCAAAATGCATATTCTATATTTTTTTCTTTTTTACGAGGGCTGTTGAATAAAGAATAATCATAATTTTTAGAAAGGGGATTAAAATATCAAGAAAAATAAAATTAATATTGCATGTTTAGCAGAATATGTGAAGAATAGATGACGCAAGCTTCACGGTTATGATGTCACTGCTGTGGTCTTGGCAGCAGGCCAAGTGCGTTTTACTTCACTTTCGCCAACACCAAAAAATGGATGTGACACGCGACGAACAATGCATTGAAACTTTGCTTCCGCCTTAAAAAATCGTCAGTTGTAGCCTATGTGATACTACAGGAAGTTTATGGAGAGTCTGTCCTTCCCTATAGCACAGCTAGAAGATGGTTTAAAACGTTTAAAGAGGGAAGACAATCGATTTCAAAGGAAGGTGTACCGGGCACTCTTGTGTCTGCTCTAACGGAAGTAAAACATCAACATCGCTCCAATGATAGTGAGAGAATATCATCGAATCCCAATAAGAGACATAACAGAAAAATTGAACATTTCACTGGATTCATGATAATGCAAGGCCCCATATTGCTAATGCTGTAGTTGAGTATCTTTAAAAGCTGAACGTCACGTGTGTTCCCCATCCTTCTTATACCCTGATTTAGCACCATGCAATTTTTTCTTTTCCTGACTTTGAAGAAATACCTCCTGAGGAAACCGTTTTCAAATGTTTCGTCAGAGGCAGTTGTGAAAGCTACGGAGGTGATTTTGAAGAACCTATCAAAAATGGTTCCCAGCATGTATTTGGAGACTGGGAAAAAAGGTGTGATAAGTGCATTGCATGTAATGGGGAGTATGTTCATAAATACCATCAAAATTTGGAGGATTAGTACCGGTAATTAATTTTTTAAATTTGTGATCATTCTTTATTCAACAGCCTACGTACTAAACTTACTACGAAGTGCAAAACACCCTACATTGTTTATGTATGCAAGAATGTCGAGGGAAGAGAACTAACTCTTGTTTAAAAAAATGTATAGAATAATATAAGGTTGTTAAATATTATTTTGTAAAATTCTAGAAATCATCTGACAGGCATTGTATGGATATTAAGTGGCACAAAAGACTTTAAAAAATATATTATTTTTGGTTGAAAAATGCATACATGTATCAAAGGGAAGTGAATACGGGATCTGCAATTTATCTCCAAGGTTGTTTACACAAAATGACTTCTGATAAAACTCTACTGTTGATATATGAAGTAATGAAATAATGTTACATTAATTTGGACAGCAAACCTTATGAATAAGCCATGATCTAATTAAAGAGGAACTATCGCATTTTGATGTAAGAGGTACAGCAGAAATTAACTTTTCTGAATCAGAAATTGAAATATTTCTGGACATTTAGAAGCAGTGCGATGAAATCAATGCATATGACATATTTTGTCTTCAAAATAATGTCCGATGCATAATTTTAGGCTTAACATCTGATAAAATGTGCAGTGTCTTCGAGTTCGTTTTAACCCTTTGCGGCTCAATGTGCCAGCTGATGGCGCACCTAATTTCACTCTCTTCTCAACCATTAAATTCAACTATAAATAGAAAAAAATAGGTTTAGTATTGGGCTAATAGCACTCCTTTCAGAGTGTATATAGCAGCCTTATGAAATTTCATTTCGGAATAGGAATTATTAGAGATAAAGTTTGGGAAAATTCCTTAACTCAGAGATAAGAAATTTTTTCAGTTCTGGACGTTTACAATTTTAGCAAATTAACTCGGAAAATTTTCCTCCAATATTCTTGAAGTTTTAATTCATGATTTTTGGCAAGATTCAACAATATTTTTTGAGTGTATAAATATGGCTGCATCTAAGAGAATTCTCATATGAGGGGGTGACCCCAAAGGGAGACGACCCCCCCTCTCGGAATGAAGTAATTTTTTTAAAACAAATTGTAGATTCTATGTCTAACAATAAACTAAACCCATTCATGATGTTTTTTCATCATATTTCAAAGAATTTAATGCCTTGCACCAGAAAGGGTTAAAGAGGAAGATGGGATATTGAGTCTGAACAGTAATATTTATTCCTTAATAATTATATACCAATTCTATTGTCGAAATCATAATTGGAACATCATAATCTTTCATTATTTATACATATTGATATATCAAATAAAAGAAGTCCTATAGCTTTCGCAAAAGTTCCCAGAAAAGCCACCACTTCAACTCGTAGAAGGCTCAGATCCAGGGAAATACCAATCCTCTTGTTTGGAGCGAAGACCGTTTTAAAATCTACTCGCTTCGTATGTGATCGTGAGCGTATTCGCTCGTTTCTTGCCTCTTCCACCCCTCGGTTCGTGCGATCTAACAGTGCTTGGTGAATCTCTGCCTCAAATGGAAAGGACTCAGACATCCGCCTATTCCGGTGCTTATATAATGTCACATTGTAAGAAGACATCTTCTCAATCGAACTGGGCTCAATATGTTGCTTAAAGGAAAGCGCCAATCCGTTACCTCTGGACCTGCACTTCCCTGCCACATGTAGTGATTGAATTACACGCACAAGACAAGATTCTTGATGTTTAATGATTACTAATATTGATAATGAATATGTTTTTTTATTATTATGTATTCTACAACTTATGCTGCACAAGCATCGTGTAAAAGTACTCTTACGCATACTTTTTAATGAATTTTTCAAAAAGAAACGCGTATAATGCGAAGAAATTATATTTGAAAAGTGTTTTCATAATAATATAAATAATTTATTTCCTTTTCAGAAGTTTAATTTTTAAAGAAAGCGTTATTTAAAATTTTCCGAGAACTCAAAGTTACTAATTATATAAATTTAGCTCCCGTAATATATTCATATATTCAGACAAGAAAATTAACTTGCAAAGTGAAATACTTTTAGCGTTTTCTGCAAATCAATTATATCTTCATCCATTAAGAGAATCCTGGAAACTTTTAAAGATTATAAGATTGGTAATTAATTATCATTCAATTAATCTGCAACACTAAATGTAGCATACTTTGCAATAAAATAATATTTTAGAAATCAAATTAACAAAATATAGCACATATTTAATGGAAATCTATCTTGGATTTCCTAGTTTAAAATCTATTATCAGAAAATCTAGGATGTCTCCTTCTCTCTCTCTCTCCATAAGGTAACCAACAACTTTCTAAAACGTATTAAGAATGATACGAATTTCCTAATTTACAATATGTTTCAGAATCTGCAATGACAGGAGAAATAGCATTAAACATAGTTGTTGGAATGACACTATTCCAACTAGCACTTTTGAAACGAATTCATTTCTCCTTAAATTAATAAAACGATTTTCAAAGCTAGGTGAACATACTTTTAAAGAAATTATTGATAATTTTTTTGATAAGAAAATGAAACATTCTTTCTTCAAAGGAAAACGTGATTTTAAAAATAAATTTATCCAGATTTTTTTGTGTGTTAGAAATTTCTCAACTAATTTTGAAGATGATGATATTCTAATGATATTCCTTACCATGAGAGTTCGATAAAGAATGCAAATATTTATTCTGACTTATAAAGTATCTCAAACTTATAAAATATCTCAAAATTATCACTGTAATTCTGAGATATCTAACTTAAATATTTTACCTACAAGTCTAACCTTGATCATAGCACAAATGTAATTCAAATTACTGTTATGGAGTCAACACTAGCCGTTGGAACTCGACAGTGACAGAGATGTGGAGAGGGAAAATTGATCATAATACCATGAACAGTCCGAATCTGACCGGAAAAACTGCATTCTGACCTTATGCATGTGAAGAATTCGTTATCTCTTATTTTAGTTTTTCGCCAGTCCTAGTCTACTTCCAATTCATTTGTTCCTTATCAATTCTCAGGGTAAAGCTTGTTTTACACAGTGTCACATTGCAGGCGTTTCTCCTTAATTAAATTTCCCCCAGTGAACAAGAATGTGGTGCTTCATATAGGTTGAGCTGCTTCGGGACTACTGCGATTTAATCTCTTTAAAACTAAACTAAATTATTTCATCGAAATTCAATAGTCCAATTCCTCATAAAAACAATGTCAAAAATTAATTCATAACTAAAATTTATCTCTTAACAACAACTTGCTGCGTTATGGAGGCTGATCTACTTGGGAGAAATTTTGAAAATCTGCCACGGTTTATCGGAAAAACGAATATTTCTTCTTTAATTACTATAACCAACAAAATGTCAGTCTTAATAACACGCTAATGATTATACCAACTTTTCCCATTTACTGTTCATTTTTGAACTAGAAATGGCTCGAACAATGGCATTGAAAATAATTATCGAGTTACTTCTTTAAAAAGTCCTGGAAACTTTTATTCCTTGAATGACACGAATTCCAAATATTTATCGCGCTTGCATAAGCTCTGTGAGTTTAGAAATTGCTTCATAGCTCGAAAATTTATGAAGGCACGTCCAAGAAATGGGGGAAGCAAGTGAATAAATCATGGCTTCCTCACATTATTAAAGTAGAACGAAGAGGGAAAACATTCTGTCAATTTTGAAGAAAAATGATACAACTGGGAGGAAGATATACACCGAGGTTTCTTCATTCTAACCATGAATTTATCATCGCACTTTTGACTTCTCGGGACTCTTTTAGAATGAATAGTCCACAATGGAAGTCATTTTCTTATGTATCTTAAGTGGCATAATTTTTCAACAACGACTAAGTATCATTGAAAAACCGTTTAAAAAGTAAAGACAGCTTTATTTTGAATTGTAATTAATGATAATTAATAAAAGATCTATCAATTGTTGTTTATTTTACAGTAACGGGAAATGGAAAATCATTACCCTGATTTTGTCAAATATTATAAACGAGACCGATTAATCATTTGAAGTATGATGCAATTGCGATAACGACGATTCAATCGTGCGTTTCTACTACAGAAAGTTCAAAAATCTATCCTTTTCGGCTACATTTTTTGTCCAATGGAAATTTATAATGTCGTATTCATAAAAGTTGTGCGTTTCAATTTGCCACTACTGTAGTTATTTTATCAAATCTGTCTGACAGAATAATTATAGTGGCATCGGAACAGAGGAAATTCATAGATTTTAGTCTTGGAACGTTGTCTAGAGCTTGGAATTTTGCAATAAACTCATTTAAGTGACTAATTTTAGAAAATTTATCATTGAATAAAAAAATGATATTCATTTCTACTAAAGGAATAGATCAGGGGACTTGGCACCCTAAGAATTCAGGGAAATCAATGAAAATATCGATTTTCATATTTTGAATGGAAAATGATCATCGAACCTTTGACTTAATAATCTGAAAGTTTCAAAACAATCAGACAAATATTTAGTGAGATATGAAGTTATTTTGTCTAACATTTCATCACGTAAAAAACATTTTTATCCTTAATAACATGCTAAGTGAATAATAAAAATAATTTTTCTTAATATTTCTAGACAATGTTTTGGGCAGACATTATTTTTCATCACAATTTTCTCAGAGAGCAAAATTTACCGAATGCCATACACCGATGTATACCAATTTTTTTGCATAAAAATTTCTCTTTCATATATTTTGCCAAAGGCGATTTGAAACATTTATTCCCATCAAACTGCCAACATAAATAATATTTAACGGTAATTATTATGGAAATCCTCTTGCTATCTTCGGAGAAATTACCGTTAGAAACCCTACCGTCTGTAATAATATGCTTTGAATCTTAAAGACTCCAACCGAAAGTTCTTATTCCTTTAGGGTTTGAGAACTCGCCAGGATTCTATCCTGATTTAATTTAGTAAGCATTTCTACAAGAAAAAATTTGTTAGTTTCTTCTTAAGGGAACATGCAATTTTAGGATAATGCTGGCACTTGAAGCGTTTTTGTTCTGTTTCTTTTCTGCTAAGTGCAATCGTCGTTTAGGGATTCGTGTTCGAAACAATTTAATGCCATTATGTCTAAAATACAGATCCGAAAAGTTTTTGTTTAAAAGTATTTTCTGATGTTCGGTGGTACTGAACAAAAACATAATGGTTTTGAAAAGGGTAGTAGTTAACGATAAAAAGGCGCTCAAAATATAAAGCAATAGTTTACATAAATGTCAAATACCAAATTTGATTACATACGTTTCTCTATTAACGCGAAAACTGCAATTTTTAAAAAAGTTATATACTTATACAAAACTCTTTTCAGTTATTTTTGTAGACATATATAAAGGAAAATTTTTTGCTTCTCTGTGTAAGTTTATAGTTTTTTTTTTTTGGCTTCTGCACTTAAGACTTTTGGTGCGATTGTCGTTAGTATATATCCGATTTAATAATCCGTTAATATGTATCTAGCAGATATTCCTTAATAGAACGCAGTGAAAGTATCAACCTGAAACTAAAATTTAAGCTATTACATAGATGTCGCTCAGAGTTTTACTTATTTAGAATAATACATTTCTATTTTATATAATAAAATTCTAATGAATACGTTTATAATTTCTCTTTCACACATATAAGTTTGAATCAAACCATTTTCCTAATTTGAACCATGAACCTAGAATAGCAAATTTGGTCAGAAATTTCGCGTTAATATATTGATAATATGTACTTTTCCCTTGTCAAGGTTTTAAAATTAATGTGTTTTTCTTTTCATACTCAGACTTAGTTTCTGTTGAATATTAATTTTCAAAAACTACGTTATCGTTTTCCTCAGTGATCCCAAGTTCGCGATCGATCTTTGTAGACTTTTTTCTTCATGAAGCTCATCTCAAACTACTTTTCAGCAACTTAAAAAAGCGCCTCACTATAATTTACCTTTATCGTATATTTATGCAACTCAAAAGGCCATTTCTTCAGAAATAGTACATTTTAAAATTAAGCATATTTTTAGTGAAATGAGCTAGTCTAATTTTATTCATCCGAAGAACTTTCGCCAAAGCACGAAAGTGAAACAACGCAAGAATGTTTATGTTACAAAGATGAAATCAATGCGCTTCAAATAGTTTCTTGAAAGGACAGACAAGCAACCGAACAATCAGTTATTAAACTGGATTCAGATTTAATAAGTTATGTTATCATTTAAAGCATCATCAGATTTGTAACAAATGAATGCTATCCATAGCTCTCTCGTTACTGCATTTCAATCGTGGCACTTTCTTAGATGTTTTAACGCGTGCTTTCTGGAAATTCGAGTGTTCTCTCTCATAATCCATCACTAGCGAGTTACGTGACGGAATTATATACAGCCATGATCACATTTTTGCTTTAGCAAAACAAAAACAGTCATTCGTGTCTTTCTTATCGGATTTCTCGATGTGCTATAAGTAAGGTTCCTTTGATGCTTCAGGTGTCTCACTCCTGAAATTCTAAAATTATTTATTTCTTGTATAAACCGAAAAATCGTTAAATGTTTATTTTATTTATTACGTGTTTGCACGTACACAATATTTGAGCATCAGTCTTTTGCTAAAGACTGGAACATCCATTTCTCTAAGGGTCGGATTCGGGGCTGGAGTGTCCCAGGTTCGAAAACCGATTCCATAGAAGAACCGTCGTGCATGCGGATCTGGTGCACGTCAAACCCTTTCGGGCCAAATGCCTTCCGGCTGGTTTGGTGCGGAATCTTGGAGAGGAGGGTGGCGGCTCAGGTGTCGTCCTCGTCAATTGACCGCAGTTCAAAACCACGAGATCCGTCCCCAAACAGCCCTCGTGTTACTGCAAAACGGGAGTAAACTAAATTAAACCGTTTCCCAAAACTCGAAGACCTTAAATCAGCATTTATAATCTATTAAACAGACAATGCAAAGCATAAAATAAAATAATTATAAATGCGTTTTATTTACTACAAAATGCTTGATGATCACATTATAAATTCATACTAATTTAATGCTTTAAAGAAATCAAGCCTGCCCATATTTGCTAACTTGTGTTCATCAACAGATTTTAGTCTCATTTGTCAATGAAAGAATATTTTGCCCAATGATGCAAAAAATTATCGAAAGGCCTTGAAAATGCCTACTAATTTTTCAACTAATTCTGTTCCGTTCAAAAAGCATTTAAAAAAAAGAAATTTCCAACATCAGCACCGTTTGTATAAAAAGATTTTCTGCAATTTTTCATATTTTTGGTGAGTACTTTTATACGTATAAGAAATCCTTTTTTTGAAACTGTTTAGCCTTTATTTGAATCTTTTGGAGCAACTTTAGAAACGGCTGAAACATAATTATATTTTCGCCGATTTCGTGACTAGAACCTTCAAATGTTAATTTTTTAAAAAATTATGTTATTTTTTTTATTCTTGGACTTTTATTCGAAAATCTTTAATTAATTCGACACACAAATAATTGAAAAAATATTAAAACATGTAATTAAGGTAAGTAAATGAAGATAAATTGTGCAATACTTTTAATCAACAAGAAAATTCTATCATTGCATTCGCCAATGGATATCTTATTTAACATAGAGGCATTTTTGGAGCCATAGTTTACAAATCTCTTTTTTCTAAAACTTTTTTTATGATCATTTGATTTATTCGAAGCCAGAGATTCTAGTTCATTAAGCCTTTTAACTGCATCAAGATAATTCCTTTGAAAACAAGCGCGCGTACCCGGATTATTTTAATGACTAAGAAATTAATTCACGATTCTATTTATTTTTGTTATTTTGCACAATCATCATATTGGGGCAACATGTTTTTCATTTTCAACAGAAATAAGTTTTAATCTAATAAGAGTTAAAATATTATTAATGATATTTTACAGATACAGCTATCAAAGCTTTGTTGCTGATTGCGGAATAAAACAGAGCTTAATTAGATAGTGCAAGATGTTATCATTATTTTTAATTAGTATATGAATTATTGCTTTCGTATTTTGATGTTATTTTTCCAGTTTAATTAATATCAGATGAAATTAATTAAAAAGGTAACTAACTAATATCTTCAAAATGAGAAAGAGAGAAGTGATAGTCAGCAGAGCAGTAAATAAATTTATTAATGCTGTTACAAAAGTCTTTCTGTGAGTGTAGGGTGTAAACAGTCCAACACGCAGGATAATGGAGAATGAAGGTTTATTCACAAATATGCAGGAAAACACGTAGCACAGGTACAGGAAACAATAGTTCTTGTACCTGGAGCAATGTTAGCAATGTAAACAGGCATCAATTCACAGGTTATTACAGCACTTTGATATTTAGCAACACAAACAGTCAGCAAATAACTAATAACGACAATAACAGCACTTTCAATAGCGCTCAGCTCACCAGCTTCCTAGCTCGCACTGCAGACGAAACTCTAAAGTCGTTCCCAATGGATCAACACTACTTCCTCTGATCCAAGCGCGGTCATTATATACTCTCTCCTATAGGCCGTGACGTCACATGGAGTTTTCTCGTATATTTAAGCGTATTTCCTTTCCTAATAGAAATATCGAGAAAAGGGTTGCATTTTCTGGAATCATCCATATGTCGCCAAGGTCAGGGGTCCCGGAACAGCCGCTGCCGCCACTCCATGCTTAACCTTGTAAAACTCTCTTCCCAACCATAGGACTAACATTGCTGGGAAGCGACTTCGTAACAATACTTTACTAACACTTCCGAATTGGGATTCTACTTCAGCTAAAATAAACATGCTATTAGTTTTCGTAAATAAGCATATTGTTCCTTTATAATAAAACTAAAAGCTGTTTTCATTTATATTTTATTTGCATTATCTACTTCATTTGTATCTTTTTGCTATTAAACTAAATATATTATTTGGTTTCTTGAAGATGTATTCGCGTTTTCTTACATGACTAAAAAGTAAGGATGGCGGTTATTACAAAAACAACCGGTTTTCGGTAATTCCGGTTTAACTTGGCGGTTATAACCGCACGAAATAACCAGTTTTTGAAATAACTGGTTTTCGGTATATTTATAGAAAAAACATTTTTTCGTACAGTTTTAAAGAAAATCAACCCATTGGGCAATAAATATCGCCCAATCTATTCATGAAAACTCTTTCAGTAATGAGGCGAGGATCTGAGAAGGAATCATGGAACAGTAGAGGGTTCTGTAATATTTTTACACTCCTGTCTTTAAGGATCTCAAAGACTTTGGCAGCAATGTTTAGGGTTGAGGATGTTTTTAAGACACTTTCGATGATGTTACTAAACGGGATAACGAAGCTGCGTGCAATATACTCGCCTTCCAAAATTTCCTTAGCGGCCTCATCAAAAGCATTAAAATATCCGATACCTATTTCTGACACCAATTAAATTACTACACCAGAAATGATCCTTGGTGCATTTTTAATGATGGAGTAGGCTGACACTTGAGCAATTAAGGGTGATAGTTTTACGCAAATAACCTTTGGTAGGTTACAGCCTCGAGGGGTTATAGGGCAATTAACTCAAATAAACTCCAACATGTGGGAGGTGTGTATTGTTGGTACTGATTGAAACAAAATTATTTCATTTCAACGACCACCACGAAAATGTAACCGTGCGCATGACCAATGCACCACCCTTGCTAGTATATTATTTAACCAAATTGAATAAATTTGTTTTAATTTTAGAACTATTAATTCAGATTTTGGCCGGTTATTGGATTTCTAAAAAAACCTGGTTATAACCGGTACAAAAAAATAACCAAAAGAAAACTGGTTACTCGAAACAAAAAACCGGTTTTGGGTTTTAACGGGTGAGTTTTTCCTATCTCTACTAAAAAGCTTTATTCATTTGCAACGATGCTAATCTTGCGCTTCTAAATATTTAATCCATTCAGGATTCCATCATATTCTAGAATCTATGTTTGCAATCTTTGTGTTATTTATGAATACATAATAAATTTTGAAAGAAAATGATTTGTTATACTAACGCTTGTTTTGAAATTCTTGAAATTATATCATAAACCGTGATGAGATGTCGATATCTGAGCAGGTATCACATTCTTTCACTTTTAAAACAACGAAATCAGATTTAGGGTGAAAAAGTTCTAATACAGGCGATTTTCTTTGGCGTCCCTATTGGCTCAGAAATATCGTCAAACTTCTGTAGTAGATGTTACATTCAACTTGTTTGGTTGCCGTAATGGCATCAGGCACGGAGGCATGGGGCGGCGTTCTGTAGTACATGTCAAACACCCCCATAGTCCGTAGTACACCTAGAAATATTTTAATTCTGCAGATTGGACAACTTGGGTATTCATTTCTCAGATTGCGCGATTTTATTTCAGACAATCTAGAATTGCGATCTAAATCTTTTATTCCGTCCCGAAAGTATTTTCTTTATTTCGAGTAATATAATTTTTTATTATTAGGAAAAATAAAAATTTTAAACTTGACGTCATCATTTTTTCAGAAGTCGGCAAATTCGCCATTTTCAAGATTCTTCACTATTATGGCAATCTTCCTGCACTTATTCTTTCACAGATGTTCTCCGCCAAGCACATCATAATTAGCGCTGAATGTTTTGTGTATGCCTACGTACAATATTCCACTATATTTGAAGGTAATATTGGCCATTTTCCGTGAATTAAAAGAGATTGGTCTCATGTTGCAATCCTTCGCTTGAATTGCAGATTTTGTAGCCACAGAGGGAACCATTGTTTTGCTATGCTTTCTCAGTAATTAGGAGACTAAACAAAATTTTGCGCATCTGATTGGGCGACCTTCGGTCTTATGCTCATATAAGATGCGAAAAAATTAAAAAATATTGGTTATCGGTTGCGAAAAATTGAGTATTTCTTCCTTCTTTGAAATTTAAAAAAAATGAGATAGGTGGTGTTGCTTGTTATCTTTTAGTTTTTTACTCTATTATTTCCAAAGTCGTTCAAAATGAATAAATAAATAAATAGAAATAAACAAGCGGTAAATAAAAGAAAAATGACAAGACATACAGTTCCTTGACAATATCTCATCAAGACGATAAATCTCATTAAAAAAGTTTCAAGAAAACTTCAATATTATGTAAATTCAGTCATCTAATATTGAAATAAATGTTGAATTCTTTTCAAACTTTTACCATTTCGTGTTAATTCATGTGGCGAAGAAACAAGATTTATTGAGAACGTCGAAGGGAATCAGTGACAAATTTTCTTCGAGGCGAATTTCGTGAAACAAATAAATTGCCAGTCGACTTAAAATCTTTTGTATTTGAGAAGTAAAGGAAAAAAGACATGCGAAATCTGAGAATTTGCTTCCTTGGGGAAAAGGACTAAGTGGAATGGATGTTAAATCAAGACCTTAGATTGGTAGTTTTTTCCCTCAAAAACAAATCATTGCCTAAAGTGTTTCAAGATAATATTTTGAGAAATATTTCTGGAAAAGTAAGTTCAAAAATGGAAATTATTTTAAATAAACATCTAAACAATGTTTTGATCATTTTGAGCTGAATATTAACTAAAATTTTCTTACTCAATTCAGCGCAATGGATTTGTTTTTTTTTTAGACAAACGTTGGTTTATTCGCCGAAGGGAGTTAGAAATTATTTGAAGCTCGACGGAAAAAAAAGAATTTAGAATTTATTTTAGTGCTATGATACGAAATTATATTTCCAGAAACTTAGAATTAGCCAAAGGATTTTTTTTAATATTAACAATGTGCCCATGCTTTATGTACACTGGTGTCCAAAAGTTTAGCACAACTCTTAAGATGCGAAAAAATTGGAGTTAATATGGATACTACGGTTCGCAATCAGTTTCGGAGAATCGTGTAACATACTATCGTCGGAACTCACATTTTACCTGAGGATTCGGTCACGAGGGCATTTAGGTCGGCGACTAGAAAATGATGAAGACGAAAAAGAATTTTGACTCATCCGGTTTCACAGAAAACTGATAATGAGTTGAAACTTTCATGAATAGTTATGTTTGATGTGCACAATACTTTCATGCATTTTCGTAAAAATAGCACGAATATTCGGTAAGATATAAAGGTTTCCTTAAAAAATTCCAAATTTTTCCTTATAACAAGCAGAGTTTTCAACCAAATTGTACAAAATTTACAGAATACTTGACAATGTGTGTAACTAAAGCACTTTATTAAAATTGCAGTTAAATACTTTGACTATTACAAGAAATATGAGAATTTTTAGCAATTTTTTACTGCACATGTGCGAAACGTAGCGTAATTTTTATTTCGTAACTTAAGAGATGGATATATAGGACAACATATATAAAACTCCAGGTCGCTACCGTTAAAATTCAGAAAGTTATCGGCATTGCAAGACTTGAATTTCTTTTGTTCTGTAAGAGAAACAAAATGATGAAGGTTCTTCCAAAAACTGATATTTTTTAAATTTACATCTTCTAACAGTAATATTGAATTGTATGAAATTTGATTATTCTAAATATTCATGTATACTTGTATATAAATACGTAATCTAAATTACAGTTCGACGATTGCTATTCGAAGATTCAAGTTTAAAAAATATTAGTTCAATCAAGTTCAAAAATATAACTCTGTTTCGCCTGATCAGTCGTTACTAAAAGCCTATGCTACAGCGCTACTCAAGAATTTAGTTCGTAAAGCTTAGATTATAACAATAGCTATTACATCATTATATGATTATTATTTCTTTTTTTCACTATTCTTATTTTCCTACTTAACCAAATTTAAACTTTTTTGAAACTGAGCAGGATTTTCATCAATAGTGGCTTGAATAAGCAATTTTTTTATTTAAATATAGTGGATTTAAATATAATTTTTTCATTTTTGAAACTGTTTGTATGGCGTTACATACAGACTATTGGTTGGCGTGATTTCATAGATAAATATCTTGTTTTGACTGGATTGCTGCAAATATAACATCGGAAAATTCAAAGAGTGAGAAAGAGAGACGTATAGCTGAGATATTGCGACTTCTCTTACAGATACAGGATACTTCCGAATTTAGTGGACGAGCCTAAAGGAATGGTACAGCTTCCTAAAAAAATTGTATAGATGTGGTGGACGTAAGTAATTTGTTGAAACACAAACACAAGATACAGATACGAAAGAATGTTTATTTACAGTATAATCTGCGGAAACTTCTTTACAACAACTTTGGCAATAGTTGTTTAAAATTGCGTCCTCCACCAGTAATACAAGTTTGGCAATGTCAATGGAGTGGCTAGCGCACAGTTTCAAAGATGGTAGGTATTTCTTGCATACCTGCAACCCAACGGATATTCCATTGACGAGGTGTTTAACGACTTGAATTGTATTCTCTCACGCGAGGACCTATTCAGGTGTCCCCAGAGAAAAAAAATCGAGGATGGATAACACGGGCGATCTAGGTAGCCACCGGATTGGTCCACCTCGGCCATCCATCGTGCTCCAAAAATGGAATCCAGGTAATTCAACCCATCAGTGCTGAAATATCCTTTCATGTCTATTTATTGTATTAGCGCTTTAACGTGTCACTTGAGACCATATTCCTGTACAAAAAGAAAAACAAATGTTTGTTGCAGAATGCTCCATCAGCCTTTAAAGTTCGTCCTATGAATCTGGAAACATCATGTATATTAATACCCTTAAAATTGTTACATTAATTGACTTTCTTTTCATTTTGTATTTCTGGTGTTACGGACTGATCGAAGTTTTTAGCAAATATTGTTATACTTCCCTGATTGTACTATTTCTTTTTCTCTTTCAGGAGTTCGTGGATTCTCCTCAAAAAATCTTTTTCACTTTTTCTAAAGTGTTCTACATAACTACTTATATCTAGAAGCTTGGTCGAAGCTAAATTCTCGATATTTCGATCAATTCAAAATATGAAATGTATCCGAAGTGACTTTCTAATTAAATTGAAATTCTAAATTAAAGATTAAAAGGGCAAAGAGAATTGAAAATCATGTGCTTTAATTTAAAAGACAAGTGCAAATAAATCGCTACGAACTTCTGGAAAAGAAGAAAATCTTATTTTTAGAAAAAAGGAAAATATCTGTGAATAACACATTTTTAAGTCTTATGCGACTAAAATTTCATTCACTTAGAACATTTTTCGAATTTCATCATCCAATAAGTGGTTAAGTGACTGAAATAATAAGCTTATAAAGTCGAAATAAAAATAATTTATTAGGCAAAATGTCTGAAAATGATTGCAATCTTATAAAGTATGCGTAATGACGAAAATTAAATTGTGGAAATGGCAATTTTACAATTAAAAGTGAATGTTTCGAAAACAACATTTTCTGCTGCTTTTAGATTTTTTTCGATAATGTAAGCTCTAAGAATCCTTTCTGCCAAATTAAATTGGAAAAGTCTGTGTAGCTCAAACTAAACAAAACTATGCGACGCGAAGTTCCACCATTTTATGTTTTGAAAAATAATCTGTCGCCAAATATTCTCAGAGTTCTTAAAAAGATTTTGGGAATTTCAGTGGTTCATGCATTATGAAGTAAGTAGCCTATATTTCTTAAAATTTTCCGATACTTTATTTCTCGTCACAGATGACGAGCGTTTTAGACGTATGACGTATTTCGTATACTTGACCTGAACGATTCATTGTGAAACATAGCATAATTGAAAAAATTGCTGTCAATTCAACCTAAGAAAGGTGGCAAAGAAGTGCAAAATCAAATTAAAAGATTATTTAATGAAATTTTACATCTTGGATTGAATGGAATTTTCAGATGAATTATGGATAGTATTCATGGAAGAATTATGAAAAGCGGATAAGTTTTAAAAAAACGTCAAGTGCTTGAAATTCATGTGACAGTTGGAATAAACATGCCGCGATTTAAGCGTTTTGTAAGCCTTTTTCTGTTTGTATGTGGGGAGGGTGCGGTGGCCTAGTGGCAAGGTCTGGGCTTCGGAGCCGGAGAGCTCCAGGCTCGATACGCGATTCCACTAAATATCTGCCGTACATGCGGGCCTGTTGCGCGCGACGTAGCGGGTGGAACGTCCTTCCGCTGGTGTGGTGCGGGAGTTTGGAGAAAAACTCAGTTGCAGTCATTTGATTCTGATTCAGAATTACGAGGTCCGTCCCAAAGTAGCCCACGTGTTGTTTCAAAATGAGAGATGTTAATATAACTAAACCAAACCTTTTCATGTGGAAGCAATTTACAACGTTATATTTCGGCTGAGTATTTTTCTCATGACTACATGTAGGACGATAAAAATAAATTCAATATAATCATTTAATAAAATATAACGAATTGATTTAAGCAAAATGAATTTTCTTGTTTGATTTTCCTTACTAGTATTCATATTAGAAAAAAAACAGTGTGACTTCTCGTCTAATATCTAACACACATTATTTAACATTGAATATCTAAAGAGACAAAAAGGTAAGAATATCTAAAAAGACAAAGAATGATAGAGGCAATTTAATTGGTGTGCGCAAGTGCAGCATCATCCAGGAAAAAATTGCTAAGTATAAAATAAATACAAATATTAAAAAAGGGGGTCGTTGTCTACTATTATTTTTTACCCTTCCACTTTTTTATTCCCCTTTTTTAATATTTGCATTTATTTTACACATTATTTAGGCCATTTCAAATCTCTAAAACAAATTACTGAAGTTCTTAAACTAGCTATTTTAAAAATAAGACAACTCCAATAAAGAATCTTCTCATCCTAAACTGAAATATAAATCATAACTGTTTATAGACATAAAATTAAACAAAGCTGGCAAAAATAAAATATTTATCATTATAAATTGTTTTTATAAAATATGAAAGAACTCGCATCATTTTTTAGATTTAAAAAGACAGACTGTTCTATAGGAAATATTGTAATGAATTCAATTTCAGTCCAATATTTTATCAAATGCCTTGAAAGTGATAAAAATGCAAGTTTAATTTAAAATGCGATACCTATTAACATTGATTTCGAGCTTTTTAACAATGATATGCGAGAGAATTCACATCTATTACCTCCACAAATGAAGTTCTAATTCACAGAAACTACACTATCAAGTTACCAAACGGAAAAATTGTTGCCCAAAATTTCTATCCTTTCTCACCAGAAATAGCTTTTCGATTATCTCTTCGGTGCTTCAGTTGGGGCTGGAAGAAAATCTGGGCTGATCGCTCTTCCAGAAATACGATACTAATTCGATAATAAGGAAATACTTACGGAAAAACTGTCGAGCACTCTGGCCTGATGGAGATTTATGTCCCCAGAACTACTGAATGCGGCAAAAAAAGGATCACGAAAGAGGATTGTTTTCCTTGATGGAAGACTCAAGGATGACTCGAGAGTTCCACAAATATTGCCGAAAAACAATTAGTTTTGTAAGAAGAGCATATTTCCTGTCCATTTTGGATTTATGATAGTTATCATATAGACCAAGCTTACTGGTGATCTTGCTGACATTGCAAGTCTTATGGTAAAAAAATGTTCACTATAAAAAGATTCTGTCGTTTCTTCAAGAAAGAACTATTTTCGGAAAAAATATAAGTGAAGACCATAAAATCGGGTTGTGTTTACTTATAACCATGGCAACGAACTGATTCGTTAATAAAGGAGAAGATGGAGAAAATGTAAATAACTTTTTGAGAGGATGTATTTCGTACTGGAGATGTTAGATAATTTTCTTTCGCAAAAAAAAACAACCCATTTTTTTATTTTCGTGGCAGAGATACCTACAAAATAAGTAAATTCCTTGCGTTCATTGAGAAAACTGAAACAAACATACTTTTATTTTTTGCAAGCGCTAGAAGTTCTTTAACGATGGTAAAATGACTTTTATGAATGATACAGCAATGTATATTTCACAAAAAGTATTTAAAAAACGACATCATCTTTTATTGACCTTACAGAAATTGTTTCTGACATTTTACGTATGGTTGGAATTGTCAGATATCAAGTGTACAGATTATGTAAATACTATTTCAGGATCCATTATTATTTAGTGCAGGGATGGGGAACCTTTTTGCACTGAAAGGCCACATTGAATTTCTGCAGTTGGGCAAAAGGTCGCAAGAGCAAATTCTTAAGGGTTATTGTTCGGTAATTATTATTATATACTAGGCATTTATATATTTCAATGCAAAATATAAATAACTGGTAATGCCGCATAAGAAACGAAAGAAGGCCACATACGGCCCTAAGGCTGCAGGTTCCCCATCCCTGATATAGTTTAATATAACTACTTTAGAATGTGACTTTCCTTTCATTCGATATATCTTGATGCCTAAAGATTCGCTGTGTCCCGGTGGTATAATCACAGCAGAGGAACCGGAAGCTTAAGGTTCTCGTCTGAATTCCGCCAAATCTGTGATATGAGCTAGCATGGTGCTCATCTCACATCGGGGTCATACGTCTTACCGATGGTTTGAATTGGAAGTTTAAAGAAGGAAATGCCCGGTCAGATGCCATCTTTGTCGTCTAATTATTGAGCAAGATTACTAGATCCGTCAGAAACTACGTCTCGTGTAGTATCATAACAGGATGTAAATCTAACTTAATGAAATCTGTAATGGATATATTTTCAATTGGTGCTATAGACAAAGGAATATGAGAGATAATTAGAAAATAAGAAGTTCATTTTAGATGTGTAAGTAATTTTCCACGATTTAACTTTACGATGGGTTTAACTGAAATGTCATGATTTCATTTAGATCCTTAATCGAATTTTTATATGAATATTTTTGCTTATATTATAAAAGAACTTAATAAAAACAACGATTTTTCTTTTTATCTCGGCAAGAAAAATTATGTAGTTTAACAAACCGAAATGAATGCGTCAGAAGCATATGCAAAAGCATATTCATCTTTTTACTGCTAAAACATATTTTCGCTTTTTTGCGGTTGGGATACTTTTTCTGGCTCTCCTTTTCATTTTTTAATTTAAAAAATTATCTTCATTAAAAACCTTTCTCTTTCCTAATTTCTTAGTGATCTAAGAATTGGTAAGGGCGCTTCAACACAAGATTATTATATAAGATTATTATATTTAATAATTCGATCTAGTCATAAATCAGTGAGTCCATTTGGAAACTTAATGGTCAGCGTAACAGTGATTTCAAGGAATTAATTTAATATTGTGAATTTATGTAGAAATATAATGATTGGGTAACAGACTGGTATTTGGTGATTCACTGTATGTTTGAATCACCTTATATAATGCAATTCACAGGTTTCGAGATTAGCTTTAAGGAATTCATTGTTTAACATGAATCCAATTTTGGATATTACGTAGGAAGAGGCACAGTAAAATAATGTTTTTGAAAAAATCATAAAATTTTTAGTTTTGGAAAGAAAAAAATATTGACGCATGCAGATTGGGGATTACATAGCATTTAATGATATTCATGAATGGAAAATCACATCTTGCAAATAATGTCCGTTTTCTTTTATGCATTAACTTCCAGCAGAATGTCTTCGAGTAGAGCACAGTGGATTTCGTGAGATCGCGTCTGTAACCCTTTCTGTATTTTCTGGAGTACGTTCCTTACGTGGGTCACCGGGTGGTTTTGTTTTTCTTTATGGAGCTCTGGAACGAAGATTAATCCAAAGAAAGATTGTTTTAGGGGAAGGAACAGAGTCTTATAGATTTTGAATCTGCAACGAAACTCATGCTGAAACGCGTAATTGATTCACCACTCCTCATAAAACAATCATAAGCAAAAACATGTTGTTCTACCATTCACGAATGAATGATGCCGCATGAAATGCTAATGCTACGTGCAATGGAGCGGAATGTCTCCACTCGCACACCCGTCCCCCCCCCCCCCAAGTTTGAGCTCAAGTTGTTGCGAAAACATCCGGTTTATCTGCCTGACCCTGAATTTACTATTTACTGCTTAGCACGTTTATCAACCAGAAGTCATAGAAAAATACCATACGAATTAATTTTCCCATGAAACTGAACAAGGAGATTGAGATAGGTACCTTTCGAAACATAGTTGATGCCTATCCAAATTGAAGAGCTTCGTTACATTTTTAAATTCTAATCTCATTTATAGATTTTGACATTCAGAGCGTTTTCTAGTCGTATCAAACAGTTCTTTGAAAATGCCTAAGAGCTCTGCCAGTTTTTCACTCGGACTCATCGTAAATTAAAATAAAAATCTTAGACATTTCATGAAATAACGACGCAAGAAAATGGATCACATTTTACCTAGAATAGTTAAATGCAAGTAAACTGTTACTTGTTTTATTAATTAAATTGTTAATTAGAATACAATTTAGCATTTATTTAGCGTTTGAAAGACGAAACGAAGTAATAGTAAATAAAATGTAGAGCAAAGAATTCTTCGGGAACAAAAAGAAGTGGTGATACATAGAAAAGTCGTCAACATAAAAGAAATAAACAATTGCTCTTTTACTCACTAACAATATTTAACTGTAAAGTTTACATTTCTTTTCATAGTTAAAGAGAATTTAAACAGGAATAAAAAGGATATATAAGAAGACAATCCTGAAATGTTATTTAGCTCAGTAATCTGTAATTAGTTTGATTTTGAAAAAAGGGCTCAACTCTACTTTCATTTTAAAAAACCGTCTCAATTTGATTCAGTTTTATTTAGCGCAAATATGAATGCATCCACATGATTTAAAACCAAGTCATTTAAAAAGATTTTGAAACTGATATGAAAATGAATTAAAAACTAATGAATACAAAAATTTCCGTTTAATGAATTTAATAAAAACAGTTTTTAAAAACGAACTTTTATTTGAGTCCCAAAGATATTTTCTTCTATTTTTTTCTACTCTTAAGTAATTCATCCATATATCTCTATTGTAAATATTATGGAACCTTGGAATTGATTGCTTCTGAAATTCCGTACTAGGTGGAGCCCTCGAATAGAATCAAAATGTAACGAAATTAATCAATTAACTGATAATTAAGTTTTGAAAATATTAAAATAGTGTCTCATCATAGAGAATAACTAATAAAACTGCAGAACTCCAGCAGAAGAGGAAGTGCGTGAAAAATCGATAGCAAATTAACAACTTTACAAGCATAAAACTAGGGGAGTAAAGTTGAAGAAATACTTTTGGCAATTCCTTTGATTTGTGATTCGGAATGAGATTCATTTAATGGAAGTACAAAGTCAGTTATCTCTATCAGAGGAGTCATGTGTTTAAATTTTGTATTGTTTAAAATTGTCTTGTATTTTAATTTGAGCCCAGTAGCCGTGATACTTTAATTTTTACAACAGCCAGGAGCTGTTGTCGTAAATATATTTTCAACAAAAGCAAGTTCGTAAAGTTGAAAAAGTTTTAACAAGAAAAACGAATATTTATCCCGAAATTCTTCCCCTCCATTTGATATAGAGCGAATATGGGCATGTATATATATTTTTTAAATGTGATGTTTATCTGAAGAAAGATTTATGCCTTGCTCGCTAGATTTCCTGAAAACTCAGACCTTAGTGCAATGCTGTAATAGTTTATTGTTATTCTCTCGAGAATGAGAGTGAAATGGAATGCGGTGAAGAGTCACGTTTAGCTTTGTGGACAAAAGGCCAAAAACGGCAGAAGAAAAAAATATTTTGAAGAATAAGATGGTGAAGAACGAGCTGCGCATTTATTGACTTACAAACAAAAGAGAATGGAAAAAAGGGAAAAAAGTTGTTTATATGAGATAGAAGAGTAATTTAGATTTTTTCCTGTTGCGTAACTATTCTCCTATTTATGCGTAAAAACTGTTTACTACGAAACTACTATTTATGAACTGAAGAAATTTTTATATCTCGGTTATAATGAAAAGTCTAGTTAAATTACTTGTTACCAAGAGTGGGTTAAGGCATCGCATGGCTTGGGAACATCAGTCGGGATTTGAAGGTCGTGAATTCTATACTCAGACTGTGATCTAAAGCAGCATTATTCAAATTCTGATGGACTGATGTAAATTTTAGCTACGAAGTGCTCTTTACTATTGAGCTGGCCAGCTAGCTGTTGGATATCTTCCTCGAAGCGGAGCACAAATGCGGGCCAGTCCTGTTAGGAGGACTTCCAGATAGTCCATCTATCGCCGTGTGCTGCAGTTGAAGTCAGATTTCTATCTCAGACGATACCTAGTTGTTGATTGTTTGCTTAGACCAACAGAACAGGTGACGAGTCCCACTTTCCCGTTCTTGACCCACGGGCTTGGCTAGTTACATTAGATCAAGTGAGATAAGATACAACGACAAAATATTTGCCTTCCGCTGAAAGTGCTGTAGTTCAATAGCATATATGTTAATGTTTGAATGTAATAGCAAACTGAAGCAAAATCTAATACTTTGAATCTCTGTTCCTAAAAACACATATTCATGGACCAAACACTATATCACCATAATACATCCTTCCTGCTAACAAATATTATTTTCGATGACGTATCTCAATAAGTGTCAAAAAATATTTAATTCAGTTCGAGCACAAGGATTTTTTCGAATTGTAAGAATGAAAACAGTTTGTGTGCTAAGTGATGTATGAATTTATGAAATACCCCATGTTGCCCAGGTCGAGCATATGCGCTTTCTGTGTCAGTACTGACTCAGAAAGCGCATATACTCGACCAACGTTGATAGAGGAACAGGGTGATTCAGAATCAGTGAGGCAAACTTGCTGCAGGAGTAGTGGGGGGAATGAGACGACCCCGAATTACATAGCAATGGAGAGTTGAAAAGGCTTTCTTCTCAAGCTTGGGCAAAAGAAGAAATGTGAAGACAAGAAATAAAACAACAAAATAGAAGAATAGCAAAGTAATTTAATCATGGGATTTACCTTAGCAAAGAGCAGACATTCTAAGGGAGACCTTCGAAATTTCGACCACACGCTCTTGCGCGGGCTTGCCGCCCGCTCTGAATGGAATCCCAGACATTTTGGAAGACTCTTGCCACTCAGTATTCTCCGGCTACTACAGAGAAGTGATTAATAAGGTTTTCAACTGATCTCTCATACAATCTTACTTTTAAATGACCCCAGAAGAAGTCAAGATAAGTCTTACGATCTAGGAAGTCAATGAAGCGAACCCCCAAGCTCGATCCAATGGTCTCGAAATGAAACGTTTAGCTGTAGCCAAACTTCATTGGTTGAATGAATAGAGGCACTATGGTGCGGAAACCACACTGAGCTGTACAGCTACCAAGTAACTTTTTCTTTGTTTTGAGAGGATTCAATGCAAGAAGATCAAGTATTCCCTACCAGCCAGACAAGGAGACACGGAGTAAGGTTTACTACAGTATTTGCCAGGACATTTTCTGAGAACTGTTTTGAACGCCATGTGCTGTTCAGCTCCCATACAACTTCCTCTACCACATGAAGAAGGCATTAACGACCGTGCAATGCTTTGAGATTACGAATCGTTTTTATTTCCTTCACTCGTTCAGAAAGTTTGTCGTGCAGATGCTGAATCATCCTGTATATTTGATTGAGTACTGATGCAAGTGTATACCCATAGTCTTAAGAGTATTAGAAAACAAAAAGGAGAAAAAACAATACCAGAAGTACACATAGTTGGATAATCCTTTTTAATTCAACATTTTTAACATATTTATCAATAAATTCAATTATAGATGAATATCTATCTTACTTGGTTTTGGTATCATCAATTTAGAAGAGATTATTATTATTATTACCTAAACGAGGACAAGAGACCAAATAAGTACAAGTTACAACGACTGAGAGGAACTTACCATGTCTATCATAAATTATTTTTTTGGAAATGGTGTGAGTATTTATTTTTCTACCTAGATTATTATATTGAAGGATTATTTATAAATCACTTACAATTAAAATTTGAAAAAAAGAATAAAATAAATAAAACCACTCAGTGAAATAGAAAGGTCTAATTACAAATCTTGGTCTTACAGAAAATTCAGCCTTTGAAATACCCTCTTAAAATTATTTATGTTGTTGTTTAGCGATGCTTTTGCGGAAATGTTCTAAAATATTACCCCACCGAGCTTGAAGCACCGATTAATTTTGAAGGGAGAAAAAGCATCTAAAATCTTGATTTTGCTTGATTTTTTAAAAACTATTTTACAGGAAGATCATTTTAATTCTGTGCCAATTAGTGTCTTGAATTCGCTGTACGTTACATAAAGCGTGTGTACTTCGAATAAGCTTCATTTAAAAGATATTCTTATAATGAATTAAGAGTTTTTTCCATTTAGAAAATTTTGATCTCGAAGAGCATGTTATTCAGCATTTCTCAAGAAGTAACCAAAAAATACTTAGTCAATTACTTTAATTCATTCTTCATGTATTTATACTTCATTTCTAAGAAAATTATTCATAAATGTAATTTATTTTATAAAAACTACGTCTTATATCTAAATGGAGATACTTGTTGAGAAAATAAATCTTGTCTTTTCCAATAATAATTATTTTAAATGGAGAAAGACGCAATAAAAGTAATGAGACAATTAGTAACCGGAGTCACTCAATTAATTTAATGAATTAAATCTATTCATACTTAAAAAATGTATTCGGTATAAATTTATCTCACAAAAATACACTATACATAATGGATATCCATCTCAGAAAATCACATCCGTCTTTTTTATGTAAATGTAACCAACAAATGTAAACACTTAACAGTATGTTAACGATGGCAATAACTTTCCCAACTTTCAGTAAATTATAAAACTAACAATGATTTTAAAAATAATTTTTAGAATTAGTTTAAAAACTTCGGTTCGTGAAACGGCGCTATTTTCAACAATTTATCATATTGCGCAATCAAATCTATGTAAATTTCGAAACTTATATAGACTTCATCGGTCGAAAAATGTTTGAAGGTTTTCTCAAAGAAACAGTACATACTTCGAAGAAATTTTGCATAGATTTTATTCTTGCAGTGATTTTAAATCTTTTAAACAGAGAATTTCAGTTTTAGAAAACGTATTTCAGTAGGCTTTGTGATTTGTTTCAAAACCACCTTAATTAATTTCGTGATGCCGATTTTTCCTTTTAGGAATGGAAGTTAGGAAAATGGGGGGGCAGAATTATTTTTCTAACTTTTCAAATATCTTAAAGTTTAAGACAAATATGCGAAAACTACTTTAATTATAAGACAAATACAATTCAAGAAATCTTATTCATCTCATGAAATCAACAGTAGTCGAAGTCACTGTTGTCACAAAAGCGGAGAGGGAAGAATAACCCTAATACTATGAGTTCTCCTGATAGAAACCAGTGATGTCTGATCTGGTGTATGTGGATATCTTCATCCCGCCAATATACATTGTTGAAAGACGCTAAGACAAGTACTCCAAACATACGAAAGGGTACGCGATGACTTTGCGATAAAATGTCGGCTTCAGGGGACATACGATTCTTAAACCTCGAAAAAATAGCGAGGAAACTGTCAAATTCGATACATTATATATCTGAAAAAACGTAATTCGCAAACTCAATTTTTTTTCTAAAAAAATATTTGTTCTTTCTCTTGTATTACACACATTTTGAAACCATTATATTGGTATGTATTTATTTGAGAGAGTAATTCATACGGGTATGATTTTTGGAGAAAAAATGAGATAGTTACCTTGCGCGCATGATTACGGATAAAATATTGGTCTAAAAACAATATTTTGGGTATCTAAGTAATCCAAACAGTCTGGTTAAGAAACCGAACCACAATTTATTAACCTTTAAATTTAATTTCTATTTTATATACCAATTTAAAATAAAATGTTAAAAAATAGTTAAAATTTCAACTTTTTTTACCCTTCCCAAACTGTCTTTGGAGAAAATATGTGGAAAATTTATGGTTCAGTTTGTACAAAATAGCACATTATATATTCAGTAAAAATTTTGTTTAGATATATTCAATAGTTCTTGAGATATTGTGCATGCAATATCAAAAAAACACATTTTGAGATATAGCGCTTTAAATATCTAACCATTTTCAGTACTTACTTTGAACAGCTGATACGTTTTCCTTCATAACTTACATGATTATGGGAATTTTGTAACGCGGAGTGTTTTAAGTTGTTCAGAAAAGACAGGGGAATAATATATATTTCTTTCATAATATCGAACATTTTCGAGGTTAAACAGTCGTATGTCCCCTTCAAGAGTGGAGAGTGTCAGGTTTGAGACTCGATGCCAAGAAATATCCGGCTTGTATATGGGTCAGAAAATTCAGATTAAATCTTTGGTGCGTCAAAAATCCACCCGATGGTTTGGTGTGGAATTTGGAGAAGGGGCACGAGCTCAGGGTTTATTATCAACATGCGAAATTTATGAGTCCGTCCAGAAAGAGACTTAGGGTAGTAGCTTCTAAACGTTAACTTAACTAAACTACAATAATTAATTGACTACATTTGATCATATCTCATAACTAGATAAATTACGTCTAGTAACTCTCACAAAAACTCTAAATAAATTTGATCTAACATTAAATCATCGCACAGAAATAATAGAAAAAATAATTAAATTTAAATTAATAACTTTAAAACTACAACTTATTTATTAATATCTTGGTATTTATTGTATTAGAGGTATTGATATTTTGAGAAATTCTAAAAGTGAGATTCGGATTTTTAAACAACAATGAGTGTTTTCCTACTCATCGATGCCTCACTAAACAACACACTCGAAAGTACGATAATGATGATGCCAATTTTCTCTTTCTGCAGTGAATTTCCAAGCTGGTAACGGTGGGTGCATTTGTATTAAAAATAATGATCTTGATGCGCTTCTAAAAAATCGTGGAAATTTTTATTCTTTGAATGATACGAATTTCAAATGTTTATCGCACTTCCACAATCACGACACGATGAGTTTAGAAATCGCTTCATTGCTGTAAATTTTTGAAGGCATGGCCAACAAAAAGGAGCGGTGGGAGAAAGTGAATAAATCATGGCTTCCTCACATTATTAGAGTTGAACGAGAAAGGAAAACATTCTGTCAATTTTGAAGAAAAATGATACAACTGGGAGGAAGATATGCACTGAGTTTCCTTCATTGTATTCATAAACTTATCATTTCTCTTTTGACTTGTCATGGATCCTTTGCTCCTACAGAAAGTCATTTTCTTATGCATCTCAAGTGGCATAATTTTTCATTTAGGCTTAAGTATGATTCAAAAACCGTTTTAAAAGTAAAGACTATATATTTTATTATAAATGATGATCGTGATTTATATTTTATTTTATTATAAACTTAATATAGAGAGAGAATTGTGGTTATTATAACTATTTTTTATATCCATCTGACATTAATTAGTGGTATCGAGGAAAGCAAAATATATGAATTTCAGTCTTCTAGTTTAGTCTTTTTCTACGTTAGCAATTTTTCACAAAAATATCAAAATTTCGTATAAAAACATATATATATATATATTAATACTTATTCTAAATAAAATTTTATACCTTTTAGAGGAATATATAATCATAAAATTTAACCTATAGCTTTGTCGTTGAGTTTCAAGTTGCTTTTGAATAATCAGTTTAGATTGTATATCGAAAATTTTCGAATTGTTACTAAACTGTTTGTTTTAATGTCTTATTTTATCTCAAAATATCTTTATCCTGTACGAAGCAAGCGTTTTTAAAAAATCTTACTGTTACCTTTATAATTATTACATTAAATTTATTTATTTGTATAATTATACAGGAGGGTTTGAAATTCCTTGAATATTTTCCATATTTTCATAAAAACATAGATACTTTCTTAATGTCTCTTCTGCTAACGTTATCTTTTCTAAACTTAAGCACCCATCGGATTACTTTTAGCACGCTTCACTCAAACACAAAACTGAAACTGTTTTAAGCTTTTCAAGCTATTTTCCGAATTGATAAGAGTCTTTTCTGTTAATGTTATTTTTAAAAGAAAAAAAAAAGATTTTCAGATCGCATTCAGAATTTTGTTGAAAACAGAACCGAAACTGTTTTATTTATTTCAAAAGGTTTCTTGAACAATAAAAAAATAAATTATTGGTATGACATTTTATTACAACTGTATATGAGCTTCCGAGATCCAAAGATGATAAATTCTTATTCTTCAACTTAAAATATTCTATTTCAGATATTCTAAACGACCTTTTCCTTCAAGTTGCTTACATGAAAATGTAATGGTAATGGCTCTGGAAAACTTCGCCACAATCTTCGAACGAAAAATCGTTAGAAATTGTACAGCTTCTAATGATATGCTTTGAATTACAAAAACTTCATCCCAAAATTCTAATTCCTTGAGGGACATGAGAACTGGAGCAGGTTTCCTTCTGGATATAATTCAATAAGCACGAGTTCTTTTTGGAACACGGAATTTGATGGTGGTGTCTGCATTTGAGGTGTGTTTGCTCTCTTTTTTCTGAAGTAACGATCGTCGTTTAGGGGTTCATGTTCGAAACAATTTAATGCTATTATGTTTAAAACTCAGAAACAAATGTATTTTTTCTTTTAAAGTAATTTCTGATGTTGAGGAGTTCTAAACAACAACATAATGGTTTTGTAGGACGAAAAACAATATAAAACTACTGTTTACACTAGCGTCTTTTAGTAGATTATAGCAGTAGGATAGTTTTTTCTGCTAATATAAACACTACAATTTTTCAATAACTATAGTATTTTTGGATAAAATTTCTTAGTATTAATTTTTGTACGCATTTAAAAAGAGCTTATATCGACAGTTTTCAGAATATACATTCAATTTAATTATTATTATTATCATTAAGTTGTTTGCTTAAACTGAAACTAAATTTGGAAGTATCGCACACAGTTGATTCATTTATCACAGTTATTTACTCTAAATCTTTTCGATTTCGTAAAATTAAATTCTGTTAAAATATTTTTAAAATTTCCCTTCGAAAAATGTAAGATTGTATTAAATCTTTCTTACCATTTCTAGCGGGTTATAAATAGAACTGCAAGAAGATTTAGACATAATTTTGTTAGAAAGTTATGGATTAGTATAATGAAAAGAACTAAAAATGTCTTGCTTTCCAAAAACAGCTTACAATCAGTCTGGTTAATGAACTATGTTATTAACTTTTAACTTGACTATGTGTTTTTAACTTAACTTACTTATAACTTTGAACTTTCATCAAGGCTTAAAAATTGAAATAATATAACAAATGTAAAACAAAAAAAAAACAAATGTGATGTATTAGGAACATTATCTTAAAAGCCACCGGTAGGAAACTGAAAATTTCACTGTTGTATTGGACGTTGTTGTATTGGTATAAGTTTTGATTATATATAATGCTGATCG
Source organism: Araneus ventricosus (assembly GCA_013235015.1). Lineage (NCBI taxonomy): Eukaryota > Metazoa > Arthropoda > Arachnida > Araneae > Araneidae > Araneus > Araneus ventricosus. Next base: position 2,121,842 of record BGPR01000026.1, on the reverse strand, counting down.
CACTATGAGAAAACCCCTCGTAAACGCGTTTTCACAGGTTGTTTTCTCAGCTGTTGTACTATGCTTTTGGTCGCGGTTCCTGACATTCTAACTCATTCTGCCACTCATAAGTTATAGGAACCAGTTATATATAGTCATGCTCACATCTACGTATTAGCTAGAAACATATATAGTTATTCACTTCTTTATTGCAGATTATCCTTATATTTTATGCACCAGTTTATTGTTCTCGCTTCTGTATGCTACATGTATCTCGCGTCTAAAAAGCTCCTAATTCTCTTTTTATTTGTTGTATATTAGTATAGATTTATCCCGATATATTTGATTAACATCCTTCAGAAAACTCCCGTCGGCAATCCGGAAGGTGAAAGTAGATTCTTTTCGTCCGGAGATATAAGAAAAAGAAAATTTCACGCGCCCTCGCCATTTCCTTCTCTACTTTCAAAAGGGTTGGAGCTAGCAGGATGACGTTTGAACCTCGAAGTGACATTTAACTGCATCTGGTCCGCATCTACTACAGATCCTTGGCGAAATCGGATTTGGAACGTGCAAACCTCCGCTCCCGATTCCGAAACCTTACCACCAACCCACCAGAAACTGTATGGGAAGTCTGTAGACACCTGTTGCAGGATTCCTGTCCCCCCAGTAGTAGATTACTACTCATTCAAGAAACCTTGTACACGATTCAGTGGCGAATCCATGGGAGGGGCTATCGGGCTGCAGCCCCCCCAGAGCTAAACCAAAATTCTTCATTTATTTAAAATCACTACAACTGTTTGATTTTAATTTTCATTTTAAAAAAATAGTAATAAAATCGTGACAACATTGCTTTCTGACTTGACAGGCTCGAAAATTTTCCTACTTTTCTAGTCATTCCACTTGCACTTGTAGCGTTGGCGCGGTCGAAAACATTTTAGGCCAGTTATTTCATTGTATTTTTTATTAAATTATCGAAAGTATTGTAGTGTTCTTTATTATTCTTATTGTCAGGACAGGAAAGCCTGTAATTTAAAGTGTTTTGGTTTATATAAGCCATGAGGTTTGAAATTCGTCACTACGATACAAAATTTTTATGACCTTAGCCCCCTCCAGACCCGAATCCTGGATTCGCCACTGACATGATTATTTATAAGTTCTTCGATGAAAACTTCTCTTTTAAGATTTTCATTTAAAAGATCAAGTTTAGGGTTTATATAGGGATATAAAGGGTTTAAGAAAGGTTCATTAAGTAATTATAATTTTTTTCTGACATTTTCAGTCTCAATAACCTCTACTATTTTTGAACGACATTATGCCAATTTCGATGACTAGAAGAATTTTGGAATCTTATTGTTTTATAAATAATCAATAAAATTTAGTTTTTGATATTTGAAAAATCACTCTTTTTCTACCCTATCTATAGGGTTGTTTCAAAATTCTTTGGACATTTATTGGAAAGAAAGGTTAAGCACACTGCAACAAAACAACTTTGCACAGGGATGTATGGGCGCTACTAACAATTTGAGAAAGTAACACAAGAAATTGACATGAAAAAGTCCCATTCCAGCATCAAAGTACGCATTTGCCTGGATGCCACTTTTGGGATGAGCATGGCTAATTGAGGTGGACTATTCCTTTAGCTACCTCGATCGCGGAATTTTCGAGAATGCACCATACTCCGTTGGTGTTAAGGACCTAAACTCTTAAATATCCGTTGTGACTGCAGATGAGTGAGAAATACTTGACATCTTTGAAATATGCACCAAACTCAACATCGACATTATCAAGCTTGTATTAATTACTGTTGGTGGACGCAATGTTGAATAATTATTGTAAACTTTGTGGCTGTATAAATGTGTCAAGCTTTACACCTTTCGGATAAGCTGGGCCGGAGTCGGAAATTAAAAAAAATATTTTGTAGTTAAGAAGTATTTGTAAATGATCTTGTAAGCAAAAATCCTTTGATGTCTATTTCTTGAATTTGTACCTAAATGTCTCACGGGTGCCCATACTTTCCTGTATAAAAAGTTTGTTAAGTGTTCTCTACCACCCTAAAAGTGTACCCTATGAATTTTGAAACACCCTGTATAAACTAATGATTAAAAAAGGAAAACATTACTTTAAATATTTAGGTAGAAAAACAAAGAAATGGATGTGTTATGTTTCTAATCAGAAGCAGGAAAATTTCGAAAAGTGCATCAGCAAATGTCTGTTCTATTAAAAGAACGTTCATCTTCTGAGACATGCCTTTCACATATTTATTCAAACATTCTTTTTTGTGCAATAAATTAATTTTTGGCGAACGATTACATTGAATTAAAATTTGCGTAGTAAGATTATTAATTAGGAAACAAGAATATCTCTAAGGCTTCATTAACTAAGAAAATAATTTCACGAGTGTATATTTTGTTTTATTAGCATAAATATCAAAATATGTCAACAAAGCAGGTTTCCATTTTATATTTCATTTCTGGTATAAATAAGGTTTACTCTAATAAGAGTTGAAATACTATTAATAAAATTTCACAAATGCAGCTATTAAGTTTACTTGTTGACTACAGAATCAAATGGGACTTGACTAGATTGTGAAAGATGTTTGCACTATTTTAAAGCAATAAATAAATTACTGCTTGTCTGCTTTGATTTTATTTTCGTACTTTAATTAATATCAAGTGAAATATTTTTGAAAGACTCCTAATGAATTCTTCGAAAATGAAAAGGGAAAACAATTTTAAATGACGCAAAAATCTGAAAGGAACTAATTAAAATTTATTAATATTTTCAAGAGCTTCTCGTGTCAAATAATTTTCTGTCTAAACTCAAAGCGTTATAAGTTCTCTTGCATAAGAGTACCTGTCTTCTTATAAATAAATAAGAAAATACCTTAATTTAAAAAATGCTAATCATGTGCTAATAGCAAAAGGTAAATTTATGGAATAAATAAGTCTTTTCAGCATTTTTATCACATTATAAAATCGCTGTTTTTTTTTGCTTTTTCTAACTTAATGCTATTTGCCAATGAATGCTAGGTTATAGCGACCTAGGGATTTTGTTCTGGACGGCTGTAAGTCCGATTTCACGAAAGATGGGCCGTGAACAGGGGCATGATGAACATTAAATCCATTGTGGGTCAGACGTTCTTCTGCTTGTGTGGTCTCGAGAGGAGAGTTCTGACTCAACTGTGATCTGCGTCAACTCACCACTGTTCAATGTAACGAATTGCGTCCCGCCTCATGCAGCTTCAGAAAATATGCTAATCTAAGGAGACCAAAATATGTCAAATTCTGTGAAGTGATATTTTGATAATTTTAATAATGGATCATATACCAATTCACGGTATATGATGCTCTGCAAATGCGCTAAGCCAACTTAAATATTAGAGTCCATTACCGATCTTGCAGGAGAAAACCGGTCATGACATAGCAGCGGAGAGCAAACATGCAATTAGATGCTGAGCGGGACATTCACGAGAAGGCCGTTCCACTCCAATTGCACACATCGCTCCAAAAATCTTCGTCAATGCAAAAATCCGATGAGAATTGGTGCAGACGCGGGAAAAGTTTGGACATCCGATGTTGTTCGTTTTCCATTTGGCGCATTTGTTAATAAAACTGAAATACAACCCTCGAGAATTGGAGCTTGCCCTTCTCACAAAATAGAAGATCACCCGTGGAAAGGGGGAGTGTGGGTTGGAATCAGATTGGGGAAATAAGGGCAGGGGATCTGTTTTGAAAACGAGGGGAGGAGTAGGCACAGTAACCCTAGGGGATCGGAGTGCCCGTAGGTAATGGGTATGAGGTTGGCGCGGTCTGACCTATGAATTGCCCACCTAAATGAATGGGATGAAAATGGGAACGTTCTGCTGAGAAGCCCTCCAAATGAATTGGAACAGCCTTCAATTGAATATCGAGCTTTAGATGACATGGGTCAGGAAGTTTGCCATATGGCTGTGAAATAGCGTGAATTGACTCATTTCTTCAGTAGTTAAGTCCAATTCGATTAACGTCCCATTTTGAGGCTGCACTAGGGCTATTTTGGGATGGACCTAGCAATTATTAAACAGCATCCAATGATTGATTCAATGCCCTCCCTCCAAGCATCCGCACCACAACAACGGGAGAATGTTTGACATTCGATGGATTCAAGGTGCACCAAGCCTGCACACACGATGGATAGTAGAAGGAATTTAGATTTGAACCTGCAACACCCCGGTCTCGAAACCGAGACTGTCACTAGGACACGGCGTCTCGATTCAGTTAATACTACCAGCTTTGGAGCAATTAAAAAAATGCGTCGGTCAAAATATATGAAAATTAGTATTCCTTATATTTCTGAAATCAGAAGCCTTTCACCTTTCAAATGATATATTTTATTTCGTAGATAATTATGACCGACAGGCTGGGAAGATTTTAGTGGGTAAAATGTAATATGAGATGCAATTAATTGTGATATGAGGTATAATGAGTGGGCAAAATTTAATGCGAGAAAAATATGTTTAAAGTTTTGTCAGTTTCATACGGATTTTGCCGATTCCAAGTACCGTCGAATTACTCAAATCATTATTGATGGTCCACCGATATCTTTTCTTCCTATCCGATTCAATTAAAAATTTTTTTGTTTTTTACAAACGAATATCTACTTTCTAATCCAGTATAGGGATGAAAAATAATTGTTCCATGACTTCGGACTGTGCCCACGTGAAAGAGGAGGTTTTGGTGGTATAGAAACTGTTAGAACCCCAAAACTGTTTTTTTTTTTTACCGATTAACCTCTTTTCTTCCCAGTTTGTCACATATTATAACTTATTAAAATTAATTGTTAAAAACCAAAGCTGCATAAAAATAAAATGACCAGAAAATGTAATTTTACGACTATTTTTCACTAAAACCTTAAATCTTGTCAAAGAGTTTCAAATAGCACTTTAAACCATATACCGATTTAAGCATCTAACATTGAAAACCAGCGGGAGTGGCCTGCCCTAAACCATCTCGCATACTTCTCAAAAATTTGTCATTCCCTCTCCCTGCGTGGATAAAAAATTCGAACCTACTGTAAACCAGAATACAATGACTATCAGAAGGTTTTTCATTGTAGATTATAGCGATTGCAAATATTTAGCTGAAGAATCAAATTCAAAGAGATGCGTACCGATTCCACTCTTGCCGTCTCAAGGACGAAGTGACGTAATCCTTCCGCGTGCACAGAGATTGCTACCAGTACGCATGCGCATGGAGAAACGGATTAAAAAAATGAATATGCAATTTGAACCGATTTGAATTTTTTTTAACCGATTGAAATGAAATTTGGGCGCAAATCTATAAATTAATGTCAACAACCTTCATACCAATTTTTATTTATCTAAGCCAAAGGGTTTAGGAGATATAATTCTTACAAGTATGCGATTATGCAGTCCGACAGACCATCAATCCTTCGACGGATTTGGTCCAAACTTTGATACGGACTTACATTCATGACGATAAAGCTGTGTGCCAAATATTTTTCATCTAGCTATTCAAGTTTTTGAGTTATAGTGTTCACATGACCGCGGAGACACAGATAAACAGACTTCTCCTAGACGGATTTTGTTCAAAATTTGATAGAAACGTACAAATTATGTGTAAAGATCATATACCAAATTTCATCCCCGTAGCTCTTATAGTTTTCGAGTCATCGTGTTCACAGACAGACAGACATAATTCCAAAATTATGTTTTTCGGACTCAGGGAGGTCTAAAACGTGGAGACTCGTCAAAATCTCGAGTTCGAATTTTTTGACGATTACAATACTTTCTCTTTGTAGACTTCGTATACGAGAAAGTAAAAATGTAGATCTTTTTTTAAACATCAATCACCAGAGTAAATTCATTTCCCGCAGAAGCTAGAGTTATGGAGAAAATTGAGAGGAATTCGTGAGCAATGCATCTTCGAGGCGAATTTCGCGAAATAAACAAATTCGCAGTCAACATTCACCTCGCTCTATTGATGAAGTCAGAGCATGAAATCGTGCCAAATCTGAGATTTCGCTTTCCAGGAAAATGACGAAGTGTAAAAATCCAGATTCTGGATTGGTAGATATTTTTCTGTCAAAACAAATTGTTGCCGGAAGTAACGAAGGATGCCATTCTGATAAAATATTTTCTTGAAAGTGGAAATGATTTTAAGTAAACAACTAGTTCACGTTTCTATCATTTTAAGCTAAAGTTGTTAATATATTTTTTACGCAGTTGAAGTCAATGTTTATAGAATTCATCTCAATACAATATTGTCTCCATTTAAATGTTGCGGAAAGAAATTTACTTCTATTAATTACTTTATATTCAGTAATAGCTATTATACATTGTATATATGCTTCACCTATACCGGGAGACCATAATACAGGTATGTTTATATCGTTATATCGTTGAAAAAAGTTATCAAATGCAAAGTTTTATACAATATCTCGTCGTTCAGGCAAAAGTCACCAAGTGCAAAACTATACCTTCAAAATGTTGTCAGTTTAAATTTAATTAATTTTGAGTCGTTATGAAAAATAGTAAATATTTTTTTACAGATTTCTAGCTCCTACGGTTGATTTACTGATATTTAGATAACAGGTTTCTATCATGAAATATTTAATTGCATATTTTAATCGACTGCAGTAGTCATTCAAAAGGTTTTGTGGACATACTGTCTGTCCGCCACGAGAACTACCTCCCTCAAATTGTTTAGTTTACGGCAGTCGCTATAGAAACAGGTTAACGTAGGAAGAATCCATTTCTAGTAGGTAGGCGTTCATTCAAATGTGTTCCGCCGCAAACTTGCGCCAAGAATAGAAAAACTCTGCCTTCCGCTAGATTCCTCCTATTCGAAATGGATCTTCCCTAGCATAACCAGTTTCCATAGCGACCGCCGTAAACTAGACAATTTGGCGGCGACAGTTCAGACAGTAGTGATTTCTGCCTGAACGACGACTGCAAAATGAAGCGATTTTCTAGATTGGACAATGTTGCTTGTTATAATTTCAATGCAAAGCAAGACTAAATTCAATTTTCATGGATAGCGCGTGTATTTTTCTTGTGCAGAGTCATAAATTATACCCCATCCTGTCGGGAGTTTACTGAATAGGGATATTTTAGAGAATTTTATTAAAAGGGATTTGATATTGTTTAATTCTAAATTTCTGTAACTTATATTCGTATAAATCTAGTTTTATTTATCTTACTTAATATATCTTTCAATCTACACTGAAGAGCCAAAACATTATGACCACCTACTCAATAACGCGTTGCGCCTCCTTTGGCCTTCAAAACAGCTGCAACTCGCCTGGGCATAGATGCCACAAGTTTTTGGTACATGACTGGAGACAGGTTGTACCAAATGTCTAAGCAGCGGTCACCCAAAGTCGAGATATTCGGACATGGTGGTGTTTGAGTTCTGAGCTGCCGCTCCATGACATCCCAAATGTGCTCCATCTGATTAAGATCTGGCGAATTAGGACATTAAGTGGAATTCATCAGTATGCTCCTCGAACCACTCCAACACAATCCGAGCCTTGTGACATGGGGCGTTGTCCTGCTGGGAGATTCCATTTCCAGTTGGGAAGACAAACGCCATGTAAGGGTGCAACTGATCCGCAATGATGCTCAGATAGTTCGCAGCTTTCATGGTGTGTTCTGCCACACCTACGGGTCCCAGAGTCGCCCATGAGAACGTCCCCCAAAGCATAACCACCAGCAGCCTGTGTATGACCTTCTGTACCAGAGGGGAGCAACTGTTCGCCTGGCAGACGGCGTACCCTGACACGACCATCGACGTGATGAATGAGAAATCGGGATTCATCCTGCCAGGTAACTGTCTTCCACTCATCCATGGTCCAGTATCGATGTTCCCGGGCCCACTGTAGGCGTAGTTGACGATGACACTTGGTCAACAGAGGGTGGGACGTCTGCTGCACAGTCCCATATCCAACAGTGTCCGCTGAAATGTGTGTTCCAAAACACTTGCGCTTGGACCTGCATTATAATGGGCTGTCAGCTGAGCCACTGTCTGGTGCCGATTTTGCTTTACCAAGCGGGACAGTTTCCGACGTCCTTTTTCTTTGCAGCAGATAAATACCATTCTCACTTAACCACGTGCTCTCCACGTCATCCAGACGAGTTCATTGAAAAATGTGGGGATGGTCATAATGTTTTGGCTCGTCAGTGTATATGACTATATCTTTGTGATTTCTTTATATCTTTGCCGCCTATGGTGCTTTTATTGATAGTATCTTTGAGCTGCTATTTCACCCATTTTTTCCAACTTTAACCTTTTAATTTAAGATACATCTATATCTTTCTAAGCTTAAATAAATTATTTCAAATCAAAATGTAGTAATTCTTCGCTTTATTTAAAATATAGTTTCAGAATGTTATCCTTTCCATTAATCACAAATTAATGTTACCTTCTCATTTCGGAAAATTATAAATCACTGATCACCACACTTTTAGGTTACAAAAAATTAGATTTTGCTCTTTTCTCCGCCATTCTCTCCCAAAAATGACACCACTATTAGCACAAGATATATCTCCACGATGTTGCTACGATGTTCTGGATACCGCAAAACATCGTTAAGATATCATGAATATCATGAATATTGTAGAGTATCTTGTGACAAAAGGGGGCTCATATGGTGTATGTGAAAACCCATGCTATACGTTATGAGTATCCATGAGGTGAGTGGGAAATTCAAATAAATTTTCCTCCTACATCTTACCTCACTTATGGAGGTTGTAAACGAGCCTTGCTATTAAAAATAAAGGTTGATAATGAATAGCAAAGCGAAAATTCTATGGCCGCAATCCTCTCACATTGGTAGAAAAATGATACGCTACTCATGAAAGTTGAAACTTTATTAAGAAAAATAAACTCAATCGAATAAGTTTTTAAAAACATAATATTTTGAGCTACTAAAATGTAGAATTATAAAAAAAAAATAATTACTTTCTACCTTCTAAGTTTTCCTCGAGATCACTACTATGTGGCGTCACTGATACCGAACAAAAATGTAATTAAATTAATCGAAAAACTGATGAATAAGCTCTGAAAATATTCAAATTCTGCACTGTCATCAGGAACATAAAAATCTACTGAACTTCAGAACTCTAGTCCATTCGGAAGTGAGAAAAAAATCGATTACAAAATTCTATTTTTACAAACATGAAACAAGTGAAGGCGAATAAAAGAATGCTAAAACCCATAGTTCACGTCTCATAGGTGTTCATAGATTAGTGAACTAACTATTAATGTGCTTCCAGTTGAAGAACTCCATTGGGATTTGGAAGAATTAAAGATATCGTTTATCTCGAAGTTCATAATGTGAGAGGTTTTCTATTCTCCACACGATCTCGAACAAACCTTGCATCATTCCAATCTTTTAATAGAATGGGGGGATGGGTCCAAAAACTATCAATTTCTTTCAAAACAATAACAATAAATGTCATTTTAGCAGCTGGTCTATTTTTCACTATTTGTTTTTGGCAATAATAATGAAACACGGAGATCATAAATTCTATGGCAAATAATGTTTTTACCGTGTTCTATCGCACCTCTTTCCCTATTGCATGGTAATCCTATGTATGAAAGTACGAAACAAAGCAATATAGTCTTTTAACTTTCCTTTTGAAAACATTCCAAATTAGTATTCATCTCTAGAAGCGTAATGGAATTTCTAAAGATCTGTGAATTGAAAAATATAAATTTTAACCAAAGCGAATATCTAATGAAAACAAAATTCATCTCTTTCAGAGCAAAAATAATCAATGTCGTTTTAGCAATTTAGTTATTTTTCAGCTTTGTTTTTGGCAATAAGAAGAAAAATGGAGTCGTATGGTAATTTAGGTTTTTCTTTGAATGTTAGATCAGTGTTCTCTTGAGTGCTGTCGTTATAAAGTCTTTTAACATTCCTTTTGAGAACATTCCAAATCACTATTCATTTCTAATAGTTTATTGCAAATTAAGATTTATTAAAAAATCTGTGAATTCAAAGTTATGAAATTCAACCAAAGCGAAATTCGAATGAAACCAAAACTAAAAATTAATGATTAAATGACTTAAAAGAATTGAGTAGCATATGCTTTAATCTAAAAGTTATGTTTTTAAAATTTTGCTATTTCCGAAAGAAGCGTATTTTTATTAGAAATATAAAACAAAAAAGTATTTCACCATAAACATCTCTTTGAAGCCTTATGCAATCAAAATTCCATTTATTTAGTAATTTGTTTTAGAATTTCAACATCGAATAAATGGATGTGTACATAACATAATAAACTCATGAAGTAGTAGTGAATGAAATTTGTTATGCAGAATTTCGAAAATGAACGAAATCTAATACATTATGCACAAACACGAAAAAGAAGTAGCTAAAATGGTAGTTTTACTATTAGTAATATATGACGTGAAAGAGACATTTTACCCTTTTAGTAGATAAAATATTTTTTCTCAAAAACTCAGCTTTCAGAAACCTTTTTACCAAATTAAATTGGAAAATTCGGTATAGTTGAAAACTAAATAAAACGGTATAAGACACATAGCTCTACTTTTATCTAAAGTTTGGAAAAATAATCCGTCTTCGAACTCTCACAGAGCTCTTAAAAGATTTTTGAGTTTTAAAGGTCCATGCATTATGAATTAAGCGGTCTCTCAAGATTTCCTTATTTTTATATTTCTTGCCACAAAGAATTGCCCTTTTAGATGTATTAGAGACTTCATTTACTCAACATGAAAGATTTTAAGTGAAATATACCAAAACTGAAAAATTGCTATCACTTTAACTTTTAAAAATAAGCGGAAACTAAATAGAATTAAAAAGAATATTGAGTAGAGCTAAAAGTTTGTATTTGAAATTTAGTTTTCAAAAGATTTATTATTATTAGTAAAGTTTAAGAAAGATGTTTTATGCATTTCAAGTCAATGTTACAGATACTAAAAACACATATTAAATTTAAATTTTCGGTCGTCTTTCTGTGGAACGAGCTCATTTTTGGAACGGAAATATTTTTCAGAGTTTTTAGTACACAAGCACTTAGGATGACATAATAAATTAGATGTTTATTAATGATAAAAGAAAAGAAATTTTCTATAGTCGTTTAAAAAGTTGTTCTGAATGAAGACGTGTTAGGAAACTTGATCTTAAATCCAGGTCCGAACTTTTCGAACCCAGATATTTTTAGGATGGTTCTCACTGATTTTAACCTCTAAGCATTTCCAGCAGCATTGATTAACTCTCGGGCTTATGTAAATGAGGTATCGCTATAAATACAAGCAATACATCTTTGCAATAGCTACTTCTCTTCTCTGCTTTTACAGGCTAACTGGATGGCTGACTGTGTGTGTGTGTGTGTGTGTGTGTGTGTGACTACCTTTCTTAGAATTCCCATATCTTCGCTATACGCTATGCGTGTATTATTAGGCATTTACTTTAGGCAGAAGTTTAAATTTAGTGGGATTGGAATTAAGAGTAAGTTTAATGCTGCAAATGCTTAACTATGATGATTGAACTGTTAAATGATTTTGATTTAACTTTTAGTCAAGTTGACTATGATGTTTTCAATAAAAGTGTTTGTTTTATATCAGACTAGTTATTGAATACGACTTAAAGTTTTTTTAGACTAAACATGAGATACGAATATCAAGACGAGCTTTCTTTTTTAATTTCACTCATTACGAATCTATATATTTGAAATAATTGGCAAAACCAGAAGACCAGTCCCCCCAGCTATAACCACTGCTCACCGATTTCTGCATATTTTATTTCTTATGAAACTTTATGACATCTACCTATATCATCAATGGTTGTCTACCGCCCACTACCCTCCAATTTCGACAGAATTCGTAAAAGCCCTACTTCTTTATGGGGAAAAACCTTGACAGAGTTCCCCAACCACAGGACCGATTTCGACGATTTTTATTTCATATGAAAGCCTATGACTCCTATACATATATATTTTATCAATGATCGCCTGCCATCCACCACTCTCCATTTTAGAGATATGTTGCAACAAGGAAACTTTGACAAGGTCTCTCATCTTCTATAGCCGCCAATTCGTCAATTTATTTCGCCAAATTGCAATCATATCCAGAGGCTATTAATATTAAGAGAGAACAGCTGATCTCCGAAGGCGTATTCTGGAGGAATATTAAAGAAATGTTTAGTAGTAAAATTTCTACGATCCAACTTTTTTAACCCTGAATAACTCATAACTTCAATTGGTTGCTTCAATTTAAACAAAATATAAGTTCATTAAATTTACACTGGTCAAACAGTTTATACTTAACATTCAGGAAGTTTGATTGAAAGAAATCCATAAATATGTGATTTTGAATGTGTATAAACGCTTGTTAAAATAAGGAATCACCGAAAAATAAATAATACTCCAGGACTCTGAATTAGAGCAATTTCAGCAACTACTCTTCTGAAAAGTTCTTGTACTTTGTTTATGTCAAGAAGAAAGTTGACTAATAAAACGAATAACAAATATTCCAAATGTTAATATATACAATTCAAATAATAAAACATTAATTAGTTTACTTCCCATGAAACGCGAAGCAAATATTTACTCTTATCATAGAACACCTGAGATTCTTTTTTGCCATTTTTTTTGTGAACAGAAAATTTTATATAAAGGTTTTTTCCCCATGGAACATTCTGTGGTCAAATAAGTGCGGGGCGTCTTGAGATGAGCCACTTTGGAGAAGGGAGCGCCCTCGTAGTGCACTCTTTCAATACTTACTCAATGTACCACAAATCATAACAGCACAATGTGCAAACACTTCAATGCTTCCTCGATCTTTTTACAGAGTTTTCCAGTATTTGCAAATAAAGGCGTTTCCATGTCAAAGCATATATTCGCTTGGTGAAAAACTGAGATTTTATAATTGTCATTGATTCCATGAGACTGGCTTCCGGATAACCGATTAATCCCTGAATCATGTGAATAATTATCAATATTGCATTCGATTCCCAACACATTCCAGTACAAAACATAACTCATTCACTTGGAGATGGGATACATGTTGCGAAATTCTGTCTACAGTTCGGAATATTGCCTTTATAAACGCAGCTCTCTAAATATTCCCACAGTCAAAACTCGCAAGGATTTAAATCGGATGGCCGAGGCGGCCAAGATGTTGAAAATTACCTGCTAATCACTCTGTCATCTGAAAAGATTTTCCGTAATAACGTTTGAACAGGCAACGCGATGTGCGGGGGAGGCTTTCATAAAACAACTTTACAAATAGCTCGCGATTTGGTAAAGTCAGTTTCACAACGGAGTCCTCGTTTGGTGAAAAATGCTTCACGTCTCCTTACATAGGTAGAGCAAGGTGCGCATTTTAAGAAATATTTAACTTGCCTGCTCCGCAGAGCCGTGTCATCTCCTAGTGGCTGAAATATGAAGCATTTTTTTTTCTTACAGAAATTGAAACCCCATACTCAGAAGAGCATGTGTACAAAATTTGGGTGAAATTGGCCAAGTAATTTTCTCTAAAGAGAGGTCTAAATACCTCCTGTTTAATTTAGCTCATCCAGTATTTCATAAACTCAGAAACTTAACAAGAACAACTTTTATGTAAATTTCGTAGAATTTTTTATTTTTTTAATAAAATTATATTAATAAAGTGTTCATCATCCAAATCTTCAACATGAGAGGAATGCTCGGTAAAAATTAATATTCCTGTTTGACTTTATTTTTGTAAAAAATAGTTTGTTAACAAAATTTCTGGTAACAGTGTTGATGGTCTAGAACTTTTTTCCTTTGGTTCAATTTGACTCATACAAATTAGGCCAATCTCGATTAGAAATTCAGTTTTCTGATCTGGAACCGGCAGCTCCAACTCAAATGGAACCTGGTCCTCAACCAGCTCAAGGTGTCGAGATATCAGTTGAAGAAGGGATTGGAGTCATCATGATTCAATGTTTTCGTTCCAGGCGTTAAGGAAAAGCTTAATGTTTATCTTTCAGAATTATATACTGAAATAAACATTATCGGGACTCCATCAAGCTTTTCTTTCTAATAGATTTCTGTTGTCGAATGCTGTAAGGCGGGGTTGTCGTCGAATTGTAATTTTTGATACCACACAGTTAATGAAGGATGAATCTGATCCTTCCATATCTATTTATTTTATGAGATTAATAAATCTTCATTTTTACGTGGGTTGTAAAAGTATCAACTCCCAAACCAAGCTTTTTGAAGACCATTTCGGATCAATAGAAAGGAAGAACCAGATTTATAGTGAAGTAGTCGAATTGACAGATAAAAAAAGCAGCAACAGGAAATCCAATACCTCGCGGAAAGAACATCGTGTCTTTCTTTTTCAGCGTCGAGGTTTCAAATCGACATCCGAGATTCTACAGCTGAGCCAGAATAAACTTTTCCAATGTGGGTTTTAAAAAACAGTCGCTTTGTTAGTTATGGTTTATACGGATTAAAACTTTAACAATCACATTGTCCGAAGAAGAAACAGGATTTACTGTAACATATTTTTAAGAAAGAAGTTTCAGACGAAAAAAATAAATAAATTCTTCTCTCGGCAAATATTAAGTAAAATAATACGTTTTTATAAAGCATTGTTAAAACTTTTGCTTCTGCAGATTTTTAACTGGCTAAATATCTATTTAATCAGTTTGTTTTCTGCCAAGATTCACTCTATACAATTTATTTTCTTCTTAATTAATTATATTCAGATTACCTGACAAAAATATAGTTGACTAATAAACAACAAAGAGCAAACTCTATATTTCGATAAATTTTAATATTATATTATTACGCGCATTTTACTTTAGAAGCTGTTAAAAAGTTCTCGAAATTTAATTTGGAGAAAAAATATTACCACGAAGAACTAATTAATAAAACGAGTTCTGTCAAAGGGTTTTATACAGCAAAGTTACAAGAATAATTAGAAACAACGTGAAAAGGAAGAAAAACAAATCATGAATAGATATATTTATATTTAGAATAATACCAAATGTTTCTAACAAAAAAAACAATAAACCTAGAATCTTAATACACTGAAAATCCTGTTTAGTCTCACAATATCAAATAAATTATCAACACTGATTGCTCAAACACTCACTATTTTTTTCCAAGTTGATATACAGGGCAATTACAAAATAATCAACGGGTTTATATAAACACATTATATTTCAAAGGTAATTACTACTATGAAAATAAACAATGCAAAAACAATGCATAAAAATAGAGCGCCAACTTTTTTTTACTTTCCCTCTTTTTCCTTTCCTAAATAGTATTTCAGAGTTCGTTTTTTTCTTTCAAAAATTGTATTACAAGCATTTTTTTCTCTCTCTTTTCTAAACTTTTTAGCAGCCTTTTTCTTCTTTTCTTAGTGGATGCTTTTGAAAGTGTTTCTTGTCCCAGTGGGAAGAGGTTGTATTTCTTGTATGGTTTTTATGTTTTTTTCTTATGTTTATTTTAATAAATTTTGATTATATATCTTCTTTAAATTTTTTATGTTCATTATTATGTAAATTTTTTATTTATTATTTTTTTATCATTGTTACGAAAATATCTTCCGCAAAAGATGGGTGTTGTTTGCATTGCATTGCATTTGTATTGGAATTATTACACTGGTCGCCAAATGATAAAGACCATTTCTAAGATGTGAAAAATTTGGACTTAATAGGAATACAGTGGTTCGCAATCAGTTGCGCAGAATCGTAGGACGCACAATCGTCAGAACTCACATTTTACAGTAAGGATTCGGTCACGAGGGCATTTAAAGGAGCCACCAAAATGTGATGAAGACGAAAAGGGATTTTGGCCCACCCCGTTTTACAGTTTAGTTTAGTTTAGTTACATTAACGTCCCGTTTTGAAGCAACACGAGGGCTATTTTGGGACGGACCTCGTAATTTTGAACCTCGGTCAGATGACGAGGACGACATCTGAGTTGGCACCCCCCTCTCCAAGCTTCCACGCCACACCAACGGGAGGACGTTTGGCCACTACGTATGATTTAACGTGCAACAGGCCCCATACACGGCGGATCTTCGGTGGAATCGGGTCTCGAGCCTGGAACCCTCCGGCCCCAAGGCCGAGGCCTTACCACTAGGCCACCGCGCCCCCCCCCGTTTTACAGAAAGCTGATAATGAGTTGAAACTTTCGTCAATGGTTTTGTTTGAATATATTTGTGCATAATATTTGCACGTGTTTTCGTAAAAATGGCATGAATATTCGTGAAGATATAAAGGTTTCTATTAAAAAAATTATTTTTTCCGCATGTTTTTTGCTTATAACAACCAAATTGTACGAAACTTACAGAATATTTGAAAATATGTAAAAGAAGCTTTCTATTAAAATTTGAATCAAATAATTTGAGTGTTACAGGAAACAAGAGTATTTGTTGTAAATAATTTTTTACTGTTCAATTGCGAACGTAGCGAAATTTTTCTTTCATAACTTCAAAGCCGGATATATAAAACAATGTATAAAACATATATAAAAATTTCAATTCAATATAGTTAATATTAAGAAAGATATCGGTATTGCAGTGGTAATTTGCTAAGAGAAGCTAAATGATGAGGGTTCTTGCACAAATTGATATTTTTAAACTTGAATCTTCGAACAGTAATATTGAATTTTATGAAAGTTGAATATTATGAATATTCATGTATATTAATAAATTAGATACATAATTTAAATCGCATTTCGTTGATAACTATTCCAAGATTCAAGTTTAATAAATTTCAGTTTGTGCATGGACCCTTATCATTTAGCTTCTCTTAGAGTGTACTGAAATTTACCTCGTTGCAATACCTATATCTTTCTGAATATTAACAGTATTGATCTGGAATTGTTATATAAGTTGTTCAATACATCTGAATTGAAGTTATGAAAGAAAAATTTCGCCACATTTCGCACATGCGCAGTAAAAATTTATTTACTAAAAATACTGTTATTTCCTGTAATATTCAATTTTTTGATTTAAATTTTAATACAAAACCTTTTTTTTACAAATTGTCAAATATTCTGTAAGTTTCGTACAATCTGGTTGAAAACTCTGCATAATGTAAGCGAACGACATGCTGAGCAATTACAGATATTTTAAAAAGAAACCTTTATATCTTCACGAATATTCATGCTATTTTTACGAAAATGCGTGCAAATATTATGCACATCAAACAAAACTATTGATGAAAGTTTCGACTTATTATCAGTTTTCTGTAAAACGAGGTGGGCCAAAATCCCTTTTCGTCTTCATCACTTTCTGGTCACTCCCCTAAATGCCCTCGTGACCGAAACTTCGCTGTAAAATGTAGGTTCTGACGATGGTATGTTCTATATTCTCCGCAACTGATTGCGAACCTTTGTACTCCTATTGAGTGGAATTTCCAGCGCAGGACTATTGAAAATGTGAATTTCTGTGGATAACATGCAGAACAGTTTCTTACTCTATCCGCTACGTGATGTGAAACATTTGGTCTCCCAGGTCTTTTTTTTTTCTTTCACACAAATTACCAGTGTCCAGTGTAGAATTCTCTGATGAACTGGTCTTATCTATTCCACATTTCCTTCGGAATCCTCAGTGTGCTTATCTGAAACAAGCAATGAAGATTTTGCATATTCTAAATCACAAAAGGAGTTCTGTTCGTTAGCCGCCATTCTGGGACATGAGATGTGGGAGATAGCCATTTTTTTCTATTTTTCCCTCCATCTGATGGCTCATGTGGAAAAGGGAACTATGAAGATAAAAAAGTAATTAATATCTGCTTCTTCTTACCCCGATTAGCGCGAAAGAATGTAATTTATATCTTTGAATTATTGGCTTTTATCATTTTAAAACTCGATGATTATTTTTAAAATACCGTGTAGAATTGTTTAAAACTCCAATACATTTAGAAAAATTTTGAAAAAGATATACATTTAAATAATGACATCCTTATCAAATAACAGTGTATGCTATAAACATTTTCCTGAAATTTCATCTTTATATTCAGTAATAATTATGAAGAACTAGTGAGATATTTTCAATAAAAAATCATTTTAATGGCTCGCACTAAGATTCTATCGGCAATGTTATCAGAATGTAAAAGTAAAGTTAATATTTGAGGTAATTCTACATAACCTACTTGTGAAAGAAAAAGTAAAAATGTATACTATTGATCTGTTATATGTTTTAGAATTCCCTGGTGTTTTAACAATTAATTGTCAGTATTAGATATTTAAAGGATGACTTTTCATCATGTGCGTGAACATAAAAGCATTAACTAACTATCCTTTAATGTTTTATAAATCATTTGTCAAAACTGTTATCAAACTTATTGGAGAAAAATTTAAGCGAAGGTAGCTATAAAAGTATGAAAAGTTATTGCATTGTAGAAAGTGGCTGAAGCGGTACTGATTTTATTCAACAAAACTAATAAACAGAGGGAAAACTCGGATTCTTTTCATCTTGAATGATTTATAAGGGACAATTTTTTTAATAACTTATTCAATCTTCGCCCAACAGTTTCTAGAACGAATTACGACACACATTTTTCTGTCCCTGTTAGTTGGCATCCGACATTACATTCTTTGGAAAACTTCGATAATGAAGTAAAAGACAAAACTGCGTGACTTTGTTTCGAAAACTATTTCTCGAATTGCGTTTCCATAGTTCGGTAATTATTATTGTAAATATTCGCTCTTGCTTGCAGCTCGAAAGAATCTACGTCCAGGAATAAAGTTTTTCGAATGTATTTTTATAGAATGGTTACTCGTTGCCAGACAACTTGCACATATTGTAAAAAAAGTTAGTGAAATGAAACGAAGTTTTGCTAACTATCACTCTTCATGACATACGGAGCAATGCGAAAAACATAACTAGTTTGCATTTCAAGGAGATATCCGGAACATATTCCTTTTCATTCAGTCATCTGTACTAAAAGAAACTTCATATTCGTTATCGAATTACACAAAAGAAAACATTATCCGTCGAATGGCAAAAACTATTGTTACAATAAAGAAAACAATAACTAGCTAGTTTGCATTTCAAGAAAATATTCAAAAACTCTTACTTTTCTTTCATTCTACTATAAAAAAACTGAATAATCGTTATGAGTGTTCGGGAAACTCACGAAATGATAATCCTATCGTTAAAACAGTATCGCATGCAAGCATTGAACAAAATATTTTCTCTACTGTGTGCTCAGTTCAGCTTATTGCAGCATTTGAAGTTTTCGAATTCTTTCAGAATTTATTTTATACTTTCATTTAAATTTCTTTCATGATTTATATTTATATGTAACAATGGAATCAATTCAAGAATGCCACGGTCACATGGCAAACGTAACTCAGCATGCCCTCTAGCGTGTGGCTGGACGTCGCCTCATGCTTTATTCTGCCGTCATAATTTTTCCCCAATGCAAAATTAAGCGATTGATTCCGAAGTTTGATTGACGAAATGCATTTGCCATATGGAGAGAATCGAGAAAATCGAGAATCCAGAGAGAATCGACTGTCTCATGAACCAAGTCCATGAGAATTATTTCTGAGAAAACAGCTCTCAAAGTTGGTCGCTTGAATTTAAAGTAAAAGTGAGCATCTAATTTTTTTTGTGACTGGTGGATATAAATTGAACTATGGACTCTATTTCTTATTGCACAGAAAATATATCATTTCTACACTACTATGGCAATGCCAGGTAACATGGATTTGGTCTACTTTAAATCTTAATTCTCTCTATATAACACGAAAATGAACCTAATTCATTCTGTATACTTACATTTCGATTTACATGGTATTCGAATCGCACGCTTTGAGTTGTAGGAAAGCTTGGGTTGTATCCTACATGGGTAGTCGACTAAAGAGTGCAAGGTTACCGTCAGGTACGCTCCCACAAGTTGTCTATGTGTACTACTGGCTTGAGCAAGACTCAGAGGACCGAACTCAAGCGACAAATTAAACTTTAATAAATATAACAAGGATTAAAATAAAGAATTAGAAAGTCGACATGTCGACACTGTACAGATGAGTTGCGCTTGTGAGAGAGAACTGCTACAGATGATGCACGAAGATTTTATGCAACATGACTGTTTATAGCGCATGAGCAAGGTGCACGGCGGGCGCACGAAAGAAGCGCTGTTGCCACACACAAGGAGAGGGCACGACTTGGGAAATTCAATTCGGGATGAAACTTGGCATATTAGTAGCATACCATTAGGGTGTTCACCCATCAATCTAAAAAAGTGCAATGTCCAGCCAATTCGGAGGAAATGGCCCTCAAACTTTGGGCACAACTTATATACCAGTAACTCTTCTCGAGAAATCAGTGCTCAGATAGCTCAGATGTCAACGCGCTCACTTATCATTCGGAAGATCCGCTGTTCGGTCCTGGCTGAGGTTTCTTTATTTTTATTTTTTTCAAAATTATTCCAAATTAAATTAAAAGTTAGAAAAATATTTTAAATCAAAACTTTAATAATTTTTAAGCAGAAAATAACTTTATTTATATGATACTTGAATTACAGATAAAATAATATATAAACGGTAAAATAATTATAAATACATCTTTAATGGTGATAAATATTAACTATACTTAAAATTATCATTCTAAATTCATTGAAAGTTTTAAATTATTGGGTTTTTATATTCACAAATTCTTCGTTCTTATTTAATCTTGGAAACAGTAGAAAGCAGATGTTAATATATTGAATACGTATGCAGATGATCCAATATTTTAATGCTGGAATAAAAATAGCAGAGAGCAGCTGTTAATCTATTAAATGCGTAGGCAGATGGTCCAAAATTTCAATAATTGAAAAGGGACCAATGGATAAATGGCTTTACTCATTATCGTATGAAATTCTTCGACAGTGCTTTTACTTCTATTCCTTTAGAAGCCCTGATCAAACGAGGTTATTCACCTTGGATTTTGAAGTGTTTCGCATTGCTTTTTGATTAAATTAGCATAATACAGAGAGTTAAAATATTCTAAAGTGAAAATGTCTATGAATTATAATACTGCTAGTGTGTCGGAGGTTGAAGATGGAACCACACAAGAATCACTATACAGTGAAGTGTCAAAGTTGAGATTAAAAGAAGCTGTTATTTATTATCAAGATTTACTGGCTCAAAATAATTTAATTTCATCAGAATCTTCAGCTTCAATTTCTCATGAAGCAATGTTGATGGGTGAAGAAATTTTCCAAAATACTTTGGCCATCCTGGCTGAAAAAATTATTGTGAGTGATGAAGAACTTATTCATGAAAATGAAAGGTGTCAAGAAAGTTATTTTCTGCCCAAAAATAATTAAAGTTTCAATTTAAAATATTTTTAAATTTTTAATTTAATTTGGAATAATATTGAAAAAAGCGCAGACAGGATCAAACTGCGGACCTAGCGAATGGTAATCGAGTACGCTGACATCTAAGCTATCAGAGCACTGATTGCGTGTGGAGTGTTACTGGTATATAAGTTGTGCCCAAAGTTTGAGGGCCATTTCCTCCGAATTGACTGGGCATTGCATTTTTTTAGATTAATGGGTGAACACCCTAGTGGTATGCTACTAATATGCCAAGTTTCATCACGAATTGAATTTCCCAAGTCGTGCCCTCTCCTTGACAGTTTAACTTGGTTGGATGGGGAAGAAATCAGAGGCAAGTGCTTACAGAAGAAAGCATGTGTAGCGTACCTAAGGTAGCGTGGTAGTTATGGAGTACACTCAGCTGCAATAACCTAGAGTAAATATTTGTTTACATCTATATACAGGATTACAAGCTTTAATTCCCAAATATGGGTTCATCGTATTTAGAGATTGAGGTCAGAATATCTCGAGGCTGAGTGTCAGTAGGACTCACGTCTGGAAAGAGCTTCTGCCAGAATCTAACTGAGGTCTCAGGTACAGTTCACAGGTATGGTTAAGAAAGAAGTCCGGATCAATCCAAAATTCCATGCTCACTTTCACAGTATTGTTATCAATAACATCCGGTTATTTTACCGCCAGTGTCTACTTCACATCTGGATCGCATTTGTAAAGTATCTAGGAAAGGAGCTAGGATATCTTCTCACCTGCGGGTGGTTCGCTGAAAGACGACACTACAACATGTGAACTTTTAAACACAATTATGGAAATATAAAAATTAAAGGGCAAATATTATTCGTTCAAAATTGTAAATTTTTCCTTGTTTCCGTTCGAATCGATTTTAGAAAGTTTTAAGATTTCAAAGCATAGTTTCGTGTACCCTTGCTTAAAGTGTGCGCAAGAAATTTGTGAGTTCAAAATAGGACGAAAACATTGGTTTATATAATAAAAGGCATTTATTTTACAGACAAATCAGTTTTCAAACAGGAACAAAATGATTATTCATGCATAAACAATTTTTAGTGTGAAAAGCAAATAAGGTTATGCACCCATTTGATTTGTGAACGGAGGTAGTTATAAGCTATAAAAGTGACATCTACACTGGAGAGTGAGTGTGCAAGATACAATGAGACCACCTGTAGCACCCGTAGAGGTGAAAGGTTGAAAATGGTGCTCCTACATCAAAAACTATTGGAAGTATGTGTAAAAAAACTAATTAAAATTTCTTCAGTGTCGCCAATTTAGATGAATCGACACGCCATGTGCATGAGCAGCCAAATCGGAAAGTGAAAAGTGAGTTTTGTGCGATTCTCGTGGATACTAATGATGACTTCATCGTACATTAGTACACAGTTCCCAAATCATTCATTCATGTTGGAGCAACAGCACGAATCTTATAAATTTAAATTCCCAATCTCGCGTACAGTTTGAGTTGCCATTCTCATGGAACTTTATTTCCCCTCAAAATTGACGACGTTGAACTTTCTAATTTACCTTCTCCCAATTTCTGCAATAATAATAATGGTAGCAACTAGGTTTTCATTTTGTAACGAATGCCAAATTTCCAATATGTAGACACCACTACCATAATTGTCATACCCTCAATTTAATATGCTATTATACAGGGTGCCCACTTAAATAAGGGCCACACCCCTTAACTTCAGAAAGACGGCAGCTTTAGTGATGAAAGAAGTGTCTAGGTATAGTAAAATGCCTATGCGCTATGCGATGAGACAACTTGCAACGCCATCTAGTGGCAAACTTCAGAGTAAGCGTTCCTATCTCGAAAACGGTACAATATAGGGGAAAAATGTCAATTACAAAATTATAGAGCAATACCGATTTAGTACAAAGAGACACCATGGGGACATCAATGTTAAGAACAGAAGGCTTAAAACGCACATTCACTTGTAGGCGATTTCCAAAACTATTATGAGACGAAACGTGTCAGAAAGAGATAGAAAACAACTAGTAATCAAAGGATACCTTTATTTTCGGTGTTCAACTTGCTCTCTATTAGCTACAATACACATTTCGATCCTTGTTTGAATTTCATTTTGCACTATTTTTAACATATCAGGTGTCACGCTGGTACAAGCATCAGTAATACGTCGTTGAAAGTCCTGCAGTGTTGATGGAGTGGTCGCATACACCTTTTGTTTCAGGTAACCCGACAGGAAAAAGTTCATTTGGGTCAGGCCAGGTGAGCATGGAGGCCACTCTTAGAAGCCACCAGAGCCTATTTTTTGCTGCTGGAATGTCTCCACCCACCAGGAACTGCTTTCCGTTTGATATCTTGTGTGGAGATGCCCGTCATGCTGGAACCATACGTTCCGCAGTTGAAGCAACGGCAGATTCTCAATGAAATCGCATATCACGTCCAGCAAAAGCTCTGAATATCTTGCACCCGTTAATATGCCCTGCTAAAATACAGGACCCATCAGCCTGTTATTGTAAATTCCCCACCAGACATTAATCGAAAGCATATTTGATTTCGAATGTTGCAGAACATTTAGGATTTTCTAATGCCCAGTAATGCGTATTGCATATTTTATTCCGCGAAAATATTGCCTCATCAGTCCCTATAATATCCGACAGTAATGTTGGCTGGAACTCTGACTGGTTCACAGCAAAGTTGCGCCACGCGTAACGTCTTTCGGCATCTCCGCCCAGTAATGCCTGAAGAGGTGTTAGCCTGTACGCATGAGTACCAAATTCGTTTATGATTTTCCAAACGCGGCTTTCTGAGAGGCCACAGTTTTCTCTTGTGTTGCTGATATGTGATGGGGTATGATAAAACATCTACAGGTTGCAGGGTCGGCTACTCACACTACCCGTCTCAATTAAAGGAGTTACAGCGTTTCGAATGGTCTGGAGTGAAGGATGACGGCCATCAAGGAATCGTTCCCGGTATAACCGCGTGGACCATTTCGCCATGCGGCCACATTCACCGGAAAGCAGAAGCATCTCGCAATATTCGTTGTTTGAGAATCGCTCCACTACCGCGTTTCATTGTAAAGCCCTGCGAAGCATTATCATTCATAGCTCTCTCAGGTGAATAGATATGACGTTCCATAAGTATTTGCATAATGCACAAATTTTCTAACATTTCGCAGACCAAACACAAGTTGATTTGAGGTGGTACGTTTCAAACGATAATTTTTCACGATCTGCATATCTACTGCTGCGTGTCTACTCTGCTTGTTAAGACAGTCAGTAAAAGGGTGAACCTCACGCATTTTGAACCACAGTCCTTTTGATTAGTAATCACACACGATACCACGATACAAGCTGTTTTCTTAGCAGACAGATAATATTTTTTTCTTTCGCCACGTTTTGTGACGCCACAGTTTCAGAAATCGCGAGCAATCAAATCAGTGCAATTTAAGCGTTCGATTCTTAGTTTTAATACGCGCAAGGTGTGTTTTTGAACTAAATCGATTATACTCTACAACTTAATACTCTTGATTATACTCTACTTAATTGACTTTTTACCTCTATTTTGTACCGTTTACGAGACAGGAACGCTAACACCGAAGTTTGCCACCAGGTGGCGTTGTAAGATGTCTCATCGCATAGCGCATAGACGTTTTACTGTACCTAGACACAATTCATGACTAAAGCTGCCGTCTTTCTGAAGTTAAGGAGGGGGGTGGCCCTGATTTAAGTGCGGACCCTGTATGTAGATAATAGCGTATTAAAATGGGAATATCTTATACGTTTGTGTCAGGTTGACACCAACCAATAAATTTGAAAAGAATTGCTAAAAGAATGCACCCTCTGTTTAACTACAATTTAATGTACAATCGTGGAAAAAAAAGGATCCACCCAGCATTATTCTGCCGCTAATCATTGCTTCTTAAAACTAAAGATACCGTTTTATAGGAAATGACGTATACTAAAAGATTCCAAGGTTGAAATTCTCTTAAGGGGTCATCTACCTATTTAAAATGGCTCTAACTTGAAATTTCTCAATGGCAGCACCTTTTTTATGCCATAAATAAATTTCTCATGAAAAAATACCCGAGGATATTAATTTTGGTTAATATATCATTAATGGATTGGAAGATATTTGACATTTTGCGTTCTCGACGTAAAAAGGGTCTTCTCCACATTTACTTACTAAAGTTCTCTGCCTGCCTTTAAATGTCGGTAGTAGCATTCTAAATTATTTCGCACTTTAAATATTATTTTCAAAGTAATTATATACATTTTACAATCGGTAAAACTTGATGCTTAAAAATATATAAATCAATTAATATTACACCACTTTAATTTATAAAGTTTTAATAATATATATAAATAGTTAAAATCTTTATATATTTAAGTTTGAAAAATAAAGTGGTGCAATGTTTATACTTAATAATGAAAACGTTTTCGAAATATAAGACACCCTCCTAAAGAGCATCGTTTTACAACGAAAATTGAAAATTTAAAGTAACTTCAAAACTTCTCGTACGAATATGCGGAAATTTTGCATAGGCTTATCAAATGGCCATCTGCTCCGATTACTGTTAAAATTTATGAGTGTGGCTATTCAAAATTTTTTTAATATCAATTTTGATAAAATATTTCATGTACTTATTAAATTATTTAAAAAATTATTTTAATTATTTAATTATTTTAAAATAAAAAGTAAAAGTATAAAATGTACAGAATGATTCATACTACCACATAAAAAATGCTAGGTAAATAGTTAGATTATTTCTCAAGATATCAATAAAAATTCAAAATTTTATTTTAACATTAGAAACTCAAAATTTCCTTTGCTTATAATTGCGAAACAAAAAATGCTGGCACGATTAAACTTGGTATTCCAGCATAAATTTTTATGTATATTCGAAATATTTTAAGAAAAATATGTGTTTCTATTGGAAATTTTTGAAGTTAGTGCAATTATAAATATGTAGATGACCCCATTTGAACTTTATAGACATGAAATCTATTAGTAGACGTTATCTCCAGAAAATTGGTACCTTTTGTTTTAAGATAAAATGATTAGCGGCGGAAAAATGCTCGGTGGATCCTTTTTTATTTCCGTGACTGTACTCCCTTCAGCGATATTAATTGATTAATTATAATCCTTATTTTTTGAGCAACTAATTCATTGCCTAACGGAAGAAAAGTTTAAGTAAAAACCAGAATTTTATAAATTTCTAACGTTTTAAGCGTTTTGGAGGTACATTTTTATTTGTTCTGGATGTTTCCATTTTCTTAAAGCAATTACTAATTATATCGCTGGGTTTCATCGCAAGACAAATCCTGGTAGGTAATTAAGAAATTGAAGTAATGTTAAGATTAAGGAAATCATTCACTAAGTATCAAGCTCAACAAAAGTATAAAAATTTGTTTACATGAAAATCATGGAGTCGTGTGCCATAATGATTGAAAGTGAACACGTCAATATAACTTTGAAACCGGAGGAGGTTAAAGTTCAATTTCGATACTTTTAGGAAGAAATACTTAAAGCGAAAGGTAATATAAAATGAGATAACTTCTTGTATGTTGTGCTGCATCCTGTTACATCAGTAATTTAAAAGAGAGTAAAATATGTACCACGGTAAAATTTTTATGTGGAAGTGGGGAATTATTAATTTTTATTTCAAAACAAACACATATTGCTTGCATAGTGCAAAATTCATGAAGCCTATAAAATGTCTTCGAAAAGTATGAAATTTCTGTTTTATTTCAATATTTCATATTTTTTTCTTAGGCACTGGTAAGATAGGTGAGGTGATTTAGTGGTAGAGCGGGCTTATTTTGGAGATTAAGATTTCGAAAATCCGTTTGATTGAATATATACGTCGCACAATTGGGCTGAGTACGCAACTAATGGTTAATGGTACACTCTTCCTTTTGATTCATTTGCCTAGTTAAATGTAAAACAGAAGTAATTTGAACAAAATTTATAAAAATATAATCTTTAAAAAGATTGAGAAGTCTGTGAGATATCCAAAAACTGCGCTAGTATAATTAAGAACACAAAGGCAAAACTAATAATTTTTATCAGAAAGTTGTTTTCTGCTCTTTTTCTGAGTCTTTTGCGTTTACTCAGAACTAAATGCCACGTACTCAACCGCAATACTTTTCTCTTCTTAAGGTTGCTTTTTTCCCTTTTTTCTGTACGGTCCTATCTGAATTTGGAGAAATTCTTCAAACCGCCGTGCATGTCCTAAGAACAATTGATAATTCGAAAAATTATTTTTAATAAGACCATCATTTTTGCCCTTTATAGAGTAAAGTCTGTTGAATCAGGGAAAAGAAGCATCAAGAATTTCATAAAGCTGGCATTCATGGTTCCATTTTAAGGAAAAACCGAAAGATAAAAACTAAAAAGTGATAAAAGTAACCGAGTTTCTTAAAATTACAATGGCATAAAATGTGGTTTTATTACTTTGAAAGACACCAGGTTCTCCCAATTCGGTTAACATTTCTTTCAGGCTGTAGTGATAAATGATTCCCAAGAAAAGGTTATCTTCCCATGGGGATTTTTTCAAACTTTTATTTCCTGAAATGGTTCATTTATATTTCACCGTGTCTGAAAGGAACTTGACCGCAAGATAAGAAAAGGTCTCTGCTTGAGACCAAACAGAAAAACTATCTTACCGGAGGAATTCTTCCGTTGATTGGTTTGGTGATAAAAAAGGAAATAACCAAAGAGAGTAGAGCCGGCAGAGTTTTTTACTCTGTTTATCAGAACCATACGGAACGGAATCGCCCAACTCAATTGTTTGAATTGTTTTATTGATGTAAAAAAATTGATGCTGATGTCATTAGATTTTCGTTTCTGATTGAGTTAGCTTTGAAGTTAAGAGGTTTATTCCAGGTTGCAACTGCAGTAAATAAAGTCATCATTTTATTGAATTCAAGGCGAAAATTGGTTTAAACTATTTTTTATAATTTGATAAAAGTTAGTTAATCAATAAAATGAGGAAATGTTTTCTGGGATCTATTTATGGTTTCAGAGTTTGGAAAGTTAGTTGCAAGGTTTTCAGTCAGCTAAAAATATTATAAATAAAATGCAGATTCAGCAATTAATACATCGCGTAAGCGGAATTCTATAATAGTTAAATACTATATTAATAAACTTGCTAACGATCTGTAATTTATCATAGTTTTCTTAATTCTTTTATTAATATGCATCAACATTCCCTCGTATTCGTTAATGATTTTTAAACTCCTAACTAAACGCAGAAGATTTACATTTAAAATGAGAACATTGAAATTAAGCATCAGTTAATGAGACATTGGGCTGTTTGAGTGTAGGAAAACGTCTATTTAAATAAATATATCAACTGAATCTTGATTTTGACATCTAAATGAAGTCTCATATTAGAGGGTCGTAGTAACTGTGTAAAATTAAGTATACTTAATTTTCTTCTAAAAGAAAGAAGTTGGATGCAATTTAAAGTAAAAGTTTAATTTTTTGTTATTTTCGTTTGGTTTTCAAAGATATGGATTAGGGTTTCTTTTTGTATATACTGCAAGTATTAATACACCATTCGTAATTTTTGCCGGAAAAAGTTTTTTAAGTTGAGTCATTGTTTTAAAGATGTAAACATTTAAATTTTATAATATAAGCTTTTCCTTTTAAAATAAATACTAAGCAGTCCTAAAGGAAAACTCTAGAAAAAAGTTTAATTGTTTTTGACAAGAATTCCATTAGATGTTTTATCTTCGTGTTGCAAAGTTCAGGTATTATTTATAAATCGAAGATACCAGGGAGTTAAAGAAACAATGGATTTTCGAGTAAATTGCAGCATGATTAACACTCAAATGAACAAATAAAGAAGTCGACCTAGGCAGTAAGTTGTAAGGTACGTTAAATGGATATAATATATAATTTAGATCAAACGAACACAGAAAGAATACATTACTTGGAATTTTATGAAATTCAGTCAATCAAATGAAAAGAATTAGAATTCTTTTGGCAGGAATATTATTTGTCAGTTAAAACTAGCAACTATTTGTTCCTCTTCAAAATTGTTATTTTTGTTCTATATTAATGTTATTATAATTAGGGGTAATTCCATGTTATTTTTGATTAACACCCCATTTTGAAGCTACACGTAGGCTAATTTATGACGACTTCGAAATTTTAAGCAGTTGAACGCGTCACTCGCCAATACTCTCTCCCCACCCTTCCAAACTTGTGCGTCACACTGTTATGAGAATGACTGATCTTCAACGGCATATTTATTGTGCGCCGAGTCCACATATACGAGGAACTTCTGCGAAATAGGCACTTGGACTCTCTATCCTCCGGTCAAAAAGTCGGGGTAATACCTCTAAACCACAGACTGATTATTTACTGACACATTGTAAATATTAGATAAAGACAGAAAAGACTAAAAATACCATATAGGAAAAAAGTAATTGTTTAATTTAAAAGTAATTATCAAAGTAATTATTTTTTATTAATTAAGTTTTATTTATTTCATTGATTAAATTTTAACTGGTTAAATTTTAAATAATTAAATTGTAAATGATTAAATTTTAATTGGTAGGATTTTGAATAATTAATTGAATTTAATTTATTGAATCTATACCAGGGCGGATCTAGGAATCTGTGAAGGATACCAAGGAAAATTCTTTTTTTCGTATTTTTAACTTTAAAATATGCAATACAATCAAGTAAAATAGTTTCATTTTAGTTTTTACTCAAAAAGTTTTGTCTTCATTACAAGATTGCCTTGTCTTTGCATATCCTTAACTTTTTTTACAAAATATGTTGTGATGTTTCCTCCCCGAGAGCACCGTTCCCACGGGAAAGAGAGTCCAGTTCCTTTCATGTCAGCCGCAAACCGCAGGACAGCTGCACCTGGTGATCGCTAACGAGACGTGCGCAAGAGTAATGGCTTCACACAGAGAGCCTCCACAAAGCAGAGGAATCAATATCTGTCAGAGAGCGCATTAGCGGTACCCTTTCGTGTCACCCCTGTATAGCCCGGTGGTGGCAAAACCCAAGAACCTTCCCCATGGTTGGTTTTTGACCACTGGGAACAGAGAAGGTTAGTCGTTGGTCACCCGGGAGTACGATTAGCCAGTGGAGTGGAAGGAAGGCGGAGCTCCACCCTTGAGGTAGGGGATAAAGACAGAATGCTGGATGGGCAACGAGGAGGGCGGTGAAGAACCGTTTAGGAAGCTGGAACTTGGTTTCAGACTCCGGAAGCGCCGACAGAGAGCTGTGTGATCAGCTCGGATTTAAAGTCCCGAATTAATTCTGACTTTTGTAAGCAACCCCGAGGAATCGGCAATTTGCCGAACTCTCAGCTCATCAACTTGCGAGCACTCCTGGTAGTCTCGTGGTTAGGTATCACGTTGATATGTGGAAACTATCCATCCTGTGATTATTATTATTATTCTTTGTGGACTAATTTTCCATTGAACTTTGACGTCTTAGAACTATGATCTTATTGACTGAACTTTGTAAACAATCATATTTCATCTAGACTTCTCTGCGAGAAGAGTTCTCTTAATTATTGCTGTATAAATAAAAGTACTTAGGTCAACCTAAACTTGCATTTATTTGGTCACACCTAGGCCAAGACACAACAATGTCAACCTAACCATAGTTTCCCATTTTGCTACCCATACCTAGAATTCTGGTTTTAATTGAAACTCCGAACTTTAAAAAACCTTCTAATTTGCATGAATATTATTGTGGTTGTGGATTGCATTTGTCGATGGTATAAGGCCTTCCAGATGTGAAATTCCACAAAAGTCTGGGTTAAACCTTAACTCAAATTCGGAAATAAAATGATTAGTTATAGGTATAAATATCATTCGTCTTAAATATTTTTCAGCATTGCTTTAAAGAACATTTTCTTTAGTTGCTTCGTTTCCACATGTTCCAGGAACCTTTATTTCATTGTTAATATCGTCAGATACACTTGTGTCCAAAAGGTAAGCATAGTTCGTAAAATGCAAAAAAATTGGAATTAATACGAGTACAATGGTTCAAAATTATTTGTGAAGAATTGTGGGACGTACAATAGAGTATAATAATCAAAATATTTTTTTCGTGTCTCTGTTCAGCAGAAAAGTTGCAAATTGGTGAGAAATAAAACGAGGAAAAAAATTAAGGAAATTGAGTAATATCTTCCGTTCTCGCAAGGTCCTTTAAAATCACAAAAAGTGACAAAAATTGACTGTTTTTCAATAATTTGTAAAATTTCCTTCCATCTGTTTCTTATAGCATTATCTGTTAAGCACTCAATAAAATTTATTTTATCGAAATTAGTTTATAACTTCCGGCTTAAGTTATTAAAATATTTTTATGTTACTCCTTTCCTTGCATGCAATTTTACTCTTTCTTCCTCGGATGTCGGATTTATGGGAAATCTCGGACATTACGGGCAAAAACGAGGTTTCTGGGCTGCCACAAACCTTACGCTATGCTTCTGATAAGCACTGCCCTTGGTTTTATGTTATGTAGATTCCTTATAGAAAGTCTACCTATTGCAATGGTTCTCATGACGCGACTTCTGTAAAATTTCTGCAGATCTTCTATATATATATACAAAGGCTTTTTCCCATGTTATCTTGTGAACACGATAACTGGAGTAATTTTGATGTAAATTTAACCAGCATGGGATATGTTGTAAGGATAGAGAAAATCTCGGTCGAGTTCGTAGATGGGCTATCCAGCTCAATTTTCCCATAATTCCTTTACAATTGAAAATAGAAAGAAAATTCAAATTAGGCGAATTATTGCCTTATCATAACGAACAATGCTTGTATTTAAACTTTTTCGATATCTACAATTGCTTAGAAGTTATGAGCTGAAAAGTGATTTTCCCACCCTTCCCCCTCCTCTTCCCCTAAATTAAAGTACGTTTTAACCTATGAATGTTACCCCTTATTGGAAAGCTCTCGTCATTTGCAGTCTCTTCCACCCGCTTTCATTCTTATAGCTATAATCCTTATGACAATAGAGGGCGAAATGTTCTTTTCCTTATTATTAGTAGAGATTTATATATATAACATTTTTGCCCATGTTATCTTGTGAACACGATAACTAGAGTAATTTTGATTAGATTTAATCGGCGAGGGATAAGTTGCAAGTTTGGTGAAAATATCGACCGAGTTTGTAGATGGGCTAAACAGCTAAAGGGGGGTGAAAATGGTGGGGGACTGAAAATTTCATTTTCCCTGAATTCCTTTACGATTGAAGATAGAATGATAACTCAAAATAGGCGAATTATTGCCTCTTTATAATAAGTAACTTTTGTATTGAAACTTTTTTGATAGCTAAAATCTTTTAGAAGTTATGAGCTAAAATGCCACTTTCAATCCCCTCCCCCATTTTATCATTTCCCCATAGCTCTGTTACGACTAAAGATAGGAAAAAAATTCAATTAGGCGAATTATCACCTTATAAGAACGAACAACTTTTATATTAAAAGTTTTTGTCAGCTAAAATTGCTCAGAAGTTGTGTGCTGAAAAGCGATGTTCAATTCCCGCCAATTTATCTTTTCCTCATAGCTCCGTTACGATTGAAAATAGAAAGAAAATTTCAGTTAGGGGAATTATCACCTTATCATAACAAACTACTTTTATATTGAAAGTTTTTTGACAGCAAGAATTACTTAGAAGTTATGTGCTCCCATAAACCGCATTCACTTCCACTTTTTGTACGGTAAACAAGCTGATATACCTGGCTTTGCTGCGGATTAAAATGCTTTCATGCCTAAAATTTTTTATGTAAAAGTTACTATTGTATAAAAATTATAATACACAAATTCCTTTTCTGATCTGAAACGTTTTTAATTAAAATCAGAATATCAATTGAAACAAACGATTTTTAAAAACAGCTGTTTTCTCCATACATTATTATTTGTTATATAGGTATTTCAGATTTCGTTAACAATTACTAAAGTAAAAGAAAGAAAGGTTTCAATGAATATTTTATTAAATTATTCATTAATTTAAAGAATGAAAACAAATCAATCATTATTAGGTCAAGATATAAATGGCTAATAGTCTACTTATAAAATTTTCTTTTAGCATTAGTCCAGAATTCTGTGAATGTATTCTGGCAACTATATATATTTGTATGACTCTTGTTCTTCAACAATAAAGTATATTGTTACGAATTCAGTATAAAATTAATGTTGAAAAAATATAAAAATGAGAGAAACAAATTGTATGGAAATGAAATTTTTGTCACTGAAATGCAAATTTTATTTAAAATATAATAAGGTGTAAAAATAGTTTCGTGAGATAATGATTTCCAAAGATATAGCGGAAAAAAGCCTTGTTTAGTTTTTAATTAACAGAAATTGTAGTAACTTTTGGGCTTTGAAAAGTTAAGGTGAACTTCCTCTTGTCTTAAATAAAAAGTATGCAAGGTCTGGTTGAAATCAGTCCAGTGGCTTAGGAGGAGATGTGGAGCATAAATACAGACACAATAACTTTTATTTAAATTAAGATAATTATTAGATCATTACAAGATAAAGATTACTGGCATACTCTATGAGCCGTAAAAAAGGTTTTAGTGAAGATATCGTCACAATTAACTAAATATTTAATTTTATTTAAGTAAATTGTTAATTATAATTAATCAAACAGTTAATTTAAATAGTTAATTTGATAGATTAATTTAATTTCATATTTAACTAAACATGGCTGCACCAAGATTTGTTTAATAAATTTAATATAAATAGCCAAAGAAGATAGATATATAAGAGTTCCCTTTATCCTTTTTTATATTGAAAAATATCTCATTAACTTTAAAATTGTTTTGAGGTTCTCTGCCTGAGTATTTGCTTTTAACTGTCGATAGAGATTTAAATTTCTTGTTCAAAATGGCTGCATTGATATCCTATGCTTTAAACACACTTGTTAAATTTGGAACTCACAATGCTTAATAATTTTTATTTTCTTATGTGTTAAGAATTTAGTGACTATTATCTCTGTAACCAGGGAGTTCTCTAAATGAGCCCATTCTAGTAATTTTTAAATGTTTCATGTCGTGTGATTTTACCATATGACAAAGTAATGTTCGCACAATTATATTGTAACTTAGATTAAATAAACTAATCTAGACTCGTTCTTCATTCGTGTCAAGTGTCAATTTCTTGCTACTGTTTCAGATAGGCTGGCTTAATGTTATCTAGGGGATATTTGCGCTGCTGGGATGTTTATTTCTTTATGATTCCTACGTATTGAATGATTATGTGTAGGGATATAAAAAAATGACCAATTTACTGACCAATAAATCTAGCATAACCTTTTGGAATGAAAAATGGAATGATAAAACCTTGATATAGTAAAAAATTAAATGTCATGAAAACAGAATCACGACGTAAATATTGCAATGTGTAGAAACAATAAAGTCATTGGCTATGTCTGATCAGCATCTAAAATCATTGGCTATTGATCAATATATAATATTTCATTATTTTTGTAACATCAGCGTAAAGGAATCTACCTTTGCCTTTATTTAACTTTATCAAGCTTACCGAAAAGGGATTTTTTTATCTTATTTTATTTCCTAGAAATTTGAAAATTTTAAAAATGATCGAGAAACAGTCGATTTTCGTCACTTTTGGGTATTTTTAAGGCTCTTGCCGGAACGTTAGATATCAATGAATTTCCTTACTTTTTCCCCTCGTTTTATTCCTCTCCAATGTGCAACCTTTGCGCGGTATAGAGATATGGAAAAAAAATGATTTTTCCTCTCACCTTAACGTATAATCGCAGGAACTCACGTTTTACAGTGAAGATTCGGTCGAGAGGGCTTTTAGGGGAAGAACCTGGAAATGATGATGATGAAAATGATTTTGGCTCACACCATTGTACGGAAAGCTGATAATGATTTGTAACTTTCACCAACGATTTTGTCTAATGGGCGCAATTCTTACATGAATTTTCGTAAAAATATCACGTATATTCGAGGAGATACAATATTTTTCCCAGATCCCCCAGTTTTTTCAGCTTGTTTTTTGCTTATAACATTAAGAGTTTTCAACCATATAATAGAAAACTTAGAGAATGTGTGACAATATATTAGTGGAGATTATGTTAAAATTAAAAGTAATTACTTTGAATTACTTTTAATTTTGGACTAATTTAATCACTAAGGAAATATAAGTGTTTGTAGTAAATAATTTGCATATATGCAAAATTTAATATAAACTAAATTAAAATTTAATAATCTGCACATATGTAACTGCATATACGCAAAATATAGTATAATTTTCATTCTTAATTTCTAAGCCAGATATAGAGGGAAGCTTATTTAAAATTTCCTGCCGTTACGATTCAGAAAGATGACTCCAAGAGAAATTAAATGATGAGGGTTTCTTGACAAATTGATATCTTTTAAGCTTGAATCTTCGCAAGTACATTTAACATATATCTAACCGTTATACAATCCAATATAGATATCCGAAGATTCAAATTTAAAAAAGTGTTAAGTTATTTTCTTAACAGGAAGCATCCTTTCCCCACTGAAAACTGCCTCAGCAATAGTCTTTTTAATGCAATCTCCGCACAATGCTGTATCAGTATGCAGTACTTGAATACAGGGGCAATCAGTGAGTCCCCACTAAAGCTCTGCAACAAACCTATTGTCCCTTGGATTATTGCCCAGCTGGAAGAACAACGGAAAAAAAGTCAATTTGTCCGCTGTTCTGGGATTGGAGGGAGGGGGGTGGAATTACGCACATGTGTCTTTCTTGTTACTATAATACAATTACTTTTCTGGAAAGTCTAAATAAGAAAAGTTTAAAAAAATCAATACTTAGCATTCTAGACAGTTGTATGATTTCAGACCCGAAGGGGGGAGGCTTGAGCCCCCAAAGCCCCCTCCCCTGGATCCGCCCTTGTATAGGAATGAATCAAAGATAAGGATTGAATTATTGTGTTTAAAAAAGTTATCACATATATCTACCATCAGAAACAAGCTAAAACATGATTATTATGTACAGAAACGAACACTGTCATTACCTTAACAGAATAAAGGGTGTTAAATCAAGAAAAAGAAAGATAAAATGTTGGAGAAAGTTTGAGGAAGTTGGTATAGCTAGTTCTTAACTTGGTTGGTACCTAGTATGTTTTATTCAAGAAAAAGAACACAAGGGGTGAATTATAGGATAAAGCGTAAACTCTCATAAAAGTTACCCAGTTCTTTAACAGAAGCTTCTAAAGTCACATCGCCATGAAACGTGATCTATTAGTATGAAGCACATCAGTTTCTGCCAACTTGTTTTACAATTCTTTCAGAGAAGACTATAGTGATAAATGATTCCTACAAAACGTAATCTCCCAGGAAATTTTTTCAAACTCTTATTTCCTGAAATGGTTCATTTATATTTCACTGTGTCTGAAAGCAGCTTGACCGCAAGATGAGAAAAGGTCTAGGCTTGAGATCAAACATAAAAACCTATCCTACCGGAGGATTTCGGTCGTTGATTGGTTTAACTATAAAAAAGAAAGTAACAAACGAGAGCAAGCCTCTAGAGATTTCTACTCTGGTTACCAGAGCCGTAAGGAAAGGAATCGCCACAACTTAAAGGAACTCGATTGATTCAATAGTATTTATGAGATCGATTATATTATTTTACGTGAAAGTAAAAAAATATATATTTGATGCTGATGTCATTTGATTTTGCTTCTGATTGAGTTAGTTTTGAAGCTAAACGACTTATTCCAAGTTACAGTTTAAGAAAATAATATATTTTATTGTATCCTAACAGAAATTGCTTTTACCTTTCATTGTGACAACCTGATAAAAGATAGTCAATAAAGTGGAAAAATGATTTCTGGGATGTTTTTAGCTCTTTCTGCGTTGATGAAAGTTGCATCCGTCATCAAAATCTAACATATAATACGGAATTCAGCATTTATTCTTTTGCAGGAATGATATTTTGTACCGCTATAAAATCTGTTGCGAAAAATATATTCCATTCAGCTTTGCTACAAATCAAATTAACCATTTGGAAATCGATACATAAAAGTTATAATTCTTGTTATTTTGCAGATGAGAATTTAATGATCAAAGTTATTTTAATTACTTGTAAATAAAATTATAAACCATTAAGTTCCTGACACAATGTTGAGGGCGTTGTCCGATAACAAATAAATAATGTTTATTCTTCATGATAGGCGGGTAAACAAATCTACTAAACCCTTAATATTTACCGCAATGAAAATTACCAGAAATCTCAAAATTAGTTAATTTTTACACTAAAGCGTAATTATACTACATTTCATTAGAATCTGATTTTAAACTATGAAGCAATAAATGAATCTGTCCAATAAATACCCAAACTTATGCACTAAGGTGGCTTTGAGATGCTGTTGCCCATATGCGGTGTCTGATCTGTCTGCGGGGACTGACTGGAGCTTCAGTAACCTTCACACACTCAAGGCAAGAGCACAGTCAGATGTGTGTGTGTGTGGGGGGGGGGGGGTGTGGCACCCTGCACTTTTGCTCTTGTAGGTGATGGGGACAAACGACAAAATTTGGTGAAACATGGGAAAAACTTCCAGGAAATGTATGAAATGTTGAGGGCAAATAACACACGGAAGAATATATCTCTTTTCATTTTAAATAAGCATTTCAGTGATGACCGTGAGAAATGCATAAAGAGGATGCCCGCCGACCTCATGTTGATAAACGGTGATAAATGTCTCTGGGACCATTTCTATTCACTCTCCGGATGATTGCTGTTAAATCGAATTTGGAAAAAATGTCTCTGCACATGATTCTTTCAAAACATTCGGAGTTGACTAAACTGTGAGCAAAAATAGTTCGTAAGTTCTGCATTTTCAATTGCGATTGTCCACAAGTTACTGACCTTAATTCGATTACAAAGCTAGATCACCCTCCCTATTCCCCAGGATTAGCCCCCTGGGAAAATCATGCGCAAACGCCACTGATTAAAAGTGGTAACGATCAAACATGAAATTACAAGGAGGCTGAAGAACCTGACTTATGATGTCCTCCAATTATGTTTAACATTGGAAATAGACATGCGGCTTGTATTGTTCCATATGGGGAATATTTTGAATGGGGAAAGTTTTTTATATCTTAAATTTTGTAAGATAAAGCTTCCATGGCTTGAATTTGCATTTTTTTTTCGTACGTATGAGCATACTTTCTAAACAATTCATTTCATCTAAAGATTTGGAGGCATTTCAAAACAGTTTCGTTGAATTATTGTTATTTAGCATTATCAAGTTCTTTTCAGTTTTTGTATTTTATCAAACTTCTAACTCTAATTCGGAGGATTGCAAATTTGATTATATTTCTATTAAAGGATTGCGGTGTTCTCGTGTGCAGCTTGTTACAGGTTGAATTCAGTATCAAGTAAAATGTCTTCAAGTTAACGTGGACAGAAACTTTCGAAAATGGAATCGCCTTTATCAAATATACATAGTTCTAATTCACGAGAATCATTGATATAGCCTTCGTGTAACTCGTAAATTCTATAAAATTGCAACATTGTAATATTTTCGTAAATATTATATAAATCAAGTATTACAGTCAGACGACAATTTATGTCAAAGCCATTTTTTTCGAACGTTTCTTAGCAGCTACGATGAAGAGGGATTACAGAACTGCCAAGTATTATTCAGCAAAAGAATATGATCTTGGCCAGATGCCATGAGGAATCAAGGAAAAGTGAGATTTATTATTAGCTTACAAACTGCAAAAGTTTTTATTACTTTAAGAATGAATGGTTTATTCTAAATCTAGCAAAAAAAACCACCTTTAGGATGACTAGGAGAGAAGATAATTACGCGAAAAATACTAATTTGAATTTTAAATTACATTTTGTGAAAATAGCAATCACGATGAAATTCTAATTCAAGAATAGTTGGTTGAGCAAACCTTATTTCTCGTATTAAAATCGAAAGCTACAAGGTGACCGAAAGTGATAGTTCGTTGCATTAATATGTTTCTTTTTCATGACATATGTCATTTTGAGAGATAATAAGAGATAAGAAAAAAATATCACTAACACCGTAATTCTTTCTAATTTTTATTTGTTTAATCGACAAGCAATAATATTTTTTTATTGATGAGTTAGATATTAATACAATGCACCATGCTAAAACTGCAGAGTTGACTATATTGATTAAAATTTATTTATTCAGTCCCAGTGATGCCATTTGGAATCATCATATTCATTATTTTTCTTTCGCCATCTAAACCTGCCTCTGATGCCAAGTGGACATCACTAAATTCTTCGCAATTTCCTCTTTTCGAATGTATTTTTCATTCTTACCAATTGATGACTGCACTATCGATTATAAAATTGCCTTTTTGAACTTCACTTCATTCAGCAAAAGATGTCAAAATAAAAATGAATTTTAACATAATTTAAATGAAATTGCAGGTACAATTTCATTCTTATTATTTTTAAACATCTTAGAATATTTTATTTCAGCTGTTTATGATAAAATATTTCTTTTAAAATTTGAATTTTTGTGCCTTGAAATATCACGATGCCAACTGGAATCACTTTGAATTTTAATTAAAAAAAATAATTTTTTTTTCTTTTTGAACTTTCATCTTAGGCCCAAAATGAGTACATTTCACAAATTTCAGAATTTTAGAACGAATAAGAAATTCTTGGGACTGTAAAAATTAAGGAAAAAAAAATAGAATTAAAAAATATACCACTTTTCTCTCAACGTTCTAAATAAGATGAACTCATAAAAACAAACTTGCAAACGTTACAAACAATGTAAAAAAATTCTTTTATAAAATGTTTGCATTTTACTTCATTATACATCTAAGTTTAATTCAAATATATAACTTTTCTGTGCGATTTAATTTATCATTCTCCCTTTTTGAATGGTACCAGCTAAAAATATTCAGAAAAAAAATTATTTGTCTTTCAAATTTAACAGATAACTATCACTAGCAAAGCTAATGGTAATTATAAAGCCTCTAACTATTACGAGGGATAACAAAGGAAAGACTTTTTCAAAATTCGAATTATTCATTGAACCCTGATAAATAACTATTGAAAGAAGTATAATCTTGTATGATCACAGGAACTAAATTTAATTTTCTTCTGTCAGAAAGAAGTTGAATGTCTTTCAAAATTTTGTTTCGATTCTTTAGTTCTTTGTCGTTTTCCATTAATTCAGGCATGATATGTTTAGATAATTTTTTTAAATTTTAGATCTTTCATATCAGTAAAAAAAACTGCACACAAAATTTTTGAAAAGAAATTTAAAATTAAATTATTTTTCTTCTAAAATGTGCGTTCAGTGGTATGAGCTGTTCATTTTTAAATATAAATTCAATGGCTTACAAAATCCATGTTGCGGATATTTTGATATGGATACCACTATGCAAATTCTGCTTTGCTGCTCAATAGAATTAAACTAAGAGTGCCAAAGAATAGAAGACAAATGCTTTTTTCAGATTTTATATCAACGCGATTAAAACTCAAAAGGAGCACGAAAGAAAAAATGATAGCTGAAACTGATTAAGCCAACAACGCGTATAAATATATTAAAAAGACGTAACCTTTCATTTAGATCAGCGTTTCCCAACCTTTTTGGTTGTGAGGACCACCTGTTGTGTAAAAAATATTTTGAGGACCACAAACTAAATATACAAGTAAAAATTACAGACACGCACACACTCACACACACACACACACATATTTTCATTTCTTAACTTGCTGTAATTATTTTAAGCGATACCTCATTTTTAATTACTTCCACTTTCATCGTAATAAGCGTACTTTCACTTCCACTTCGAGTCACGGGTCTTTCGGGAAAATCCCCTTCTTCCACTATATAACCTTCCTGCGCATTGTTAACTCCCCTTTTTTGCTCTGACTTGAACTGCCAAGCGACACACGGCCGGTGTTGTTCGTCAGTATGATCATGGCGGGGACTTGTAAAAATGATACATGATAAAATCATTTAAACAACTTTGTGGTACTTCAATAAAGAAGAGATTCCGTTAATCGTCTGTGAAAAATTCTTGCAATGCCTCTACAAACACCCAAAATGTGAAGAACTTCTCATATATATATATTATATGCTGCACGTATATGTCAGTAATTACTGAAACTTACTGTAAAAGGTTTAAAAATATATTTATAAATTAAAGCATTTTATTGTTATTATTTAGCTGTCGCTTTGTAAGAAAACTCAAAAACAAGTAGTCAAGATTTAAAATTTAAAAAAAAAAAAATCAATGGGACTTTTGACATTGTTTTTCCCCCACGAGGGAGTCAATAACTAGATTAAAAACTTTATTACAGAATTTTTATTACAGAACTTTATTACAGAATTTTATTTCTGAACCTTATTACATTAGTACAGAAACAAACTGTATGTAGAAACATTCAGTTTGTTTCTGTACTTTGATAAAGCACATTTACACATATAGGCGGTAGAGAATCTCATCAAATGTCTCAGTGAAAGTTTGGCAATTGTCGGATATTGTTGCAGAACATTTATCCAAAACGGGACCAATGATGTTGTTCTAAAACACGATTTTATAATCTGGTCAATAATCACGATAGTTCAGTTAAAGAGTCTTCTTCATTTGATGATACTTTCACTTCCTTTATGTAGTGATGAATGTGACTTCGACTCTTGACTAGCGTTCCGCGGCCCAGTAACATCCTATCCGAGGCCCACAATTGGGCCGTGGCCCATAGGTTGGGAACCACCGATTTAGATAATACCGTCATAGAACGTTGAGAATGCTTCAAATATTTTCGAGAGTACACTCAATCAACAAATGCTTTATGTGAATCTTTCTACTCTGTTGTTTGTGATGTTCGAATTAATTCAAAATTATGTGCATTTAAAATAAGATAGATTTCATTATAGAGTTAATTTACGAGACGTGGCAGTCACATGACAAACACAGTTGCGCATGTGTTATGACTACACAGTGGCGTAGGAGGGTAGACCAAAGGAACATCACCCCGCCCTGCCTAAGCAACCGGGTAAACAACTGAAAGACGGGCCGCCGCAACACATAGTCAGGCACTGCGGTTCGTGCATAATAGCCCCCATTACGAGCGGCTCATGCAGCAACCCCCCGTTTTACCGGGGTACGACCCTTCTTCGGAAGTGGGCCCAAAGAGCCACACCACCATTATTTTGCCATCGGGTTGACGAGAGCCTGCTTACTTAGACGGCAGCCTCTCATCCGCGAACTCACGGTGTCCCAGCTCCCGGGACTTAAGATTTATTTTTCTCTCCCCTCCCAGTCTCATTCATCTACTTCTAGCTTTAAAAACTTAAAATTAGTGCAAAAATATTGTCTTTGAGTTGCCTCCAAATAGTGGTAGCCGAGGAATCTGTACCCCCTTGCCGACTCCTCTCTACGTCACTGAAACTACATGCTGTCTTAAGCTGTGCTGTGACATTATGTCCTTTGTCCTCTAACAAGATACGCAATGGATTCCAAAACTGAATTGACTCGCTCCTTTTGTGCAATTTGTTATTTGCCTGGGAGTCTCATCAGTTCTGCCAGTTTAAATGCAGGATGGATTTCATGACTTCGTTGAAATTACACGCAACAATAAGAGTGTCAATAAATTGTTGAGTCACTTAGGACGAGTAGCGTCAAATGAACCAAGAATCTTGAAAACACTGAAATCTTTTGAAACTTTCAGTATCTTAAAAAAACTAAAGCAATCGCGTGAAATTTGAAGCTCCTTTCCGGGGTCTTTTCATAATGAAGAGCGCCATGGAAATAAATTACAGTTCTTAAGTTATTATTGATTAATTTTTAGCGCATATGTATCGTTTCGGAAAACATTTCGGATTTATGTTTATGGGCATAGAAATGAAGCAGTTCTCGACGACAGTTCTTTAATAATAAATTTTACTAAAACTGACGCACTGTTAAAATTATTGCTGCGAAGGAATATACAAACCATTATTAAGGCGAAGAAATGTGTCGCACAATTTATTAATCTAACTAACACTATGCGAATCTTGACGTAAATTACTAGTAACATCCGGCAGAATTTATATTAGAGGAAGAGTAAAGAACACGACTTTCATTTAATTATTCTGACAGCTTGTATGGAGAGATGCAGGAATAAATTATTGTCGGATGGAAGTTAACTAGAGATTTTGGCTCTCAAAATAAGCATCATCATTAAGGTTATGTCCCTGTCTATGTAAAAAATTCTTCCAGCAAGTTTTATAAATACAAACAATGTTTTGGGACAAATGTTACGCTCATTGTTTCTTTTAAAACATTTAAATTTTTAAGCCCCGTGTTTTAAGCTTTTAAGTAACAAACATTTTTTTAATTTTTAATTTCTTTTTTAAAGAATCTGAACCATCCTTTTTTCAATTAAAATAAAATCATTTTTGAAACTTTTTAATACAAAATATGCTTTATAGATGGTTAAACTGTCAAGATTTGTTGCACAAATATTTGACACCATAAACCTGATTCATAGTAACGTCTTTGAAGTGCCCAAAACAATGTTTAATCTATATCTCGCGATACTTGTTAAATGCATCGTGTACCATTTATTTTGAAATTCCTTATTCGTTTTTCATGAGTTGCTAGTAATATTACATCATGGCACAGTGACAGACAATATGCAGTTGACTGTTAAATGACACGAGCTAAATGACTTCTGTCAGTTCGTCTCGGGGCT
This sequence comes from Araneus ventricosus, assembly GCA_013235015.1. Classification (NCBI taxonomy): domain Eukaryota; kingdom Metazoa; phylum Arthropoda; class Arachnida; order Araneae; family Araneidae; genus Araneus; species Araneus ventricosus. The sequence continues at coordinate 2,077,925 of BGPR01000026.1, read as the reverse complement.
GTGACGCCACGTTAACTACTTCCATTGCAATACTAAAATAAGTAAATACTAAAATAAGTGAATTAATATATGTAGAAACATATTTCCTTTTCGGGAAACTAGTAAAACTCATGACGGAAGTTGTCCACATTTACGTCACGCGATTTACAAATCGAAAAACATTGACCAGTTTTTGAAATAAAACTTACGTAATTAAGTTTTATAAATTTTAAATTTTCACACAAGAACATTTAACTGATTGATAAGCCACCAAATATGAAATCAAATACGCTAGAATAAATTTGCGAAAAGAGACTTCCAAAAAAATGTAACAGATGCTTTATATTGAATAACCCGTTAAATATGCAATTAGATTACTGTCGTAAAAAACGCATTCTGTGTCTATCTCAACCTTTCTGTTTTCAAAAATTTAACTAAAAGGGAAAACTAGTTTTTTTTTGCTTTGTCAGACAGCAATAGTAATCAATTTATTGCAACAATTTGCTGAAATACATGCATCTGTTTTAATGTGATGTATTTTTTTCTTCACGTAACAGGAAAGTTAAAGCATTCAAAATGCCATCATGGAGTTTTCGTTTTATTTTCCGACTTTTCTGCAGTCATTCATCAATTTATCCAAAATACTTCAACTGCAGAAGCGATTTCGGCAAAGTTCAAAGAGGCTATCTTTTTTTATACTGCAGGGCTTTATTCGAAATTATTCATCCATAAGAATTCCTCTTTTAAATTCTTTTATATTTTCCCAGGTTTTTCTTTGAAGAAAATTAGATTACTTTAAGATAATGGATGTTTCCCATGAACCCACTTGAATTTCAATGCTCTTGTTAGGTATTGTCAACTTTATTATTCAATGAATTGGTTCATATTATAAGAAACACTTAAAGAAATCCGCTTTGAATTTCCCGGTATTTTAAAAATTTAGAGTTTTTCTTTATTTTCTAAAAAATATTTCCATTCGGATTTGAGATACCTTAGTACGAATTAAAAGGCATTGTAAACTTTCAGCGAGAAAAATGTTATTCAAGATTAAAAATGAAAAAAAGTTATTATGACAAAATAATATTAAAGCGAAATAAAATGCAGTACAACCGGTTAACCGAACTAATGGGGGGGGGGGGGGCCCGGTTCGGATTAAGAATTTTTCGGTGAAGCAATGAACATCTATTGCTATTTTGTATCTACTTACAGTATGGAATTCAGAAATGAGTGTAAAGGGAAATCGCACTCACTTTGTAATTCTTTATTACAGTTAGCCCTCCTCCGTCAATTCCGTCTGTGCCGGACACTCTCAGGCACAGGGAAACGACATCGTAATTAATATTGTTACTACCTGTTAATTTTAATTTTACCGTTTTAAAATTAATCACTGACTTTCTTGGAGAGGCTTAAAAGACAAAAGTGGGGATATCATTGCAAAAAAGTCTCGCGTACTGTACTCGCCTTCTCGCG